>JAWMAG010000013.1:28225000-28825000 GCA_037013455.1 Ceratitis rosa | reverse complement strand
TAAAGTCTCGAAGAATAAAGACCAAGCTCTACAACTTCTCTAATTGTCATATTGCTCAAATTGATGAGTGAGAAGAAGTATTATAGATAAAGCTTTTGTGGGTGATTTATGGCCTTTTGCGTATAGGCAACGGGGAATACAGTACACGCTGGAACTATGAGCTATACGAAATATGCATGCCGTTGCATAGTTTAGCGAATAAAGATACAGAGGCCATGCTGGATAGGTTATGTCATCCTTGAATTTTGAATTAGTTCATTTTTCATACAGACGGCGTTCACAATTATTTTGAACAGCTTACAGTTATAAGGTGTCACTTTTAGTTTGCTTGTTTGTGGAGCCCACAAAACAACATTTTTGCCATATTTTACTTTATTATTTCCTTAAAGGATCAAATGCAGCGCAGGTTGCTAAAAATTTGCATAATTTGTATGGTGATAAGGCCTTAAAAAAACACAGTGTCGAAGTTGGTTTTTCAAATTCCGTTTGGGAAATTTTTCACTCAAAGATAAGCCACGTTCAGGTCGGCCAAGTGAAGTTGATGATGACGATATTAAGGTTTTAATCGAATCTGATAGTAATGTAATTGATCGTGAGATTGGAGACAAGTTGATATTTGGGTACCACATGAATTGAAAGAAATTAATTTAACAAGCCGCTTCAGCGCATCTTAAACGCAATGAATATGATCCGTTTTTGAAGAAAAATATAACTGGAGACGAAAAATGGATTGTTTACAATGACGTCAATCGAAAACGATCATGGTCCAAAGATCATTAAGCGCCACAAACCACTTCATAAGGTGATATTCACCAAAAGAAATTATGCTGTCAGTTTGGTGGGATTGGAAGGGTGTGGTATATTTTGAGCTTCTTCCAAGGATGTCTACTGTGAATAACTGTTCGTTTTTTGCAAATAGAGGCCAGAAGTTCTATGCCTATATCATTCAACAAAATGGAAATTACATAATTCATTAAAGTACATTATAAAATTAAAAAAATGTAAAAAATCGCCGGTTTCTTTCTTTCACTTTCATTAATGGAAGCATTATCTTATGAGCTTTTATATATGTACGAAAGATTTGTTGCCAACCGATAGCAATAAGATTAATTCGACTTCCTAAGATGACATGACAACCGAACGTTGTGAGATGCACTTGTTCCGCATTCGGTAAAAGCACCGAGAAATCGCAATTTTGACATTTCGGTACTGACTAATTCTTGCTGAGATTTCTTACCGAACAGAGCTAATAGTTCTGAATACAGACCGTTAGGTAGAACAAAATAAAAAAGTGGGCGTGGTCCGCCCTGTTTTCCTGATTTTAATGATATAATTTTTTTTGGCGTAAACTTTTATTTCCGTAGATATGAGGTGGCGAAGGGGGACTTTTCGAAAAGTATAAAACGCTATATCTTGAAAAGATGTACACATAACTTTACAAATTTGTTATCGTTGGAAAGGTATGTGAAATTCCTTTTTGATATCTATGTAGGGGAAACTTTGCAATAGTGCGCCAGGCTTTGAAACAAATTTCCTCTTGGGGGAGTTAGAGGAGGTCCTACACATCACTAAAATATATGTCGTTCCCCGAGGTAACTTATAGTTTTCGAGAAATTTGTTGTTAAAGTTGATTTTTTAACCCACCGAAATTCACGAATAAAAGCTATTATAAGCTCACGGAGCACTTAAATAGCGGTAATAATAATGGCTAATAATGTTTGCAACGATTTAACATAATTAAATTTATCAAAATGTTATTATTTTCCATAATTTTTACACATAAAAATGCATTCTCACGTTTGTTTACTTTAGTAAAAAGAATGAAGTATACATTTCCGTTAGAATCAGAAAAAACTGTGCTGCCACACCTTTGAAGAATAAGTATTTTAGAAAGGAATGAACAAATAACGTATTCACGATGCGATATATTTTAAGTGCAACACCTTTGTAAGTTGGGTCCTTCGGCCGGTATTAAAAAAATTACCCTGGGCCTGACCAACACCGGCTTCGCCTTGCACAGTATTTTTAAGCGAAACTCCTTTTTAATTTGGCGGCCTCCGGCCGCGCTTTTGATTGTAACCCTGGGTCGGACCAACACCGGCTTCGCCTTGCACAGTATTTTAAAGCGAAACTCCTTTTTAATTTGGCGGCCTCCGGCCGCGCTTTTGATTGTAACCCTGGGTCGGACCAACACCGGCTTCGCCTTGCACAGTATTTTAAAGCGAAAATCCTTTTTAATTTGGCGGCCTTCGGCCGCGCTTTTAATTGTAACCCTGGGTCGGACCAACACCGGCTTCGCCTTGCACAGTATTTTAAAGCGAAACTCCTTTTTAATTTGGCGGCCTCCGGCCGCGCTTTTGATTGTAACCCTGGGTCGGACCAACACCGGCTTCGCCTTGCACAGTATTTTAAAGCGAAACTCCTTTTTAATTTGGCGGCCTCCGGCCGCGCTTTTGATTGTAACCCTGGGTCGGACCAACACCGGCTTCGCCTTGCACAGTATTTTAAAGCGAAAATCCTTTTTAGATTGGCGGCCTTCGGCCGCGCTTTTGATTGTAACCCTGGGTCGGACCAACACCGGCTTCGCCTTGCACAGTATTTTTAAGCGAAACTCCTTTTTAATTTGGCGGCCTCCGGCCGCTCTTTTGATTGTAACCCTGGGTCGGACCAACACCGGCTTCGCCTTGCACAGTATTCTTACGTGAAACACCTTTGTAAGTTGGCGGCCCTCGGCCGCATTTAAAAAAATAACCCTGGGCCGGCCCAACACCGGCTTCGCCTTGCACAGTATTTTTAAGTGAAACACCTTTGTAAGTTCAAGCGGGATATTAAATTAATATACTTATTCTTCAAAGGTGGCAGCACAGTTTTTTCTTGTTCTAACGGACATGTATACTTCATTTTTCTTACTAAAGTAAACAAACGTGAGAATGCATATTTTAATTGTAAAATTAATGGAAAATGTTAATATTTTGAAGAAATTAATTAAATAAAATCTTTGTAAACGTTATTAGGCATTACTATATGCGATATTTAAGTGTTCCGGGTGATTATATTAGCTTTTATTCGGAGATTTCGGTGGGTCAAAAAATCAACTTTAACAACAAATTTCTCGAAAACTATAAGTTACCTCGGGGAACGACATATATTTTTATGATGTGTATGACCTCCTCTAACCCCCCCAAGTGGAAATTTTTCTCAAAGCCTGGCGCACTATTACAAAGCCGACCCTCTATGTATACTTAAGTATTTTCAGAAGATAAACTTTGAAAAAATTCAGTATAAAAAAATCTTCTTTTAAATATAAGGTTGGAATAACGGGAGGTACCCCGTAGAGAGGACCACGATCATTAACAACAACATCATTAATCCATTCTGTTCTACCTAAAAAAATTGTATCTTGTACACACAGGGTAAGAATGAAATATACGATTTCACATTCTAACCAAACATTTATTTCTAATGTATTTACTTTCATACTTATCCTTTCCCATATAAATTAAGCCAGGTGGCGACACAACACTGCTTTCAAAATAGAAAACCATATTTATTAAATATTAACTAACGTACCACATCAAAACAAATTAACGCAATTTGTTTCTGCTAACACGTTCACGAGTTTAGAACACTTTGGTTTTAATACCGGCTACAGGTATATAATTGAAATTTCGGAACACAGAATGGTCTGATTGTTGAAAAAATTGATAGTAGTAAAGATTAAAATACGGCATATAGTTTATTACACTCGTCTCTTCCAGAAACAAAAATTTTCTTTATAAATTTACGTTTATGTCATTTGTACTTTTCCAGCAAACTATTTTCGAGCCTTTTCATTTTGACACGGGGATCTGACAGCACCTCTACAAGTGTTTGTTAATTTCTGTTACCGCAAAACTTAGTAGCGAAGCGTCCATAGACCAAGTTACTCGAACTAGATGAAATAAATTTTTAGTCTTAAAAGAAAGATTATAATACTAAATATTTGATGTACATATATGTAAGGAAAGCAATGTTGGCCTCCATAAATAAAGGGAGAGATTCTGAAAAAGTGCTCTTTTATTTTAATTTCGGTTTGAATGAATGTTTTGTAGCATGTGCAAAATGATGTTTGAAAATGAAATTTTGGACACTATTTATTAAAGAATTTATAAAAAAAATAGTGCAGTAGATAAGTACGTCTTTGCCTACTAATTCAAAGCTAAATCGCTGCAGATCTAATACCGTTGTATTGAAGTTCGAAGGCGATAATAACCATTAGAATTTATTATTTTTCTTGTATTAAGCAACCGTGCTATTCTTAAGACAAATAATTTTTCATATGAAACACCCTTTGTATTCTTCATCCAAAATATTTTCTCTAAATGGCTTCTTATAAATTTGGATATATTTTTCAGTGGGATATATTGAAATAGCTTTGTTAAAAAATGTTTTTTCGTCAATTAAAGTACTTAAGTCTGAGCTCATTTTACGTGTAAACTTTTCATATAAGTGCTGATATTTAAAACATTGCAGAAATATATATGTTTATACACATTTGGAATTTTAGTACAATTTACAGTTTGTAAATAGTTATCCAGATATTTAGTGAATAAACTTTCACTCAACCAAGGAATCATTTCAATTTTAAATGAGTTTGGATTTAAAGAAACAAATGTCGAAAACTCATAATAATATATTTGTTACAAATATGAAATACTTCGTTGATGTGTGAAAAATCAATATTCTTACGCAAAAAGAAACTTCGACTTTAAGTGCTTTACCACACCCGTAATACAAAGCCACTCAACATGACGTGAGCTATACAAAGCAATAATTTTGATATTCACGCAGCACTTTTCAAATACGAGCTTCAAAGTAGAAATATGTAAATAAATGTACGTAAGAGTTTAGTTTCGTTTTAGTGTAATAAAATACCACTTGTATAAATTTTCTTTTATATATAAAGCAGAAAAAGGTTAACAGTAGTATTGCATGCATTTAATCTTAAATCTGATTGAAACAAAGTGTATTTATGACTTAATATCTATAGCAACATATTTATGCTTATTGTAAACGATACATATATGTATATGTACTTAACATTTGTGATGAATTATATTGCTAAAGTTCATCTTGTTCATATGTACATATACATATCTAGGAAAGTAATATACATGCCTACGAGTACCTACCAAAAACTTGTGTAAAAATTAACTTTGCAACTAAGTTAATTATGTATGTATATGTACAGCTTTAACTAAATTTCTGCTTTTATTAATTACAGTTTAAATTAACTTTGTTTTCGTGAAAACAGTGAAAATGGATGTCCCAACGTTTAATGAAAATGAATTAAATTGCCAGTATACAGCTCTACAAGATTATGAACAATATCAGTCGAGATATCCTAACTCTTCAATCTATGTTACAAAATCTCCTGAACTGGCGGTGTCAAGAGCGGCTGGCCAATGCTCTTACGGACCAGACCACAATGCAGCAAATTTAATTGGAGCTCAAGGTCAACTTGCACCTTCGCAAGAACAAAATGAATCTGTTATTCAAGAGCGTTCTTCAGTTTCTACTGTACGATATATGCAATCAGCTCAGTATGATGAAATGCCTGAATACGGGCTTAATGCTTGTCCTGTAGAATCGCACTACATTGAGAATCCCACAATAGCATATGGATATGTGTCTGAGGTTAATTTTGATTTTCCAATCGAAGCCGGGAACACCAACTCATACTCACCACGACCATTGTTATTTGATAGCAATCTCAATGGGTCAGAAACAGCACTTCCTTCGGATGGAACAAGAACCTTTGATGGCCACGCTGATTATCAGAGCAAAATGGCGCAACTATCTTTGACCCCATTGGACGCTGTTTCTCATATGAGGGATTCGAAACATATGCTAATGGAAGGATCAGGAAGTGACATTTGCTCCACTATGAGATGGCGGGATCCTAATCTTTCGGAAGTTATAAGTTTTTTGAATAACCCAAATAATGAAATTAAAGCAAACGCGGCAGCTTATTTGCAGCATTTATGTTACATGGACGATCCAAATAAGCAGCGAACACGAACCCTTGGTGGAATTCCACCTCTAGTCCGCTTATTGTCGTACGATGTTCCCGAGATTCACAAGTAGGTTCCTAGATTCCTTTAACTATGCTATTTTTAAAAATTTTACATAAACTGTTCTCAATTATCGTCGTATTTACGGCCAGTTAGCGTTGACACTGAAATATTTGCCCTTACACTTAATATAAAATAGTCTTTTTCGAAAAGAAATTTGTTAGCAAAAAAAAAAAGTTTTAAAAACATAGGAAAGGAGAGAAATTCTCCCTGTAAATCCGCAAACACACTTGCTTTTAGCGATCGCATTTAATATTTTACAAAATTTGTTACTATCAAAGGAGTAAATCCAATTGAGCAATGAACGATTATCCATAGCGCCATAGTTTAAAGAATTATGTAATGTATGTTATGCCCGTTTAACTATTTACAGACCCCAATTCATACAGATAGTCAAAAATTTTCCCATACAAATTGTTGAATTGAATTAAAAAGCTTTTTGCTTTGTAATTAATTATAATTCAGGAATCTGTGTTCATAGGAATTTATATCCATAACGCAAACTTATGTCACACGACTCCTACGTTTGCAGGATGTACCAAAGTTGAATATCACTTTTTCGTGACCTAACCCATCTGTTAGCATTATCAGCACTAATATGTATAATTGAAAATCGCTGGTTATCACACCATGTTGTGAAACATATAATATTCGGCATAGATTTTGACCGGTTTTTAGGACCCATGTGGGTTAGGCGTTCAATAATTTACCCGCGGTAAGGCATGCCTGTCGTAACAGCCGGATTTTTTCCGGTCAAGGACTGGCACTCTCGCAATTTATTTTTGCGGTAATTACAACAACAACTGGTTTTTAAGTGTTCAAGCTGTATCCTTGTAATAAAATGCATTATAATATTTGCAAAAAATTTAAATATTAGTTTAATTTAAAATTGTATTTTATTTAATAATTTAAGGAACGCTTGTGGTGCACTACGTAATTTATCTTATGGTAGACAAAACGATGAAAATAAAAGGGCCATAAAGAATGCTGGAGGCATAACAGCACTTGTAAATTTGTTATGCAGAACACAAGAATCAGAAGTAAAGGAATTGGTCACTGGAGTATTATGGAACATGTCCTCTTGTGAAGACATCAAGCGATCTATTATTGATGAAGGATTAAATGCTATTGTCAGCAATATTATTATTCCTCACTCTGGATGGGATGCTGTTTGCGCTGGCGAAACATGCTATTCTACAGTTTTTCGAAACGCCTCTGGAGTTTTACGCAATGTAAGCTCTGCTGGAGAGTTTGCTAGAACTAGTCTTAGAAACTCTGAGCATCTAGTAGAGTGTCTGATATATGTTGTAAAAATGGCTATCGAAAAGAATAATATTGGAAATAAAACCGTCGAAAATTGTGTTTGCATTTTACGCAATTTGTCTTATCGATGCCAAGAAGTGGAGGATCCCAACTACGATAAGCAGCCAATGCCAATACAAAGTCGACCTCAATCGAACTCTTATAAAGGTAAGCCAAAACAAAATGTAATTTATAATACACATATTTTTATTATCATTTGTTTATATTAACTGTTATCTCCTTACATAGGCGAGAATCTTGGCTGTTTCGGTACAAGTAAAAAGAAGAAAGAAGCTGCGCAGAGTGAGCATCAGGTGGAAAATAATTATACTCCGAGTACTTCAAAAAATTCTGCACCCAATAGTTTATCACACAAAAGATACGAACTTTTGTGGCAACCAGAAGTTGTCCAGTACTACCTAGCTTTATTGCAAAGTTGCTCTAATCCAGAAACTTTAGAAGCGGCTGCTGGGGCTATTCAGAATCTCTCTGCTTGTTATTGGCAGCCAAGCATTGATATTCGGGCAACGGTGCGCAAAGAGAAAGGTTTACCGATATTAGTGGAACTCCTTCGTATGGAAGTTGACCGTGTCGTTTGTGCTGTTGCAACAGCTCTGCGAAATTTAGCCATAGACCAACGCAACAAAGAGCTTATCGGGAAGTATGCTATGCGAGATTTAGTCCAAAAACTTCCAACTGGCAATCCACAACACGATCAGAATACCTCCGACGACACGATAACTGCAGTATTAGCCACAGTTAATGAGGTAATAAAAAAAAATCCAGAATTCTCTCGATCATTGTTGGATGCCGGTGGTGTTGATCGCTTGTTAAGTATTACAAAACAACGCCAAAAATATACTTCTTGTGTGTTAAAATTTGCCAGTCAAGTTTTGTTCACAATGTGGCAACATCATGAATTGCGTGATGTTTACAAAAAAAATGGTTGGAAGGAGCAAGATTTCGTTTCGAAATCATTTACAGCTCATAATATTTCGCCAAACTCACCTAACAATGTCAACAATACTCTTAATAGGCCTATGGCGTCTCAAGGTCGGACCAGATATGAGGATCGAACGATACAAAGAGCTCCAAATAATGCAGCACGCAATAATACAGGAAATGATTTTACAGGTTGCAATGAGTCACCACTGCTTTGCCAAATGGTGAGCCAATATTTTAATTTATTTGCATTAAATAAAAATAATATAGTAATATTGAATTGATAATTTTAGGCAGACGACGGCTCCACCAATGGTGTAGGTAATGATACGTATCAACGGAGAAATCAAAACCCTCAAGCGGCTATGTATATACCAATAATAGAAGCCGGACGGAATCATTCCAATTAAAGATTATAACTTTTAAATACTTTTCATATTTCATAAATATAATAAAATGCACATACAAATATGTTTCAATAGACAATTTATCGATACCTCAGGGTGTATATGATTTAAGTTAAATTGACTTACCTTCACATATAACGCGGAGGAATATTTTTATATATTCTTTTTTTTTTGCTTTGGCTGAACTCGAAAATATTCGATTATTCAAATTTTATTAAAACATATATTCCAACGTACGCGCTTTTATGCATATTACACAAAGGAGCTCAAATATTACAATAAACAGAAAAAAATTAACACTTGTGCATTGAAAACCGATATTCACTAAATGTATACTAAAGCTAGTTTACAAAATAAAAAGGGATATTCAAAAATGCGGTATATTTGCCAGTACGTATGTATAAATAAAATTTACATTCTTAAAAAGCGTTTAACTCGTAAAAATATAATAAAATTTCTTGGTAGTGACTCATTCGTTTTACTTATGGCTTTCCTCATCTAAGATGTAAGGAGAGTTGTTCTCCGAGTTTTCCCTAGATAAAATATAGCATATCTCAAAATGTTGTACGGTAGTGCTTTCATATTATTTCAAATTAATTTTAAACTTCAGGAAATAAAGTATTAACTTTATTCTATCACGTCTAAGGGATCCAAAGTTTTTTGATCATCAAACTTTAGTAGAAAGTAGAATAGATATTTAAATTAATATTTGTTTGTTGAAATTAAGGATAATGCATGTCATGCATGGCACTAAACATTAAGGGTTGGTATGTTCTTATACCTCGCAATCTTTTTTATAGGTTTGCGGAAGCTGAAACTAATATGATAAAAAGAAGTTTTTAATTATGTTTTATTAGAATTTATTTAATGCTACTATCACTTGTATTTACATTGATAATACATTTGGAGTTCCTTTACTATAAATGGATATGGTTTTCATGCTATTATTCTTTTCATAGCGATGAGTAGTTCGAAAATTTATTGTTTATAGCCATATTTACTATTATCATGACCTCTTTCTATAAATAAAGACCAAAATAAATAGTTGAAGCAATATATACATATAAATATATATAATCAAAAGTTCGTACCTTCTGTAACGAGCGAGTATTTCATTTTTGAATATTTCAAAACGCTTTCGATTTATGTTATTTTGTTGTTCCCTCCAAACCGGACGGGCTTTTTTCTGTTGCAAACCCCAATGGCAAGTAAAAATTGGAGACAGTACGAAAAATGTATATCCAGCGATATACATTTCATAAACCTACAATTCAAAGACTCGAAATCGAGTAGAGTTTTTGTTAAGAGCACAGTAAAGATAGTGAATAGTAAAATAACCTGTGAATTCCTTGTAAACCCATAACCAATGAACCTCTCGTCATGTGCAGGAGTATTGTCAAAAGCGACGTAAAAGGGCTCGTATAAAAATTCAAAGTTTGTCACAACATGGCTTATATGAGCTCGCTCCATTTCGTTTGAAGAATTTGTAAGCCAAAGAGAGAAGTTTGTAGCATATTGGTTATAAATAAAAACTTTCTCGTGAAAGGGGCGAGCAAGACCTTTTCTATAAAGGCGCATAAGTTCTGGCTTTGAAGCTGGAAACTTAGCTCTGTTGTCTATTTCAAACGTAGGAATAACATATGCACACCTATAGCTACATTTAACTGAAGGTAGGAAGTTATTAAGTTGTGATACCATATTTGAACTTGGTATTATATCAATGTCTGTTAGAAATACATATTTGTTCTGACAACCTTTTCTAGCTAAATTTCGTAAATGGTTTTGAGGATATTCATTTTTGAGACGCCAACGTAGTGTATCCGGATTTCGTATTTTCAGCAAACGGCGTAATGTTTGCTCAGGGTACTTGCAATCAAAGCTCTTTATAAGGTTGGGAATATATCTGTGAATTGGCTGCATTTTATTCGGTACAGCAATGTGGAACGTAACGTTATCACGAATGAATGTGAAGCATAGTCGTAAATATGTTACAAAGTATTGTAAAACGAGGAACTCTTCGTCTCCGGCAATATAAACGGCAGTGGAAATTGGGCCCTTCCATTGGTATGCAACTTGTGTTAAAGAATACAAACGTTCCACAGAGCTTTGAGTAGCTAAACATACAATGTTTTCGAGCGAGGTTTTAACAAATTTATCTCCAACCAGGGCAAAGTCATACATCTTGTAGAGACGTTGATTATCCCATCTTCCTGTTTCAAAGCTAATATTGTCGAACGCAAGCCTAAATTTATGCTGCGATTTTTTTTCAAATACTGTGTCATTAAGTGGCCCGGCAATGCCATCATTGTGTTTTTCTAATGCAGCTAGTGGCGTTGCAATTCTGTGATGTCTTGTTGGCTTATTGTTGTATCTTGAGTGACTTTCTGTTTCTATTAAAAAAAATGTCCACAATATATTCAATGCCGTTAATAATATCAGTACGAATAAACCAATGCATTTAAAATGTGCTGATATTTTCTGAAAAAAAAAAACATTGAATTCTTAAATTGTTGAAAACAAAAATTGTAAATTACCATTATTTGCTTTTATTATTTTTCTTCTATATTTTATTACGATAGCATTTGTGTTGTTGATATGAACCCTTAATGATGAGTAACTAAACACGTAGTTCCTTCAGCGATTACCAGATACTAAACTCTTCATATCGTGAGAGCGCTTTGGAAATCCTTTTTTTTTATAATACATACCATATATCCAAGCCTTGCCATTGCGTTCGAACAAAATAGTTTTTAGAACCCTTAAAGAAATTTTACGATTTTTTTGGCTTACAGAGAATGTATTAACATTTACAGCAAGTTCTTCATTACGATAATCAAAAAATAAATTTTTAATGTTTTGCATGTACATGTTTTAGAATTTTCTTTAAAATTTTCAGCTTAAATATGTGTTATTTTTAATTAGAAGCGCCATGTTTTGTGTTTACCTAGTGTTTGGTTCTCTTTATTTAGCAGCTGTTCGGAATTTCTTGATGTATGGTATAAATATGTGCGGTATCATGTAATGCGAGTAAGCTCCATATTTTGTTATCTTTGGTTTTATTATCCATTGACCGATGGTTTTTTTTAGCTTATTCTTAAATCGTATTGTTGTTTGACGGTATGAAAAGCAAAGAGGAAAATATGTTTTTTTTTTTAATTTTTGATCGTAATCCACCAAGAATATCATGAGTCAATTTCACTTGTGCAGCGAAATCCTAGGTATAAAACCTAAATTTGTATCTTTTTTAAAATAATGTAATCTCTATAATTCGTTCAATTATTGTTTCCCGCCCAATCCCGTTTCTAAAGTTTTACGAAAAGACATACATATACATAGTGGTAGCAATTGAAATGTTGTAGTGCAGCTTCAGGCGCAGTGCGAGTTATGTTAACCATTTTCTGCAGTTGCCAAAGGGATTGTTAGTTCTTATTCATTACCTGCAATCTCGGGAGTTCCAACAATAATTTGGCTTAATAATCTCTGCTTACATTCTATGTAAGTAATTCCAGCGGCCGCAATAGTGAGTGTCAATCCTTCTGACAGGAAAAGAGATCTTAATAAAAGTCGCTCGGCCGTCCGGAGGCGGCTTGGAATAAACTTAGGTCCTTCCATTGGAAAAGCATCAACACGCATACCACAAATTGGAGGGGAGCTTGGTCGAAAATCGCTTCAGCGGTTACAAAGCGCCAGTTATATACATATACATATGTACCCCAAAAGAAGCCAAATCCTCCCCATCCACTACGGCCGCCTAATTAGAGTTGTGGCATCAATTACTATAGTTCAGCTTTGCAACAACAATATACAATTTAGGGTCTTTCGTTTTTTATTTTGTTCTCAAATACGCACAATTTTTTCATACAAAAGGCACTAATATACATAAATACTTGGCGACAACTTCTGCATTATACGTACACACATTTACTGCTGTCGTTTATTATTAATATACTATATATTTAGTATTTAAAAAAATATGTACCCACATTTTATGAGGGCAGTTCAGTCAATAGCTAGTTTCATAATTTTTCACACGATCTCTTGATACACGGTAATATTGATAAGAAAAATTTTGAATTGTTATTGAATGACCTGCGCAAATAAAATATGCAAATTTTGATTAAAAAATCTTAACGTATATATACTCTTTCATAAAAAAAAATTACTAACAAAATAAAAATTAAACTTCGTCCTCGATGTAAACTTATTTGTGGCGCGAGTTTTCGTTTTAAAAAGATCGTTGTTTTTTATGTCGTGATTTAATTATATAATACCTACTTCGTACTGAAAATGATAACCGTTTGCATTTCGTTTAGTTCGTTTTTGATTTTGCTGTTTTACTTCTATACTCGTATGTCTCTACATATTAACATACATATGCACGCATATATGTATATGTATATAAATTTGTACAGAAGTATATACACACATACATATATACATATATATAAGTTTGGAAAAGTACATTATGTCATAGTAAGGGTGCCCGCACCAAGTCCAAAACCAACACCTTTCGGTCCGAAATTCCGACCATAACACGCTCTGCAATAAATATCACCATCTGGACCGTCATTTAAGTTGGTCGAATCCAGAGACTTTCTGCATTCAGCACAATGGAAGCATCGCTTGTGCCAAATTCTGCTTTTGCTAATCATTTGTTCAGCGGCGAAAACTGCATATCCGCAACGTGGACAACCCCCTGATGAACGAGGACCAGTTAGAGGTTTACCTTCAGGGCTAAAAAGTTTTAGTGTTAAGAGTTGAGAAATAATGTGTTTAGTACATAACTTGAGAAGGTAAATTGACTACAACCACTAAATACTTACAAATGAATTGTGGATTCACCAGAGGTAGACACCAAAGTTGGTGTGTGTCCATAACCAAATCCTTTGGGACCGAAGCGTTTTCCATAGCAGGCTTTGCAGTAGATATCCTTATCAGGTCCATCACAAGCGAGCATTGAATCTAAGGGCCGGTGGCACTCAGTACAGTTGTAGCATTTTTTGTGCCACATTCGACCTTTGGAGAGTTGTTGTTCGGCAGCAAATACAGCACCGCCGCAACGTGGACAACCTTCACCTTCAGGGGCTTTGATTGAAGTCGTATCGGGACATACAAATGGGCGTTGAGAGGAAATTTGTTCTTCACTGCGAATGATATTGGGTGATGAACTTGTTTTTTTTATTAAATTTCTAACAAAAACAATACTAACGTCATGCCATCAGTTTGTAAGAAGCTAGATCCACAAGCGAATCCATAACCATGAGGACCCCACTTTTTTCCATAGCAAGTTTTGCAGTACACTTCTTTGTCGGGTCCATCGCATGCAATAATTGAATCCAGAGTCTTTGTGCAATCTCTGCATTTAAAGCACTTTCTGTGCCATTCCCGACCTTTTGAAAGGACCAATTCCGCAGCAAACACTACGCCACCACAACGTGGACAACCTTCACCTGGGCGTGCCTGTATCTTTCCTACATCTATATCTGCTACTTTTGGCGCTAGATCACTATATAAATATATATTAAAATATCAGATTTGTTTATATGTATGCCGGGAGCTTAATTTTTGCTTAGTAAAAAATGAGATGCTTATATATGTATAAATAGTATATATATATTAGTAGACGGGGCCATACATTGCTGTGGTTTCAATTAAAAGCCGAGAGGTTAGCAGTACTTACTGCCATTCGGGAGCAAGAAAATTAATTTTTCTATTGCGGTTATCCCTCGGCAAATGACTTGAAATAAAAACTCCTCATAAAAATGCATCGGCCGTACGGAGACAGCTTAGAATAAACTACAGGTCCTTCCATTCGTTAGAAAAGCATTAAGACGCACACGACAAATCGTAGGTGAATCTCGTCCGAAAATCGCTTCAGCGGTTAAAATAACGTATTATTTGTATTGTAAAATAGGAGAAGTGCAAGGAATTATTACATTTTGTAATTAAGCTTCAAAATATTCGGCATGTTAATATATATTAAATCAATTTGAATAAACATGATTCTTTCTATTTGTTTTTAATATCTACTAAACAACTCTGATGAATTCGATAAAATTGGAACACACTTGTACAGATCCTTTGATCTTTGTAAACGAGAAGTAAAAATCCGATAACATCAAGCATTACTTGATTACCACGTTTAATGGTTGAAAGTTAAAAAATATTGACTTCAATAATTATGTACATATAAGTACATAACTCAATGGCTTAAGTTCAGAAAATCGCCAATTTTAATAAAGCAGGTATCTAATATTTATTTCCACTTCCACTTTACTTACAATCGTGTCATACATACATATACACATGTACGAAATTTCTTAAGACCTTTTATAATTAAGTAATATGTAGTTCTTGTTTAAATGTAATTTTTTGATATGGAAACATACATACATATATATGTATACCTTTGCCATTCGGCATCTCTTATGTCAGACATAAGTCCCATCGAAGATATTCCTAAATGACCATAACCCCTGGCGCCAAACTTCTGAGCATAACAACCTGTTTCATGTGAAATATGTAAGCATCGTATATATACAAACGTAACTGAATAAATTTATTAAGATAGACAATAACACATATGCATACATAAGCTACACCCCACATAAATTTTCATACACAAAACATGCCGGTATTCTTACTTATAAACACATTCGTACATACATACTCGTACATATGTGCATAGATGTATGAAACATAAAAAGTGTCAAACTATTGTTAGTTACTTACCCATTTTCATAACAATCGGACTGGAGAGCACCACCACCTTGACCATATCCATAGCCCTTAGGGCCGAATTTCTTTGCATAACAAGCTATGTTTGAACAAAGGAAAAATTTGTAAGGATAGGAATAACATTGACTGTATGAAAGTTTTTAAACGATTGGACGTGATGAAAGTATGAGTCTACGGATGTTTGAATGCACAAGGTAATGTGGTTATAAGAAAATATTTATTACAATATTTTCAAAAAACAAAATTGTATACCTTTGCAGTAAATATTTTTGTCTGGACCTTCGCAGCAAAGGATGGAGTCAAGACCTTTAGAGCAGTTGCCACATTTAAAACACTCTTTGTGCCATTGCTGCCAAAAAATATAAAGTTCAATATAAAATGAGCTCATTATTTCTATCTAAATATGTATTTCTGTGTACTTTTATGCATGAAGTTGTGGTTTTTATTATTAATAATCCTACAACAACAAAAAATTAACGAAAATGCTATTGCGCGAAACTTATAAGTACATTTTTTCGTCATTCGTTTCGAATAAGTTCATGATGTGCAGCAATTAGCTTGACATATTTCTCCAATTATACATTGGTATGATTATAAAATTTTATGTTATTTTTTCGATATTTACAATACTAATATAACTCGTTTAATTTTTCCTAATTAAGTGTTTAATAATAATACATGATTAGATTTGGATTACCGAAGGAGTGAATACATACTCGTAATTATATATCTATATCTATGTATGTATTTAAGACAGGTTAGGAAATTTTTAGGTCCATGAAATCTGCGAAATTTGCAGCGGCTTTACTAGGCTGTGGTTTTAAAAATTTGATTTACCGGATTTCTGTGTAAAGACGAATTGTTGTTGTATTTAGAAAATCGTCACATCTTCGAAATAACAACCACATTCACGTATATTCGTATACATATATGTATGTGCAACAAAATATAAAAATATATTCCCACGAGAATGAGATAAATATCCACATATGTATGTATGTAACACATATTATTCATCAACGAGACTGTTATATTTTTGTAATGTTCCCACACATTTGCCAATGAAAACGTAACATTTATATCATATTACAAGGAACACATATAACACAGAAATGTTCTCTAATTTTATACCTCTGCAATAAATATCTTTGTCAGGACCATCGCAATGCATGGTAGAATCCAGCGTTCTGTTGCAAAGCAAACATTTGAAGCATCGTCTATGATATCCCTAGTATTTTCAAATATTATATGTAAGTAAGAGAAACGAATTACCAGACTTATATCGAAATCTGTAGGTATCGATATATTTATCAATAGCTATTTATGAGTATAATACCTTATTCTACTCAAAGTAAATACTTACACATTCACGTGATACCAAAACATTTTACATCTATATACAATATTAGACCCGAAATGGTCTTATTCTACTACAATTTTCTAATCCTTTAAATATTGCATACTTACTCTGCCACGGGCCAACATCTGTTCCGCTGCATATACGTAGCCTCCACATCTGGGACACCCCTGACCTTCTGGAGCTTTGGCTATCACTCGAGGTTCTAACCGCGCTCCATTACGTACGCCATCGGTGTCACTTTATTTAAAAATGAAAAAATGTTTTACTCAGATAGCTGGCGAATGAATGAAAATATATACACATATATATTTTTTTTTATAAATGTGTTAAAAATTAGTATATATATGTATGTAATTATGTTACTATTTAGTTGATACTATTATAATTAATTTAAGTAATTTTCCTATAAATCGAATAAATCAAATAAGAAGCATTTATTCATAAAGTTCAGCACAGTTAAGTGCTGTAAGTATGCACAGCCGTTTGGAGGCGGTTTAGTATAAACTCTAGGTCTCTCAGTTTGTTGGAGAAACATCCAGATGCATATTACAAATTGGAAGAGGAGCACGGCCGAAAATAGCTTCAGCGGTTACAAATATTTAGCTACTGCTGGAAAAAAATTATTTTTGACATTTAAGAAGATGAAAATTAGAGAGAAAATATCCATCTTCCACTTTTCGTTGTAAAATAATATTTCTTTTCTCATTTATTTTGATTCGGTTCTCATTAAATGAGATGCAAAGTGGGGCAAAAAAGCAAAAAGACTTACCATCATAACACATACATACATACGTGTACATACTTATCATTCATACATTATAATTTAATTAAATCACGTACTTTACATGTGTTACATTATGCGAATATGTCTTCTAGTATGCATTTTGAATAAATAGTCCAGGAGGTTCAACGTTGAATCTATGCTTTTATCTTCACAAGTCCAGATGGTATAAATACATATATTTACATATATGTATGTATGTATATGATTGATGGGTTTTTTCATCTATAAAAGTTATGTGCGTACTTACATAGAACAGTTATTTATCATTCATCAACTTGTACATATTAATTTCTTGAAAAAAGTGTAGGCAAACATTCATATACGTACATACATATGTAAATAAGCATTTTATGTAGGTATAGGTGTTGTAATTACAAATATTATAATGCTACATCTCCCATTGCAAAAATGTTGAATGCAATTTTTCTCGTAAATAAAATTCAATTTTATTTTTATTTATAATTTTTTTAATAACATTTCACAAATACATACATATATTTATGAAATATGCATCAATACAAAAAACAAACATTAATATTATTTCGAGGCGACATGTGATAAAACATTGGAACATGTGGTAGACTATTTTAACGGGAAAGGTGTTCACATTAACACGACAGAACAATTTGAATCCTGAACTCCATCGCTGCGTCTATCTTTCGCCACGTAAATTAGTTGCTGCGATAATATGAGAAAATAATAATATGTTTGAATTTAAAGAAAACATAATGCGTTTTCAAATATTCTAAAATAAAGTTAAAGCATGATGCGATTGGCATTTAGAAAAATTATATTCGAAATTTTAATGTGAACTTCTTCATAAGTTAAACGTTTATGCAAAGCATGCACAAGCATGAAATTATAATTTTACTTTTATTTATTTATTAAGTGAATATTGATCCTTCTATTACTCCTGTCTTATTTTGTTTTTATTGTATTTTTTCCTGATTACATACACTTTAAATCTGTAACGCGTAGAAAGTCAACTACAATAAATATCCATAGCAATATTTATTAAAGTCTTGAAACAATTTTTTTACAATGGGAGAATCAGGAAATGAATAAAATTTTTATGGTTTAAATGATGAAAAAAAACACTAGAAAAACCTTCATGGACTATTAAATGCATATTGTGTGTAGTGCTGTGAATGTGTACGCTTATAATTAAATAATATCATGTATGTATGTAAATTAAAATTATTTTTGTATATTGATATATAATCATTTTGAATATTAGATTATGGCAATGTATTTGCATATGAAAATAGGATGTACTAGAATAGAATTTGAATAAAGAGAAAATGTAAACATACATCATACATACATACGTATATATGAAATGAGAAATTATCTATTAATAGAAGAAGTGTGGAAAACAAATACATAAAAAAATGATTACATTTATCGTTGTATGTATGCATGACACACATTCGCACACAAACTTGTAGATACTATACATAAGTACATTAATTGAATATAAATAAATAAGGCACAGTTACAGTTACAGCTTCCATGTTGGTGTGTGAATTTGATATTATTTCAAAAATCAAGTTAAACTTTTGATTATTAGCTCATTTTTCTTGCCACAATTCGTTAATTCCTTTTATTGGCAATCATATATTTACATATGTACATATGTAAGTTATAAGTAAATTAATACCAGTTAAATACATATATATGTACATATGCATGCTTATATATGTACTTTTGCACGGAATACAACATTGAATGATAATGTAAGTTACTTACTCTCTGTTTAAATGTGCTCCGGAGTCCATGGACAAACAACCAGCACCACCGCCGAAACCATATCCTTTTGGACCATATTTACGGGCATGACAATTTTTGCAGAATAATTCCTTATCGTGTTCCGTGCAATTTGTGGAGTCTAAGGCTTTGTTGCACATTCCTTAAGTGGGGGAAAGTTTGTGAAAACAATATGTATAAAGATTTCATTTTGACTCGGAATCTCTTTTCCTTACCGCATTTGAAGCAGGTTTTGTGGAACTTGTAACCACCAGCTACTCTTTCTTCAGCGGCATACACAGATTTGCCACATTTTGGGCATTTCGGTGTCTCGACAGGTGTGAACGGCATGTTTATATCTGCGAATAAAAATAAATTAAGTTAATTACATACTCATATACCGACTTAGAAAGGAGTTTAGACTTTCGTATGGTATAGATTGTTCTATATGTTCTTCTTTAAGTTCTAATGTTATTCAATTTTTAATCTCTTCAAAAAAGCACTTTCGAAAACATTCAAAACCAATTAAAGTTTTTATTTACTTTTAAGGATAAAACTTTCATTTTCGTACCTTAGGTAACTGGAATATTTTCTTATTTAATTTTTATTAAACTAGGTGAAATATCTCGGAGCACCGCGCCAAAGTACTTTTCCTCGATTAGCAACGATCTCAAATGAACTGAAAGGTTGCTGCACGCAGGTAGTCTATATTTGTGAGTGCACACGGCACAACGTATCTGAATTTTGTGTTATTAGATAGAGATGGCCAGTGTTCAAGAGATTCGTTAATTTCTTCTCGTTTACCATCTCTTCGTTTGAGGCATTTATGGAGGGAGAGGGAGAAAGCTTTTACTGACAAATTATGTGAGATTTTTGAAGAAAAGAATCGTTTACTCATGCATAAATATTTAGAAACACAATAAATATTCAAAAAATGTCATGATCTTACTCATAAGTTTTATTTATTTCCTTATTATTTAAATGGATTATAACAACTAATGTTAAAAAATAGAAAGTAGTAGCTTTTACTGAACAACGAGATTCTATTTTTAAATTTTTTTCACCAACTCAATAAATTTATAATTTTTATTTAAAGCTTCTCTACGTGTACTATATAAATATACCTACATACATATTTCTGACGGACACAGTATCCGAGTGTGTATTAGAGCGGCTACGACCCGGAGAGTCATCGGTTCGCTTCCTGGCCTGACCAATATTTGAAATATGCAGGAAATGCTAATTCCCGAGCGTAAAGTAACAGTTTCTCATAAGAACCTTTTAAAGGTTCAGAGGTAACACCATTTGTGAAAAAAACCCTAAGACGCACAGCACAAATCGGTAAAAGTTCGGCCGAAAACCCTTAAGACAGTTAAAGGCAACAATTTATGTATTTATAAATATTATAAAATGTATTTATAAAAATATTTATGTAAATATGTTTATGGTATAAAAATATGTATGTAAGATTGTAGAGTATATACTCGTATACATTCAATGCATTTGAATCTGCTTGCGGTAGCTTGCAGTTTTTAAGTAATATTCGGGCAAAGTAGCAAGTGTTATTTCCTATACTTATTCACATATGTATGTATACATTACACAAATAACAGTTAAATAACACTTTAATTCCTATTTTATCAAACACATTTTTAAGTTAAAAAGCACATGCTCAATATACTGTTAAATCCAATGTATACCCATTAATTTAATTATACACGAAAGTGTAAACATACGAATGGATATTCATATATATGATATTCAAATTCATATGTACATACAGATATACATATATGTAAGTGCATTATAGATCTAAAAGAGTCAGAAAAAATTGTTGGATTCTAAGAATGATTTCAAATGGTATTTATTATCGGGATGAAATAACTTTAAATTAATAATCAAGAACATACTACAATTCCGATATCGAAGAAATCTATTATGTCTTGTATATGTGTGTATCTAAATTTAGAAGCTATCAGAAAGTCAAACTTCATTAAAAATTCACAAAGTTTTTCTACAATAAACAACATGTCCATATCATGTACGCAAGTACATATCTATAATTTATTCCTATACAACGTAAACGCAAAGAATGTTAATATTAAAACTAAAATTTTCAACGAAACGGTGAGAACAAAAAATGAGTGAGGCCTTCTGCACACGAATCATATCGTCATCAACGCATGAGTCATAACCATTTGTGTTTGAAATGAAAACCAAGCGATTGAAATCAGCTGATATCTGTGTGTATACCGATATATGTATGTATGTATGTACTTACATACACATACATATACCATATATGTATATCATATATTTCCAACTTATTGAAAATACAAAAATTATCCAATAGTATGTGTTGTTTCTTGTTTTTCATAGAAGAGTAGGGTACTTCTTAACTAATTCATTGAAATATTGAGTTGTTGTTAATGCTTTCTATTCATGTAAAAGAATTTGGGATAAATTTTTAACACTAAGCCAAAGGCAAATTACGAATTTCAATACTTTTTTCGGTCTTAAACTAATTGGCATCTTATAACCACTAAAGGGCAATTTTTATAGCGACAAATCAGTTAGACTGGACAGTTAAATGTGAACAACTTAACTTCTAATTAATTTATTTAAAAGATGATTCTAAAAATTAAAATTTCGTGATGAAATGAACCATAATAACTTCCTTTGCTCTTTGGTATATACTACATACATACATACATAAGTACATACATAAATACATATTATATAATGTAATATATTCGCACATTTATATATATATGTATATAATTGGCACTTTGTAACCGCTGAGCTACCGTAATTAGAAAAATTAAGTTTCTACAATTTTGGTTGTTTGGTCAGAATGTTGGACGCCATGTTAACCAGTCGGCTATTGCGGCCGCCATTCAATTAAAATCAAATTTAACGTTCACTGTGAACCATACATTTGCTGACTGATTTTAATAGTGAATTTTTTAGTTTATTACAATTTCTTTAAAGAAACATATTTAAATGCAAGCATACATATATATGTATGTATGTATAAGCATGTAGTGCACTTGAAAATTAAAAAAATCTAATTTGAAAGAATATTTTAAGTTTGAGAGTTGTTATTTGAAATATGGCACCATTTGTGTTTGCACTATTCCATGGTAATTTTAATACATAAGTTATAGATAATATGACAAGCTTAGAAGGACGTCACACATCGAAGCAAGCTTGAAGGATAGCAACACAAGCATAGGAAAAGTCAAACAGTTTATCAAACTGATTTCACTTATCGTGCTTTCTTACATACACAATAACCACAGCAAACTCAAACATAATTTTGGTTTTATCGGGCACGTAAAATACTTGTAATTTATAATTGCATATCCGAATAGTAAAAATGTTTAAAACTTTATGTTATTTGAAGATTAAAATATATAATTCAAATTGATTCAAGGTCCAAGATCCCATTGTGAGCGCGGTAATAAAGTGCATTGGGTAATAACTGCATTCCTCTTTTATTGTGTTCCATTGTACAACTGTAAATGAATTACCACCTAAATTTCGCGTTCAGTGCAAACGTTGGCATATGATATGGCATTAACAAAGCGGATTAAATGTTTTAAATATTTAGTTTACAGCTACGTTGTGCTCTTAATGGTATGTACGTAAGATGAATTTCACATAATTTTCTTTTATTGCTGCGGAAAAGTGCTGAGCATTGAAAAATTCTAACCCAATTGGGCTCAAGGATAATTGGAATTGCAAAGAAATCATTACAAATAATATGCAATGCATGCCCTCGAATATGCAAGTGCTCCGAGCATTTTGGAAAAATGTTTATTTACCATATGTTTGTTTGCTCTCATGTACATATCTATATATGTATGTACATACAGAAATGTGTATATTATGTTTTTTAGTTATAATTATTTAAATATACATACATACATACTACATATATACATTTTACGAGTATAACATACATAAGTAAAAATGTATGGAGATAAGCAAACAAAAACTATATGTTTGGGCAAACATTGTATATCCTTAATATTTAACATATTAAGTAAAAACAGACGTCTTGAATATTGTTGATATTAGATTTGTATTCTATAAATGCATGTGTATAAGCTTACATTAATGCATATACCTAAATACATACATTAGTAAGTACGCATACTCATGCTTGTACAAATTTCTAGGTAACTGGTGCTGCCCAAATACTAGTTGGCACAATTTTGTTATGGGGTCATTCTGGTTATTACGGCATTGTCCAAAATAAATTATGGGCTCCAGCCGCGATACTGTTATGTTTAGGACCAATTACATTTCTTCTCTGCTGGATGGGATGCCAAGCTACAAATCAAAGAAAACGATGTCTACTAGGAACGGTATTACTAAAATATTTTCCACAATATCATATTTTTAATTCTCATTATATTGGTAAAAAAAACTCTTTTTTAATACATATAGTTCATAGCAGCACTGGTGGCATGCATATGCTTTCAATTCTTTATATGTGGCTGGTCCTTGGCAATGCGCGAAAGCCTTCCGACTTCTGTAGAGATTTTCATAGATGATTCGTTCGTTGAATTTCTGGATAAATTTTCTAGGACGAAGGTTGATAATTTGCATTTATGGAACCGAATGCAATCGCAGGTATTACTTATTTGTATTTGTATACATATACATGAATGTATTTAATATACTTCTAACACATACAAGATTATTATTAATTCCTTTAATAAAAAAAAGTTGAGGCCCAGACAATATTTTAATGTACTAAGCGCAAAGAGTTAGAGTGTTGTTTATAAAATATTGATCGGGCAGATAATTCGTTAAAATATGTTCAAGTGTATCGTTTTTAACTAATATTATGGATTTCGTGAAAAGCGGTACGACATGTAAAACACAATTGTAAATACTCCCCGATTTTTGCTTTATAACCGATGTAGCACACTGCAAATCTGATGAAAGCTATTGCATAATAGTTTTTTTTTTTAACTATCAAAATGCAGATTGAAATCTACAAAAAAATGTTTTTTACTTTTTAATTTTGCTGGTTAATATATATTTTATGAGATACACGCTATCTTAAAGATCAACGGCATTTTATTTTGTCATGTATTCCAAGCCAAATGTATTATCAGATGAGTGCAACAAACAAACAAATAGTGTGCGTGTTTTATTTCTGCACTGCTGGGTAGATTACTAAGAAAAGAGTAATGATTATTAATAATTATCGGCTGTAATGCGGCAACTTCTCTGGTAATGAATTCGATTTGTTGCTTTCTCTCTATTTGTTGTATTCCTCTAAGACTTGATGAAAGTGCTATGTGAAATCTACATGCATGCATATGTACATAGGTATACGAGCATACATATATGTATTTTGAATTACTTATAGCTGCAATGTTGTGGAGTGGACGGTCCCTTGGATTATCGTCGGCTATCCCTACCATGGTCTTGTTGCTCGCGACCAGAACATGCTTACGAATCCGCATGTGACACTCACTACAAGCGAGGTTGTTTATCCGTTGTATCTGAGCAAATTAGATATCGCTTATTACTTACTTCATTGGGTTCGGCAACCATAGCTGTTGTACAGGTATTATTTAATTACTTTATTCATAGATCTCTTTATTCCATTTTTATAATAATGAATTTTTTTGTATTACAATTTTTATATTTTAGAGCTTGGGCCTATTCTGCGCGGTTCATTTAGCGATCCTTTTTGGAAAGAGCGAGAATAATCACAATATAAACAATTTGAGCAAAAAACGCCAACAACAATTTCTTCCTTTGTCTATTCAAGATAAACGCCATGATATGCCCTCCCCTCTTAGCCTTTCACCTTCAGCACCTGGCCATCGGATTATTAAATCTTCAAAGCCACCAACTATGTCGAAATGACAGACAATTAGTTTTTAAAGTGACAAATAATTTAATTCTTTACACATTGTAAATTGAGATGGAATGTAGATAATTGTGACCCTCAAGAACTTCCCATAGTTTCAATATTTAGTATAATACAAAGTAAGTATCCATCTTCATACATATGTATGAATTCGTTCATTTATTGTTTTTTTCTGCTTTTAAGTATTTTAATAAAATTGGCAATTACCTAGCATTTTTAATTGATGTGTTGTATTCAAAATTTATTGTATTTCAACAATGGGGAAATTGATGATACTTTATAGCCGTCAAATGATGAAGATACCAATATGATTTTTCTAATACAATAGTTCACTAAAAGGACGAAGATTTATGTAGAACTTGCTTTGCAATAATTTGTCGCTTAGATTTTCAGGAAGGAGAATTATTAGAAAATTTTATCGTTGGACGGCTATAAAGCATGTAGAATTTCATATTTGTTGAAATACAATAATTTTAAGTACAGTTAATACATTACATATAAAATGCTATAGTATAATTGTCAATTTTATTAACGTATTATACTTAAAAGCAGAAAAAATAAACTCTATAATTGAGGGGATTCAAAATTAACAGCCAAAATAAATAGCTTTTTTTCTTTGGGAGAGTAAGACATCTTGCTCTCTCAATTTCGTTACTGGCTAATTTTTACTGACATCTCTCAAGGAACACAGCTATTAATGGATCGCTCCTCTTAATTAACAGTTTACGGTTTAAAAACTCACTAGATCAGTAAATAACTATCCAATTGAAGCAGAAGCAATGTGCCTGCACCACTCGCATCATTAAGACAATGTCAGATAGGACTTTGCGAAATTTTCCTTATAAGCAATGCTTGCACCAAAGCAACACCAAAAGTTGGCTATCTCTCATCTTTTTGAAAATTTCAAAACAAGTCAATGGAAAAATGTTCACTGCGTCATAGCAATGGCGTTTTTCGCTTTGCGACAATGTTGAAAATGTCACGCAATGGAGAAAGTTCTATCTGTCATGGGCTTTAAATACATACATATGTCTCACAAACACTATTCGACAAATAATTATTCCATACGTTTTGTAATAATTATAAAAAGTATATGTGGGTAATCGGTAAGTAATCGCTCTGAGCTGGGTTATAAAAATTAATAATGTGGGAGAGATTATCTTTGAAATATTTTTATTTGTTTTCAGTTCTTCTTGGTTTGCACAGCAAATTAACAGTAAAAAAACTCGTGTGAATTTGGGTTTAGTCTGGTTCTGGGTATACAGTTACTTTCGCAGGGCTCGCTTAGACACATGGGTCAAGCCTAAAAGCAAGGAAGCTTCAGTAGAGCCATTCCGATATATTCTGTGTAAGATTTCGCTGAAATCTAATTGCAGTGTCTGTTCACCAAAGGTGCGGATATTATATTTATAAATGTGTTCCAACTAATATCCCTTTTCGCCCGCTGTGGAGAAACTACTAGCAACAACACGATTTTTCCCTTAAATGGGAAAGTGGCGCTGCCTAGCTGGCTGATAGTCTTGAAAAAAGTAAGAAGAAAGGCTCTTATAAATTTCATTAGGGATTGTTCATAAACCATGTGGTCTCTCCCTCTTCTTTTCCTTTCCTATCACATATTTATTAAAAAGAATTTTATTTTAAATGATATATTTTATTTTTATAATAATCAATTAGGAAGTGCAATCTATTTTATTATGATAAATATTTGCCTCATCTGACGAAAACTATGAAGCCTTGCTACGACATCATCCAAAACCAAATTCCCCCTCTCTTGGCAGAGCTACGTGATTTGTGGACAATCCCTAAAGGTCGACTTCCCACGGGCTCAAAATAATTCTATCACGTAGTGCCAGATTCCGCATCAGTCTCTGTGCAGCAAATAACGCCCGTCAACAAACACAAGAAAAGTTCGACGTCGATCCGAGTTTTCAAGCTGCAATTACTGCAAATAGCCAGCTGGGTTCCTACTCGACTACTCCTGTTAGGTCTTGTAGTCAGGAGGGTCGAAAACGAAAAGTAAAAAATGCCTGTCGTAAGAAGCAAATAAAATGTAATAGTTCACGCGTTTGCAACAAGAAGAACTACTACATTCCCTATGGTGGTGGAACTGGGCGGGGAAAGAGCGGACATTCTCACTAGCGCCGAATGGCTAAAAACGAGAAAGACTATTAATTCGGCTATAATCTCGTAAAGGGTGCCTACGCCAAAAAAGAACAAAAATAATGAAACTGTTTCATAAAAAATCATTTTTTAATTATATTTTTTAAAAATTTGGTAATTAAAATATAAAAACTTTAAAAGATGATTTAAGAATCAAGTATGACAACCATATAAACACATATCCCTTTCTGTTGTGTTCTATGTCCCACAGAAGTTCTCTGTTTCCATTTCGTACCAGTTTTTGCTTATATACTCTAATAAAAACAATTTAATAGCGTATACATATTCCTAAGATTCGTAAGTTTGCTCGGATAATTTTATATCTTCACTTAAATATTGAATTTAAGTTTATTAAATGAAAATAAACTGTTGTAAAATATACCAGAAAGTTAAATGAAAATCTTAGAAGTTGTTAAAAAATAAAAAGCTCTTTGAAACTTGTTTTGAGTTGAACCGGTTTGAAATTGTTTACACTCTTCGTGCTTTCTTTGTTTTATTAGCGAGTATTTCTATTAGAGATTATTTTTTAGCGTTTAATAACTCTTATAAATATATAATTTTAAATATCTGATTCAAAATAAAGGGGCGTTGGACCTACTTTATGTGGTAAAAAACTGGGTGAAAAAGGAGATGATTTTGTATGTATGTCCTAGGTAGAGTTGCCAACATTACAACAAAGCAACGACATCTTGGGAGGCAAATATGCAGGATCTCGAATTTACTGATTTTGTATACAAAATATATTCTATATTACTTACATTTCTTTATTTTTTTCCCAATTTTTTAGGTCTTGCTGATGATATGAAGATGGGCGAAAAGGATCAGGATATAAAAAGCCCTATGAAAAGAGTGGGATCAACTAGGAAGATCGTAATGTTTAGTAGTGAGTAATTGGCGAAATATTTAGTCTGTTATTCGTAAAAAAATCTCTTTAAATTGTCTGAAAATTTTTTACTTGATCGCCGTCTTTTATCTGCATCATTCGCAAAGACTAAATAATAATAAAAATTTTATGTAGTTAAAAAATATATTTAGCAAAACCACATACAAACCATACTTATTTTTTTAATTTTTTAGGCATTCGTCAACAGCTTAATGAGCAATTGCGGTGCCTCGACACAAGAGTGGAATCCCAAGTTGGATTAATACAGGAAATTCAGGATTTCTTTCGTCGTCGTGGAGAGTTAGAACTTGACTATAGTAAAAGTTTAGAAAAATTTGCTCGAGGACTGCTTTTAAAACACAAGGAACAGAAACAGAAGTAATATAATTAATTAACATTATTATAAAGCTATTCACATTGCTCTGTTCCAAATATTTCATTTTCGTATTTTTGCATACACATGCATATTAATTAATTTATAAATTGTAATTGCGACGTACTTCGCAAAAATATTTACTACTATTATTTAATTCATCGTAGTCTCGCTTTACATACACTTCACGTAAGTTCGATTCCTGAAGCCGATTTAGCTATAGAATATATTAATGTTTAATTTATGTCGGAGTCAAATCGGATTCGCACCAATGTATTAAATGATATAGGTTTTCAACACCCGATACATACATATGTTTTTATTAATTCATTAAAAATGTCTTCAAAATTCAGCAAAGAAATCTCGTAAATTTCTAATGAAATATTTTAAATTAATAGTAATGTTGAGTTTCAACTAATTTTTTAATTATTTAACAATTTAACTGAAAAGTCAATCGATTATTCCTAATTCTGGTTTATAACTTTCAAAACTTTAAAATTTCGATACCAATAAGCTCTCCCAGTGTAGTTTATGAATTATTTTAAAAAAACCTTAAATTTTTCTTGTATTCAGAAGAGATCACTGGCCAATATTTTCAACATTTGCCTGTTGGCAACATTTAGTAAAAGAAACTCAATCTTTATCAAAAGATCATGCCATATTGGCCGACTTGTACTCCATAAGTATTGTGGCTAGTTTACAGACAACTATTGAGGATGTTCAACGGATATACAAAAAGGTAATATTTTACTTTAGAAAAGTTCAAACAGCACTACGTTGAAATTTTCGGTGTTTTTTTTTTCATTCGCAGTGTAAGTTCATCGGGTATGAAATTCATGAGGATATTCAGCGCTTACTTCAAGAGCTACATACGACAATGAAAACATATCAAAGATATGAGGTTTGAAATTGAAAAAAAAAAATTAAAATTACATCCTTATCGAATTTTGCATTTCTTTAGAGTGAATGCAAATCGGCTAAAATAAAATTGGTCACAGCGGAGGCACAACGAAAAAAGTTAGAGCAGACTATTGCAAAAGAAAAGCTTGAGAGGAACAAGAAATATAAATTGACCGAAAAAGAAATTGTTAAGGTGAATATTATATAAATAGAAAAGAAAGATAATAAAATTAAGTATAAAATTTCAGAGAGATACTAAATATAAAGATGCAAGACTGAAAGCCCTTAAAGCCAAAACAGAGTATCAATTATGTCTGGAAGCGTCAAATACTACAATTCATAAATATTTCGTAGAAGATTTGTGTGACCTTATAGATGTAAGACACAACTTTTGTTTTTTTTTAAACGGCTAATATTTAAGTAATTGCTAAAAAGTAATCATATGTTTTTCTTTGGAATAGTGTATGGATCTCGGATTTGGATCAATGATATCAAAAGCAATTCTGATGCACGTTTCAGCAGATCAAGGCCGCTCGAGAGCGATCCTTCAACAAGCAGATAATCTTTCACATTTAATACACTCGATTGATTGCCGAGCTGATAAACAAAAGTTTTTAGAACACCATCATGCTGCGTTTATGATACCCAAACGACTAGAATTGCAATGCCAACAAGATCAGCCCGATAATATTGAAATGGAAATAAAGAAGGAATTACATTTAGATATGGAACAGCGGCTTGAAACTTTAGGTCAAAGATTGCGCGATCTTCGCATTGAGTGTGACGAGGTATGGAAATCGCTTGAGACCGCCGAAACAAAACTCCTAGAGCACTATAATAACAAGGACAATGACAGCAGTGATATTTTCAATGAAGGTAAACAGTATTTGCTTAAGGCGCCCAACTGCAATATAACGCCCAAATTAAAAGCCGAAAAACAGGACATCGAAGATTATTATATAATGGTAAGTTTTAAAAAAGAGTAGAACTACTTAAAAAGAAAAAAAAACATTTATATTACAGAAGATTCGAGAATATATAAATGGCACATCGCGCATAGCACGCTTAAGCGCAAAGGCAGATTTTTTGCGGAACGTTCTAGTTAAAGATAACTCTTGCTATTTACCTTCTCATACAAAGGTGGTAGGATCAGCCAGAAAGCGAATTGGTCGCGTTAATATATCTGGTCAACCAAAATTATTTGGTGGTTCCTTGGAAGAATATTTGGAATTCACCGGCGAGGAAGTACCCCTTGTAATGCGTAGTTGTATTCGTGTCATCAACCTTTATGGTACAGATTACAATATATCTGTTTTTAGATTTTCTAAAAAAATTGTATTATTAAAGGATTACATCATCAAGGGATATTTAGAGTTTCTGGCTCGCAAGTTGAAATTTCAAATTTCCGTGAAGCTTTTGAAAGGGGCGAAGACCCACTTGCCGATACAAATGATGCCTCTGATATCAATTCTGTTGCCGGTGTCTTAAAATTATACTTAAGGGAATTAAGAGAGCCATTATTTCCCATCGTATACTTCGAACACTTTGTTTCCATAGCAGGTACTTTTTTTTTGAGTTTATTATTAGTAAAGATCTTGTTCAGTATATTATGTATTAGTTTTATTAGATTCTAATATTAAATATGTTTATGTTGAAAAACGATTTCTTATATATATATGTACGTTTGTCTTTTAGGAATTCATACGAAAGAGGATATCATAACTGCAATACGAAATTTTTTAAGCAATTTATCCCCAACGGTATTAGTTGTTATTCGATACCTATTCGCATTTTTAAACCAGTAAGTTTTTCAAAATAATATCATGAATTATACCTACACTAATTTTTATTTTAGTTTATCGGAGTATGCAGATGAAAATATGATGGACGCATTTAACTTAGCAATTTGTTTTGGTCCCACGCTTATGCCCGCGCCCGAAGATAAAGATCAAGTTCAATATCAAAATCAAATAAATGAACTTATTAAGTGCATGATTTTGTATCACGACGATATTTTCCCCCAAGATTTGGTGGGTTTGGAGTATGAAAAATATATATCTCACGAGCCCTTTATGGATATGTAAGTTACTTATACGAAATGATATTTAGTTAAACAATAACTCCATTACATGTATAGTTTTGTTGGTGAATCCCCAATTGATAATGTTACTGAAGATCCGGACTCAGAAATTTGTCCCTCCGAAGATGGCAAGTCAATTAATCTTATTTATTTATTTATTTTGTGAAACTTATATTCTATTTATTAAATTTTTTTGTTGTGTGCCCTAAAGAATCAGAAACTTTGGAAGCTACGGTACAGTTCGACTTTAAAGCACGCTCTAACCGTGAACTGTCCATACGCAAAGGCGATATTGTAATATTAAGGAAACAGGTAGATATAATGAAATAATAAGTTAGATTAAGTACAAGTGGTTTTTACAGGTATCCAATGATTGGTGGCATGGATCATTAAACGGAAGGGAGGGTCTAATACCCGATAAATATATATCACTCAGAATTAAGTACGTTTTTTTTTTAAAAAAAAAACAATACAAAATTAATTTAAATATCTATTTATAAATGTATATAGAGGAGAAGATAGAGACAAAGCCAGTGTAGAGCAATGCATCCATAAGGACAATGGTGCAGATACCGAGCGGCCTGTTGAAAACCGAAATACCACAAATGACGATTGCCATGACTACATACAGTCTGATATTGAACCAATTTTAAACAATACGAAAACTGATAACGAATTCTACGAAGATAATTCCTTCGACTCGTACGAGAAGCGTTCTGAGTTACAAATAGCCCGAAACTGCGACAATTTAGAGGTACTTGAAACGACGGTGTAAATTTAATATCAATATTTTATTTATAAAGTTATACATGAAAATATTTAATGGTTTCTTTTAAAAACCAAGCTTGTTTTAGCTACATTAATTCTCATTACATAAAACATTAGAAATTATAAAGGTAAAATGCCATTAATATATATTTTTGTAATTTTGATACAATATTAATTAGTCTTTAATTCAAATTTTCTCAACCTATGTTAGTTTTGCGTTTGTTAAAAATTTGTTGAAATGGTTGCACCATGAATTAAAAAAATTCATTGATGTTTCGTACGCAGTCCGTCAATAGACTTCTCAAAGTATATATTTTCCTTTTCGGCGTTAAAATTATTCTGAAATTGAAATCAGGTATAAGTGTTTGAGCTGAAAAAAGCTGGAATCAATGGTTGTAATACTAATTTTATTGTAATCAAATCACCGAAGCTAACAAACAAGTTAATTGCAATAACAGACCCTATCACCTTTTTTTGTTTTAAGTTTAGAACATGCTCAATATTAACAGAGGATCATGATTATCCAAAACATTAACCTTTTGACGTAAACGACAACGATAGGTGCTATCTGAATGCCATGGACTAGTGAAATACAGATGAAAACGTTAAATACCGCCTAGGAGACCGTAACAGGAAACCTGAATAATACCTAAAACCACGGACTCAATTGAAAATATTGAACAGAACCTTTGAACACTACATGTTATAGGCACGCAGAAAATCAATCGGCAAATTCTTCTCCTCCCGTTTATGGAAAAGCTGTCTCATGAGACCTGAATAATTCTGGCGCAATTATGGCCTAGACACTAGTAAACTAAATTTACTTATCCGAGCTTACCCTAGACGTGTTAAACATAGGTACAACATGCAAAGTGTTATCACATGACACTAACTATTTCTTTGTATATCCCCTTAAACCGACTAATCTCACACCCCTCCCCTTTGATGAGCTAGTCGCAACAGTTGGGACTCCCGTTAGACAACATCGACCTTCTTTAGGTCGTAATCGGAGTTGGCGAACATTCGAATTCCGCGCTTACGAAATTTAAAGGAACCAGAGGATCGCCAATGTTTGATTTATATTGATTACAAATAAATTTAAATTGAAAGCAATTCATAATAAATTACTAAATTGTATTTCTTCAATCAATAGTGATTTTACAAAATTCAAATATTTGCTATAATATATGATTTAATACAATTTGATTGCATTTTTTTTACAGCTCTCATGCATAGACGTCATATGTATTAAAATTTTTATATAGTTTTCTTTTTCTTAGTCGTGTCCGAATATATACTTCGCTTTTCCTTTGTTTAACCATTAACATAGTAGATATTGGGTAATGTATAAGTCGGCCACTGCCGACTGAACTACAACGATGCATTTAACTAAATAAATATATTAAATAAATTGACCTTCTAATGTTTATAGAATTTATCACCACGAGAATCAAATCAATGTACTTCTGAATCCAATAAAAACCAAATTAAAACTTATCAGAATGAGGGCGACGTTTTGTTCAAAACCACAGACATAACAGATAATTTCATAACTTCAAAAAATGTTAATGATGCCAATGCTCATTGTTCGGATTTGGATACTGTTAAAACGGAGACAACGGAAGAGGAATTGAAAAATTTAAGTGAATTTCAAAAAAATAAATTCTTATGGGAAGTTAGATCTCGAGGCACATCCAAGGAGTCCGGCTATAATTTGCCATATGAAAAGAAACATATTGCACCGGATCTAGTTATGGACTTGCCAATCTCAAAAAATAAATCAATCTTTGAATGTGCTTTCCAGGTTGCGAATCCAGAGGTAATTACTCGTTTGATCATATTCAAACGTCTAAAAATATAAGCTCAAACAAATTTTTTTTTGTGGATGATTAAACTTTGTACTACTATAAATTTTTCGGAATTAACGATAATTCGTAAAGCTAAATAGATTTACAATTATAGGATACCGATGAAACACGACACATAAAAGGAAATATGACAACTTTTAAGAAGGCCGAGCATACGACGTTTTTGAAGAAAAAAACCCTCAACGACGAACCCAAGGCAGATAGTTCTTCCCCGTCGGCAGCGGCGAATGAAAATCTACAATCTCAAAGAGATCTTTTTATTGTAGAAGGCAATAATATTTATGCAAATGTTAGTCCTTCCTCGATGTCATCGGGTGATCATATTTTAGATCGCGAACTAAAACAGTTCCAAATGAAGCACAAACAAAATGATTTAAAAAATAACGAAACAACTGTGAATGAGAGTATGGTAGAATCCAATAAAAGTGACAATATAGAGTAAAAGTGTTGTTGATGTAACCTTTAAGTAATTGAGCATATATTTTTTTAATTTCTACAATATCTAATAAAATTATATTAACGAGTATCGCTTGTATTACTAATTGAAGAAGTCACAAACCCTTGCATTATGATAAACTTTTTTACAAAAGAAAAAGATATTCAACGTATGGCATCCAGGCCATCATATCTAAATATATGTTTATTCATTTTTTTTTTATTTTATAATTTTGGTTTTTAATGTATCCATTTATTGCTATTTTAGATCAATAATAATTTTCAATTTTAAAATAAAAAAAACATAATTTTTTTTTATTTTATCATTTACTATTTATATTAAAAACTGGAAAATGTCCATTCAGTATATGTACATACAAACATATGTATATATTTACAAATTACATAAATTCTGCATTTTTTGCTTACCGAATACCCTCTACTTAGCTGGCGGGTATTGTATAGAGTGAATGTATTGAAGAAGATTGAATGTACATTCAAAAGTATTTTTTTTTATTTATTTCGAAAAATATGTGTAACATTGAAAAGTATTCTAAAGAAAAGCATCATCCGTTCAAACCAACTTTGTAAGGAAAATTTCATTCAACTTTCACTCAAATATAAACTTTTTTCATTAGTCCAACACTACATCTCAATCCATAAAACATGCAAACAGAAAAGGTAAGTTAATCAGTTACGCTTCATGATTTCTTGCGTGAATATTTTCTTTTCTCTAAAGTAATGGTAAAGAATACTCATGATACACTCAGTCTGAAAATACCTCTGAACTAAAACGGCCACAATACTAAGATGAAGAGCAATCTAAAAAATATAAAACTAATATTACTCGTTCTGGGTGCAAGTATATAATTTATAGTAAAATATTTTTTGCAAGACTCCAATAAATAAGCATCTTAAAACATCATACCATTTTTATGTGATTGACATATGTTTAAAATAAATTTTCAATAAACGAGAGATTGACAAAAACATCCGTGGACAAATAAATTCGAACCGATTTAGCGATATATACATACATATATACATGTACAGTTAGTCCCAGACCTGAAGTGAAAATCAATTAAATTTTTTGTGCTTCAGCATATGCTTTCCCAAAAGGTGTAGGTGCAACAATTTCAAAACGTTATGAAAAATATATTTTTTCTTTATGAACATTTAAGAGTAACGTATTTCCCTGATATTGAACATTATATTTTTTTTTTGTTCTACATTGGCAAAGTATGAGGTTTTTATAGTTCCCCATAAATATATATATATATATAATAGGCGCTTTGTGACCGCTTAAGCTAATTTCGGCGAGCTTCTCCTCCAATTTGTGGTTTTGCGTCTTGATGTTTTTCCAACAAATGGAGGTACCTACAGTTTAGGTATACTAAACCGCCTCCGAACGGCTGATGGTTTTGTTACGAGGAGCCTTTTCATGTCAGAAATACACTCGGAGGGGTGGACATTCCCTGCCGAGGGGCGACCGCAATTAGAAAATTTTAACTTAATTTTTTATTTTAAATTAATTTTCCGTAACTTTTGAATGATGATGGCACCGGGATTTGAACCCGCGCCTTCCGAATGTCATTACGCAATACTAACCACTCGGCTACCGCGGCCGCCATAAATATATGTATCTATATATTTATATTAAATAATATAGATCCATATATTTATTTTTATTAAAACTTTAATATTTAATTTTTTAAATAAAATTTATTTCACAACTGTTTGTATCAGATGAAAATTATTATGTTTCCGAAAATTAAAATATTTGTAGTCGAAAATTAAAGTAACATAAAATAAAATTTCAAGAGACAAAACCACAAACTAGAGTAGGAGCTCGACCGAAAACCGCTTCAGCGGTTATAAAGTGCCAATTATATATATATAAAAACAATTTGAAAATAAGTTACAGGAAAAAGTAGATTCCTACATTCCCCATAGAGTTTTGTACTATATAACTTTGGACAAAGATTCAGCACATGAAAAACCTTTGAAATATTTGAATTATTTTATTTGCATTTGTTGCTGTTATACCTAACTTCACTGTTAAGTCAAGGTACGTAGTAAGTACGTAGACAGATATAAGCATATAGAATTTGCGTCCGCCTGCTTTTAAGTTTTAATGCAACGGATAACTTGCGTAAAAATTGAGAAGAGTTTTTAAGAATAGGCGAAACTAGTAAGTAATTACTTTGTTCTAAGGTAGATTTATGTATTCAGCTTAAAATCACAATAACAATACTCTGTTAGTTCACCGAACCGGCTTTGCCCATACAAATGTAATAAATCTACATTTACATTGCATCCCTTGTGCTTAGTGTCTACGCACATACCTATGTATGGTACGTGTATGTATGTATGGGCTCAGTATCAGCAATAAATGTTGGAGGGAGAAATGAGAAAGAAGAAATGATGTGAATATAATTTAAAATACGTTTTTGGATTACTCTGTAATATAATTATTTATTTTATGTAAAACTTTCGATTTTTGTACGTATTTCTTTTAGCAGAGCTGTCTTTATGAGTATGGTAAATCTTCAGCAGCACTCACGAGCTTTACGGATCACAGCTCAAATGGAGTGGCTCTGCATCGTCATAACATTGAAAAATTCCAAATGACTTTGTTTCCTGTTTACTATCCAAATCACATGTTGAGACGCAAGCGAGTACACTTATTAGCTTCTAAAAAATATCCCTACAGGGGAATCATCCCAATGAATCAGAAAGACAAAAGGTAGCTAATCGTCTATATTATATACAAATGTTAACAAATATTGGCAACCCATAATAATCTCTATTATTTTCTTTATATATTAGAAACCATATTAGACACTTCCCGTTTACCTATCCGCCAGGTTCTATGAATATGAAATGGTCAAAGTATGTGTTCCCGTTCAAAAACTTTAATCATTTGTTGAAAACAACACAAACATCAAATTACTATATGCTCTCTGATGATAAAATGAAAGTTCCTTCGTATACTCGAGAATTGTATTATAGTATACCAATCACATCTACAATCACCACTCTGCAAAATTATTGCATAAATGCACGTAATTTAAATATGAATTATGCTCATATCCTACCACTTTGCATAGAAAAAATTCCTGCTACGTCAGCGGCCGTCAAAAGGGATCCATCGAATGAAACGAAGTATATAACCAATATGTTACGATTTCAATCAACTACAAGCACCAGAAGTCCATATACTCAACATTCGTATAACACCTTACTTCCCACAATGACTCATCTGAGTTCAATCAACTCTTCTAACATCTATTTTACTATAGGAGATGCGATAACTACTCCCCGAACTCTTTACCATTCCGAAATCAAACAAGTAACGCAATATAAACCAAACACTATACAAAAACATTTAGCTAATAATTACGAAACATTCAGCTATCATACCAAAGCATCAGAATTATGGACAATAGCCTCCAGCCCCCTTAATTTGCTTACAACCACATTGATTCCTTATATTAGAAATACGCAATCTAATGCATACGAGGATTATATCAATGACAAAGCAACGACAATTAATCCTAAAAACTTAAACACCTCAGATAAAACAGATATAAACACTACACAAGCATATTGGACACTCGACCAACCAATAAACAATGATTGCTCAAGTTTTTTGCCCGAAATTAATAATAGATGTTCCTTTACAAAAAAACATAATACAGACAATTTGATTCATTTGTTGTCACAGCAGGTATCCACAAACCCGTTAACTGATTTGCCTACTGCAACAAGTGTACCTTTGGGAACAATATCTGTACCTTCAACGATATCATCGTTTTTTAATAACATTACTACAACCACATTTTCAAGCTTTAAAGAGAAAACAAATGACTCCATTGAAAAATCTTCCAACCTTCCAAACTTTAGCATTAGTCGACCAACATATAGAAGAAGCAAAATCAATAAAAGATTAGTTTTTAAAGAAACTTTAAAAAATAAAGATCGAAATTCTATACATTCAACTGCATCCACACATATGGGATCAGCAGAAATAGATGTGAAACGAAACGAAAAAAGGACCTTTTCTTCTTCTACATCTTCTTTATCCCCACAAACAACTTCCTTAACACTCAGCAAGGAATCAGTATCACGAGTTAATGGTATATTCAAAAATCCAAAGCGTAAGTTTCCATCAAAAAACCGAGTTCGGTGGACTCCCACGTATGAAAAGGCTCACAACAAAGTCGAGAGTAACGACACAAGTTCCACGATAGTAACGGTACTTAAATCAACGACACATCGCGCTGAAAAAACAAATACGCTTCGATCAAAAGCAAACAGACACAGCAGAAGAACAGTTGCACAAATAAGTACAATAAGGAATGTGGTGGACCTGCCTTTACCGCCAACAACTCCAATCACCCTCAGTAGCACACCGGAATCTGCAATAATGAGAATATCTAGTATAAATGGCGTAAAAATGTCATCAATTAAAAAGAATTCTACTAACTCGTTCATCAACTTACCAAATCCCAGAAATGCATTCACTGCTGAATTACCCATAGTTACATACTTTAAAGAAGTTACAGAATCTCGTAAGATTTAAAAAGGAATACGTACATGTATGCAGCAGCAAAGAGTTTTTTTAATGTCCTACATATAGCCTATTTTAATTAAAATAAAACAATTTTTGTGTTTTACATTTTCCAGTGTTTTCTATTACTAGCAAATTCAGCAAGTAAGGGAAGCTAAGCTCTGGTCAACATCATAAACACTACTGTAATACGCTGAAAAAATAAAATCCAAGTTTTAGATCATTAGTTAAGAATGTTCAAGACATCTTACTTAAACGTACATACATACATATGTACTCGTATATAAACTGTCATTTTCATTATACATACATAAACACTTGTGTATATGTACTACAATCAATATACTAAATTTTTTAATTGCGGTCGCCCCTCGACAGAAAATGTCCACCCCTCCGAGTGTATTTCTGACATGAAAGAAAGGCTCCTCGTAAAAAAACCATCAGCCGTTCGGAGGCGGCTTAGTATAAACCGTAGGTCCCTCCATTTGTTGGAAAAACATCAAGACGCAAAACCACAAAATGGAGGAGGAGCTCGGCCGAAAATCGTTTCAGCGGTTACAAAGCGCCAATTATATATATTATATAGATATATATTACAAATACATATATAATTGGCGCTTTGTAACCGCTGAAGCGATTTTTACGTTGCGTGCGCTGAAGATTTCCTAGCAAATGGAGGGACCTACAGGTTATTCTAGACCGAATCCGAACTGCCGATAAATTTTTATGAGGGGTTTTTCTACAAATGCACATACATTTTCAGAATATTCATTTATTTTTGTAAACCTATTTAATTACCGAACACGTCTTTCGAACCTGTTGAATAGCCAGAAGTATCACGGAGCCAGATCAGGCGAATACGCTGGTCGCGGAATTATAAGAGTTGAAGTTGTTTGCGAAAGCTTGTCCACAAGTCGGATCTCTTTTTACGAATATTTCATTCAAACCACTCATAAAACTCAAAAAATATTCCTTGTTGCAGTTCTCTCTGAGTGGAAAAACTAATAAAAATATATATACGCAGAAGTGTGCAAGACAACTGCAAGCTTTGATCGTACAAATTGTGAATTGTCATTTGCATATTACTGATGGCGAATACCGCAGACGAAGATTTCAATCGTCACTGATGAGCTCTAGTTGCCTTGTTAGTTAGATCCATGAAATGCTGACAAATGAGAACTATGGATACTGTTAAAGTTCAATACACAATGAATTTTCGCGTGACACTTTTGGTGGCATTAAAAGAAAGAAATATCCGTTCAGTTGGAAATATTAATAGAAAGTCTTCATTTTTTGGATCTAATTAACGCCAAAAAGCTTACTACATCTTACTTGGCTATAATTTTGTACCGATGTCTACGCCAAGAAGAACAGCTTGGGTATTTAACAATAATACATTTATAGCGATTTCCAGTCGAGCTTCTCCATCGATTAGTGGTGGCTCTTGAATATAAATTTAAGAAAAGAAGATATGGACTCGCTGTAAAACGTCACTTGATGGCTAGTGGATTTTAGTTTTTGCTCTGAGCCGAGTGCGAACCTTGTGATTTTCGGCTCGTTATTACCAATTTAGCTACAATGTTAGCACGTACAAATCTACAAATATATAAAATATATATATATATATATATATAATTGGCGCTTTATAACCGCTGAAGCGATTTTTCGGCCGAGCTCCTCCTCCAATTTATGGTTGTGCGTCTTGATGTTTTTCCAACAAAATGGAGGGACCTACAGTTTATACTAAGCCGCCTCCGAACGGCTGACGATTTTTTACGAGGAGCCTTTTATTTCATGTCCGAAATACACCCGGAGGGGTGGACATTCCCTGCCGATGGGCGACCGCAATTAGAAAATTTAACTTAATTTTTTATTTAAATTAATTTTCCATAACTTTTGGATGTTGCTGGTACTAGGATATGAACCCGAGCCTTCCGAATGTCAGTACGCAATGCGGCCGCAAAATATATAAAATAGCCACAATATAAATATGTAGGTGTAATATTTCTCCTGCCCAAGCCTGACTACGCTTTGTAATAGCATGTCCAACATTGACCTTTTAAAGCCCCTTGCGTGCAATTCGTTTACAAATGAAGACCACTTTATCTAAAATAATAAGCTTAATTGCTCAGAAACAGTTGCCGAGTTAGGATTTAGTTGCGCAGACAAATTTCACAATATTTAAAATATTAGATATGAATATTATAAAACGAGAAATTATGTGTTTTATGGTTTCTTCTTATAAAAGATTTTCTCTGTGGTATACGAACTCCAAGTATAGTGTCAAAGGAATAGTATCAATAAAAACCGGCAATAAATGCATATAAATTTATTTTACAGATTATTTTGGATTTTGGTTATAACCATATCGTGTTGGAACATGTCTTCAATTTTTCTTTTAATGTTGAAAAGATACCTTTCTGATGCTATTAGCATTAGCGTCGAGACTTCATTTCTACACTGGAATAATACGTTTCCTGCAATATCGATTTGCTTGTCAAAAAGTCGATCCAATTCAGAAATTATCAAATTTGTGAAGCAGAAAAATATAAATTACATAAAAAATATTCATAACTACTTATTCATCACGCCAACTAATATAAATACCAAAGAAGATTACTGTAAAGGCTTCAACTCAACCTGTGGAATAGATGTTCATATTGCAAGGGAACAAGTGAGTATCGAATTAAAATAGTGAAATATGAATTTTAAGATCAATGAAATTAATAACTACACTACATACCTACATACATACATATGTACTACATGTCTTTTTATTTATCTTAGTTACTTACAAGATTTTGTGATTCTATTATTAATAATATAACTTTTCTGGAAGTTGAACAACAAAGTTGTGAAAAAATATTTACATTTCACGATCTTGAAGTGGGTTACTGCTTTTTAGCCAATAACATTATGGACCAGTAAGTATTCTTTAGAGAAATCCTTATATACTTTTTAACAAAATTACTACTACCATCAAAAAAAAGCCAACTAAATGATATATAGAGACTCTTATATTACGTATGTATGCACTTATATATATATGAATGTATGTACACATATTAAAAAGTATTAATTTTTAATTAGATTGAATTTTTCAATTAACCTTCAGACACGCCCCTCGGTCGATTGGGCTGGAGGTGGGTAACGCTGGGTTCGTCATATAAAAAAATAGCATTAAAATACAACATTTGATGATAGCTAGAATTTGTTTGTCATTGAACTCCTTCTAAACGGTTGGGATTGTTTCAAATCTGGTTTATAGTAAAGCTCTAGATACCCGGATTTTTCAAATTTAAATTTCGTTTGTTAAAATTTCCTTAGTATTTCAATGAATTTCACACTTTGCATAAACAAATTTCAAATTATAGAAATAAGTTCTGAGGAAAAAGTCAAATTGTTTGTTCAGCTTCAAATATAACATATTGAAGTGAGTCTACTTAATGAAATTTTTGCATTTTTTATTCTATTTGATGAACTTGGTATAGATACGAATGTACGCACATATGTACATACATACATATATATATATTTACATGCTTGTTTAAACATTTACAAATATTAGCAACCATATAGATGAACTGCCACTAAAATTTAGCACGTTTGGAGAGAGAAATTCATTAAGGATGTTTCTGAAGCAAGAGTCTCTTTGGAAATATGAGGTTTGTGAAATCATACATACATAAGTACATGATGGAAGGATAAGGTGGAATAATGGAGCAGCTTTCTCTTTACCTAACCAGTATTTCGGTTCACTTTTGTCTAGCTTTGCTCACACTGAATTTTTACTCTATTTGGAGAAATGTTTAATATTATTAATAAACTAATACATATGTATACCTATATACCAATTTTTGGTAATTGGTAATGATTTCATATTTTAAGTCAAAAAGAGTAAAATATTGTCAAGTCTTCCGTACTCCTCTTCTTACTCCATTTTCCTGTTCCATTATATGTATGTATATATGTATGTACATATGTAACGGTAGACAAAATTTGGTATGAGTTATTGCTAAATATTAAATGTGATATTTACACAGTATAAGTAGAAAATATGATATAAACTTTTTCTGCGAACGCAGTAATCGAGAGGTGCAAATTTATGTTACGAGCTCTGGCCAGAAAAACATTCTAATTCGAAGAAAATATTTTTTCTAATATCAGTCGCTTCCCGGTAGGGAACGACAAAACCCCCCAGTTAAAGTCTAATTTCTATCAGCCGTTCGAAAGCGGTTTGAAACTGTAGGCTCGGTCGAAAACCCCATCAGCTTTTCAGTGCACTAAAACGAGTATTATAGATAAAAAAAGGCATCAGTCGTTCGGAGGCGGCTTAGTATAAGCTGTGGGTCCCTGCAGACACATATGTATTTATAGATGTTTTCCAACAAATGGAGGGCCCTACAGCTTATTATAAACCGTCACCGACCGGACACTGGATTTTCTTGAGACGCTTCAATTTTCATGTATAGAAATTAAGTAGCATTTAACTATGAATAGTTTGGAAAGATATTGATATTGAAAGAAATTCGAAATCACATTTAAGCAATAAAAACTAACGGTTGAAACCTCAATGCATATACATATGTATATATATATGTACGAACGAGTATATGTAAAATATTTACATATATACAAATCAGTTCTTAATGCTTTTTAGATGTATGTACATAGCAATGAGGATATACCATACTTTGGATTGCTTTCACAAGCCCTAGGACAAGATCATAAAAAATATATTTATAATATGGAAGAACTCCAAAACAGTTTGGAAGTTGAAGACGAAAGCTTTAAAAAACGAAAGTGCAAGTTTCCAAAAGAAATAATTTACGGATCGTCTTACCCCTACAGGTATTATATTTGAATTTAAATTTTACCCAAAATAGTGGTGAAAGTCATATTCATACTGGTATGTTCATATTTTTATGACTTTTAGCTTTTCATCATGCATGAGCGATCTTAGAATTGTCTTGGAGTTAAAGATTTGTAGTTGCACATTATTCACATCTCCGAAAAAATGTAAGTGCTTACTAAAATAATAATAAAACCATTACGTTGCTTAAGCCAGAAAACATAGGCGTTGTTTACATTTAGTGAACATTTAGTATTTTCAAAGGTTCAGGGCCGCAGAATAAAATGTAAAAAATATTAGGTAAAGTAAAAAGTTCGTTTGGTTTTTTTTATGCAAATGGTACCAAGCGGTTTTCTGGCTTATCTTTAGTTCCTCAGCAATTAAATAACTACTCACGTGACGGTCTGTTTCCACTATTTCCATCATTTTATCGCAATTTTCGACGACAGGCCTCCCGACGCGTGGTGCATCTTTGACATCGAAATTACCGGAACGGAACCTAGCAAACCACTTTTGTGCTACACGTTCGTTTACAGTATCGGGCCAATGAACTAAATTAATTTTTTCAGCCGCTTTGGCTGCTTTTCCGCCCTGACCGAAGAAAAATTGTAAAATAGCGAATTTTCTCTTTGCTGATGTCCATCTTTGACGAGCGCTCACAACGTACTGAGTCAATCAATCGAAAAACAAACTTTTAGCGCGAATAAACACGTTTTCAGCGCCGTATAGTATGACATGATGCGACACTTAACACTAGTACTATGGACAATAACGCCATCTCTTAGATAAAAAGCGAACGAAGTTTTTACTTTACCAATAATTATATAATAAATTCACCACATTCAGTCAAAAATAAAAACAAGTACAGAGCAAGAGACCATTTTAAACTTTAATATGTGCAATTAAAATAGTTCGAAAAATGTATAACCCAAAAAAAATGTTTATGTTTCTCCACTCAAACAATTTAATTTGACCGTTATAGCAATTCTTAGTAATTTTTTGTTTGTTTTTTACAGTTTTTAACTTTTTCTGCAATATTACTGGAATGACATGCATATCCAAGGGTAATTATGTAGTGTTAAAAAATATAACGATGCCATTCGAAACCGTAACACACCACAAGTTGAAAAGCACTAAATAAACTAATAAATAAAATACTGAAAAAAAGATAATTTTCCAAGGCAAATTGTAATAAAAATGTACTGTTTGAACGGTATTCTGGAGAAAGAAATGTAACCAAACTATTTTTACATATGTATATTCTTGCTTCCAATCTTTGCTATTTTATTAAAATTAGCGGATATAACTTCAAAGGCTAAACAAATCGCTAGAGAAAAATATGTCTGTTACCCGTCATGCTCCGAGCAAAAGCTACAATTTGTTGGGTAAGAAACATTTTCACATACATACATATGTACTATAATTTAAAATTGTCTAGCCTACAGCCTGCATTAGGTCTCTAACAAATTAATCGTAATATGTTTTGAAACTCATATTAAATTAATTTTCTATTTCCAGTATACTTAGGTCAAATTGAAACAAAAAACTTTTACTTAGATTATTGCAACTACTATTTATATTCGAGATTTTTGTCATTAAATCTCACCTAAATAGACTCTACAACCTGAAAGAGAGTTGCGTTCAAAAGTTTCATCATCGGACCTTCAGCGGAATCATCACAAAGTCTGCAAGATGTCTTCCTTCTTTAACTTTACAGCTGCATTTATCTTATACCTATTTATATACACAAAATATGAAGTCATATTTACATCTTAATGGATACAGCTAGTTAGAATTACTTCAATTTACGTTTTTCAGGTCGATTGACATTAAAAATATTTATCGCCCCAACTTTTTATTGGTAGATATCGAAATACAAAATATTCCTTCATTACGATGTATCAGAAGTGTTACTCAAACCCACCAGGATTTGGTAGGTAAGTGAAACCTCTGTTTGTATTAAGCAATCAGACAATTGTGTGCCGTCGATAATTTTGCAAAGATATCAGGAGTATTCATCAAAAGGCCTAAATTTTGTAAATGCGTAATTTTGTAACTGCATTGTTAACAGTATCGGGAAAATTTCGTTCTGTGAAATCAGAATCACTAATTTGCTTATACTTCAGATGAGCTCACCTGGTATTAATTTAATTGGGCATGTTCTTTTGTTTGCTTCCAATTTTTTAAATACATAAATACAAATGTATGTACGGACTTAAATTTTTTCAGTTTCTGCTGGAGGAGTAATAGGTCTTTTTATAGGAACTTCTATACTTAGTGGAATTGAAATTGTCTATCTTTGTTTGAAAAGATTATAGAACTGTGAAAATGAATTGAACTGAAAAAACTTAAAATGAAATTGTCAATAATGACACGCTTATGTCACTTGTTTGCTAATGGAAAACTTAAAAAAAAAAATGAAACTTAAAATTATTATTTCTTTAACTTATGTAAATACAATGTAACACCAATGCGAGCGTCTATCCCATTAAAAATAAAATAAAGCGTCTGAAACATTTTGTCCGGAAAAAATAAATAATTATTTACGATTCTACAATATATGTATTTAACTTTTATTCGCTTTTTTGTAAATGTAAACCATAATCATAGTCCTGAATTAGAGTGCACTTAAGCTATGGGAGCGTCCATAAAACAAGTAGTTCGACAAGAAGGGAGTTAGTTTAAATGGTACCTTGCAACCACGTAATCGAGGGGATGGGATGAGAACAAAGATACGAAGTTTCATTCAGGTCAAATAATTATTTATTATAAATAAGTTCACAGACTGTACTTAATAAATAATTTATTAACTGTTACTAAAAATCAATAATTTCTTTCACATAAATATGTAGTAGAAAACGAAAAAAGTTTGAAACAATACCACGTTTCTTCGGGCAGGGGAGGAAGGGGTTTCACAGGAATGACTGCGTTGGGCAAAATGAAGAGAAGGAGGTGTATCAAAAGTTCTAATATATTACCATGTAGTTTTTGGACAATCTCTAGAGAACCACAGAAGAAGATAAAGTCCACTCTAACTTTATGTTCATCATAGTCAGCTTAGGCCATGGACTAACATTACTTATTGTTACTTTACCAATTTTTATAACAACTTTTCAGTAATTCTAACGTTTATTGAGAGTCCCTTCTGAACAAAAACAATATGGCTTATATAAACCATTATATAAGCTATATGACTAAGAGATGGTTTTCCTTATAAATCGAAAAACTTTCCTTTAGGTGTGAGTTTTTTGCTCACTCTTTCGTATGGACTAATCCCATATGAATACACTAGGTCTATTTCAATCGTATTCAGTTTTAACAAGACATGTATAAGCATTTAAATAAAATTACTTACTGAAGGAAAATATTATATGTATAAGTAATTTTGTGGGCGGCCACGGTAGCCGAGTGGCTAGCTTTGCTGGCAAATAATTCAATTAACTACATACATATATCTCGAAAGGTATAGACTTTTTGGGTAAAGATTTGTATAATAATGGCATCGAACGATTTCTTAAACGAAAGGGGCAGCTTATTTTCGTTTAAGCCATCGTTAAAGAAAATATCAGAAATAAATTCAAGACAAAAATTTTAATTATAAAAAATGTGCTTGTTTGAAAGATAAAAAATTTTGTTCCAAAATTTCTAAATATTACATTAGTACCAAATCTCATTACTACTAGCAAATGAATGCATTAGTAACTCTTACGTGAGATGGGTTAAGGCGCAGAGACGTTCGCAAATTAATCGATTTTTTTATGCTCACCTTGTCGTGTTCTACTAATTCAACAGATTCCTGGCATTTGAGCATCATTGGGGCGTTGTTTTTTATCACAATATGTATAATAGCTGAGTCAAAGTCGTTTTCGAATAAAGTCGTGAAAATGTCTGTTGCTGTTGACCTGGTTAAGGTAAATTTTATTGCACATTAATAATTTAGCAAGACTTCATTTTTGAGGTATCATCTTTGTCTTCTTATTTTAAACAAAAGAAAGTTGTGGAGAGCTACTTTCTTCGGTGAACCATATTTGATTCGATTGAGAAACTGTTTTACTTTCCTTTCCTAAATAAAGTGGTATTCGTATTGTAAACACTTTTGCTAAAAATAAATATTGATTTCTTAGTTTTTTTTTTTGTAATATATTCTTCTGAAAATTACTGTAATTTTATTGTCTAAGAAAATATAGATTTATAGAATTGTAATATTTTATGGTACCTTTGCATTTAAACAACTTTATTTCACTACTTCTGCGTATATTTAGAATGAGCCACATTTACGAACATTAAAGTTATCTGGTCATGTTGGATTTGATAGCTTACCAGACCAATTGGTAAACAAGAGCGTGCAAAATGGATTCGTTTTCAATGTGATGTGTATTGGTAAGATCTTAGAAAAGTGTATATATATCTATGTATTACTTAAAAAAAACCATTTTAGGGGAAACTGGACTTGGTAAATCAACACTTATGGATACACTTTTTAATACTAGCTTCGAGTCTACACCAAGCCCCCATACTTTACCCAATGTTAAATTGAAAGCCCACACTTATGAACTTCAAGAAAGTAACGTACGATTAAAGCTTACAATTTGTGACACAGTTGGCTATGGTGATCAAATTAATAAGGACGACTCGTTTAAAGCGGTAGTTGACTATATTGATGACCAATTTGAAGCTTACTTACAAGAGGAACTGAAGATCAAACGCTCTTTGATATCATGTCACGACAGCCGAATTCATGTCTGCTTATATTTCATTTGCCCAACTGGTCATGGACTTAAGTCGTTAGATTTAGTATGCATGAAAAAACTAGATAGCAAAGTGAATATAATTCCAATTATTGCAAAGGCTGATACAATATCAAAGTCAGAGTTAAACCGTTTTAAAACCAAAATAATGCAGGAATTGTCGAATAACGGAGTGCACATATACCAATTTCCTACTGACGACGAAACCGTTGCTGAAACGAATACAACCATGAATACTCATGTTCCATTTGCTGTGGTAGGAAGTACCGATTTTATTAAAGTGGGAAACAAGTTAATTAGGGCTCGTCAATATCCATGGGGTACAGTGCAAGTTGAAAATGAAATGCATTGCGATTTTGTAAAACTTCGTGAAATGTTAATACGAACTAACATGGAGGATATGAGGGAGAAAACGCATACACGTCACTATGAGCTTTATAGACAAAAAAGGCTTGAACAAATGGGCTTTAGCGATGTAGATAGTGACAACAAACCAGTACGTTGAAGCCTATTATAATTATTAATTTCTAAGATATTTCTTTTTTTTCTTTAGATATCATTCCAACAAACATTTGAAGCGAAACGATCTAATCATTTAGCAGAATTACAAGCTAAAGAAGAGGAAGTTAGACAGATGTTTGTGCAAAGGGTTAAAGAGAAGGAAGCTGAATTAAAAGAAAGTGAAAAAGAGGTAAACTTTTATTTTGTATATTTATACATTGCAATCATTATTTATTTGCTTCTCATTTTAGTTGCATGCAAAGTTTGATAAACTCAAACGTGACCATGCTGAAGAAAAGAGAAAACTTGAGGATTCCCGCAAGAAACTGGAGGAAGATTTTGTTGAATTCAGTCGTCGCAAAACACAGATATCGACATCTCATCATACATTAACTTTGGGAAAAAACAAAAAGAAGTGAACTCTTTAAGCTTAAATATTACTATTGATTTGTCATTTTACAAAATATTATGTATCCATTATAATACCAATACATGCTTACACAAACTGAACCACAACAGCTATTTTCATATGCTAAAAGTAATAGCGCTGGAAATTTATGAAGCTGCGTGCACTTATTAAAAACTAAAAACAGGTGGTCAAGAACTAATATCGCAGAACCTAAGTATTTATTCGAAATATCACTCGCGGCTAGCTATATGAACCTTTCACGTAAATATACAATACAACTTAAGAGCAGTTTCAAACCCCGCATATAGAAAAAGGACAAAACACAAACTAACACGTACACCAAATCAGCTGTTTGGGGGCCACATATAAGATATAATTTAATTTGTTGGAAAAACACAAGATGCATAGCGAGACCTTCAGCTACTTTAAACCGTCGATTAAATATATTTGTATTAATCCATCCCATTGGAAAACTAACGAAAAAAAAAACTTAAAATTCCTAAAGCCGCTTTTCAACATACATCAGTAAATTTCCATCTAGCAATAGAAAAGTATTAACGCCACCACATCAGAACTTTTGCATAAAACTTCACATTTGGTGGTCATCCGCAACCTGTACCCTGGTTGGACATACTAAGTTTTGCACAGGACATCATTGCTTGATATTTTGGTTCAATTTTTTACTAAATCTGTGACTGCGGTAGCGATAATACGCATGTACAGCTTAGAACACTCGCATCAACTGAAAATTTGATTCCTTCAGAGGTAACACTGTGTAAAAATAGTTGTAACATATTTTATTTCTTAAATTGGAAATTTGCTCATGCACTGTTTATTCTGATTGAACTTCTATAGAACCACTGTTAATGTCATCAATAATGTCATGAGGTGGCCTTCCGTCAACTGTGCAACCAACGCTTTGCGCCGTTCCTAGGATTTCTTTAACAGTGCCTTCCAAGTTGCGAGCCATAGATCTATTCCTCATTGTTTTCGCTACCGACAGAACATCATCAAACGTAATGTTTCCACTATGTTTAACTAAAAATAGAGCACTAATTAACAAACTAAATCGTTATAGAAAATAAATCTTACTGTTCTTTTGCTTCTTTCTGTCACGAGGAGGCTCTTTAAGAGCTTTGATAATTAAAGAAGCGGCTGATGGAACAACTGATATAGTAGCCTGTCGATTTTGAATTGTAAGACATACAGTAATTTTAAGACCTTTCCAGTCACCCGTAGCTTTGGCAATATCATCTCCCACTTTCTTTGGCGACTACAAAATATATGAAAAACAAAAAATAAATAAAATATGAATGGAAACAACAGCTAAATAACTTCACTTACCAAACCCAGAGGACCAATCTTAGGGGCCAAGGACGATGTAGCTCCTACTTCTCCACCAACACATCGCAAATAAACTGTAAAAACAATACAACTTAATATCAACTGCTTTCCTGAAAACTGTAAAATTTACCTAGTTTAATTTCTGTAGGATCGAATTTTGGCGGCATTGTTCGTTCTGCGTACAAAAAGCAATCTGAAAATCAAAGGATTTTTAATATAAAATTGGATAAATATTGGACATCAAAAAAGACACATACACCCAACGACAAAGCTTGAGGTAAAAGGACGGGAGCTGGGTTTTCATATACTAGCTTGCATATGCTAAATCCGTTTCAAGCATGTTGCCTATCAAGCACTAGCGATTGCATATATGAACTCTTCTAACTATATAAGGGTCATTCACACTATTCACACTATTAAAATAGTTTCTCACTTAAAGTTTTGAAAGCACCTTAAAACTCACGTGTGGGTAAATTCAATTTTGTTGACGGCACACTAAAATAAGCCTATAAATTTTTTAAAATTTTTGGCACATTCCAAATAATTGATATGGAAAACTTTTCAAGTACAATAATAACAAGAAATGTGAACAACGTGTAATAGTGCTGGAAACGGAAAATTTTGTGTAAAGAATTTTTTTTTGAAAATCATGGAAAATAACAACATAACATATTTATATTCAGGCTGTGTGCCAATCGGTACCTTTTTTGCCTATGGTAAGGATACGCCCGGGTCAAAAATGAATAGAATACAAAGAAAATAACTTTCTTTACTAATGATGATATTGGTGGAAACAGAAGCAATGAATTCAATTAATGATTTATTGTTAATTTAGAGTTTTAGGCAACGGACTAGTCGCCAGGTAACACCTGTGTCAAAACACTTATGTCCGATGATGTAGAAAAATTCGGACACATTTAAGATTCTCTTTCTGCATGTTCACAAAAACTGTCCAATTAATTCCCACAAAACATCACGAATGGACAGGCGAATATAAAGTGATATGCTTATTATTTTGGATGGCATGTGGCTGCATTCATTTGTTGTTATGCTTCTTCATAGCACGTATGTATGTATTCAATCAAAAAAAATGTTCTTGAGGGTAAAATTCTGACGTTTGTACTCACCACGAAATTGTGAGGACTTCAATGTTGGCTGTCAAAATTTACAATTTTCACTCGAATGGCCCACAGCCGTACAACAAGAAATATAGAATGGCTAAGAAAACCATCTTGTGTAAAACTGCTTAAACAGGCAAATTTATATGAGTGTTCATTCATTCCAAGCTTGAATAACATGCTTGAAACGTGCAAAAGCATTATTTGCGCCATTTTAACTCAATGTATTGAACGGATACACTATCTTGATTACTCATTCAAGTGTTTCGTGGACAAGAGCAGGGTTGTGCCATTTATTCTCTTTGCTTAAGGCTATCATTTAAATCACATGTGAGTATCGGATTCTTCTCAACAATTTGTGGTATTTTATATATTAATTCTTGCAAACTATAAAAAAAAACTAATTCGAGCTGATAGTGGCGGAAATAAACTAAAATATGTGAATTTTCTTTGTGATTGAAAGGCAAGGCGTGAAAATTGTAAATAGTGATGCTCAATATCAATCTCGAAATTTTTTCCTCGAGCTATGCTTTCCATGTTTGATATCAACGAACGTGTCATATACCTTAACATCACTTTTACATCGGTCGGAAGATGTCAGAAAATTTATTTTTCCAAGTCGGCGTCAACATTTTGAATTTAACTATGTAGCGACGCTCAAACTTGCATTTGCAATTGAAAACTGCTTTGTCAAAATCATTGTCGGCCCGATGTGGCTTTGTTTTATAAAAAAAGGGTGCTTGTATACATATTTTCTATTGGCTTTAATGTAAACATTTATTAATTTCTTTTAAAAATTAAACGATACTGTTTTGAATTTTATTATTGGCTTTTGACAAAATAACAGTGTTCAAATGTTTTTTTTTTTTTTTCTTTTAGATATTTTTGGTACGCGGTAGTCTAATAACTGGGAAAATGGCTGAAATGGATGATCATCATTTTGAGACCGGTGACTCCGGTGCATCCCAGACATATCCGATGCAATGCTCAGCATTACGCAAAAACGGATTTGTTATGCTAAAAGGACGGCCGTGTAAGATAGTTGAGATGTCTACCTCAAAAACTGGAAAACACGGTCACGCTAAAGTCCATATGGTCGGCATTGATATTTTTACAAATAAGAAGTAAGTAATATCGATATATTTGGGAAATTGGAAAGTAAAATATTATTAACTTACACTTGAAAAAAAGATATGAAGATATCTGCCCCTCAACCCATAACATGGATGTACCACATGTTAAAAGAGAGGATTATCAGTTGACTGATATAAGCGATGATGGATTTCTCACTCTGATGTCTGATAATGGGGAAATTCGTGAAGATTTGAAAGTTCCGGAGGGAGATCTTGGAAATTCTTTGAGATCTGACTTTGATAATGGGAAAGATCTTTTAGTAAGTAGACAAATGACATGCTAATCACATTTAAATTTTTTTAACTTTATAATGTTTATTTATTTCAGTGCACAGTCCTCAAATCATGTGGTGAAGAATGTGTTATCGCTCTCAAAACCAACACTGCTTTGGACAAGTAAACATCTTTAATATGTCTGACTTTATATACCTGCAGATTTCTGTTGAATTTACGTTAAAAGTAAATTATAACTAATACTATAGTAGTGTAACTACACTATTATGGCTAAGTTCACACAACTCATTTGACTATAATTACTTCAAGAAATAATTTATGAAGTAAGAAAAACAGAAATTTGAAGCGTATAGGATAAAGAGTTGAGTAACAAAAATAGATTTTCGCCAATAAATTTTTTTTTACATTAATAAACATATTTTTCATTTAGTAAGAGAGATTTGGTTTAAAGGTGTGCTCTATACAACTTTATAAATCATATTTACAAATAAACTGGTTTGCCGATTGTGATGTGATTTGCATAAATAAAAATCATTTAATTATTGACTAGTCCGGTAAAGGAAAGTCATTGATTCAATTATTTGTTTTACTGGCGCTAACCAGCATTTACCTATACATGTATCTATACTTTACACATTAAAAGCAGTTAATTTGTATTGTAGGAAATTAACAATAATTTAGACGAAAAATAATGAAGTTCGAGAATAGAAATAATCCGAGTATTACTTTACTTTACAGTGATTGAATAATTGTTTGAGAAATTAGTTATGAAGCAAGCAAGGAATTAAATTTGTCGGAGATAACTTTCTTATTATGCTGTAAAATGGTAACGAAGAGTTAACAAAGTAACTTGGAGGAATGTCGAAATTTTTACTATCGGTTTATATGACTCAACTCATTCACTAGAAGATGGCAATAGATTATCAACCAGGATCGTGGGGAGAGCTGAATTTATAAAATCAACAACACGGTAAAAAAAAGCGCATAAGTCTTTATAGAAGAGGTGGGAGTGTGCGTGCCTAAGACGATCTCAGATCTTTTATTTCTATTAATATAATATATGTATGTACGTACAGAAACTCGGCTAACAATTATATTCTAAATGGTGACCGGTCACTAGTCCGAGTGAATAGCAGCATGTATACGAACGCCGTATTCGAAACCCTAGTCAAAAAGAACCTAAAACTAAAAATGTGGTCGTTCTTCGAATAGAATGCCGAAACTTTCCGAATGTCATTCTGACGTAAAAATACTAGTTTCCCATAAAGTACAGCAATTATAGGTCGCTTCATTTGTCCGATATATGTATATAAGACACACCACTAAATCGGCAGAAAATGCTTCAACAGTTTTTTGTACCGCGGCTGTAAGACCAATTTTTTTCGGGTGCAAACAAGAGTACTAAATTAGTAGCAAATTACACCCAAGATATTGGTACCTCATATGTAGTTTAATTTGTTAATTTTTACACATAATTTCCAAAAAAAAAAATACATTGGGGTGAAATTGAGTTTCTTAATCTTGCTTTCACCCGAAATGAGTTCACCTTCATCGATGACATTTGAAATCGACATTTTTTTTATATACATATCGATATTTAATTATTTGTGCACACTACGTGAATCGTGGCACATACGCCACGGCACGACACTCTAACAAACTTCTATATATCTGTAAAAAACGAAGTGGGAAAGCGACTGAGAAAGTTGACTGATACACCTCATTCCCTGGAAGTTCGTATCCTTTTAAGAATATTTAATAAATTAATTGCATTTATTTCATGATACTACGAACTTAATCGCAAAAATGTGTCTCCACAAGCTGAATTAATTGTTTAGTAAATATTTGTCATCTTTTTTCTAAACGACAATATATTTGTAAAAAATTTTCTCCCATTTGAATATTCACCTTCGTCAGTTTTTTTGTCCTTTCATTCACACTCTTATCCTTCGCATCTAATTTCATTATATAACGCGGTGTCAAAATTGAAAATTCCTTCTGCTTAGCGTTGACGCCGCGTTCTTGTGGGATGTCCCATCAAATTGTATGGCCATGAGGATTTTTGACTGTTGTTTAGCGCTCTACCCTCCAATACATTGTCATTTTCCGACCGCTGCAGCAGATTGGATAACAGCAAGGCAAGCTTACACAAAAATAGAAAAACAGAAGCCTCATGTATTTTCTTTGCACAATCGTGCGTTCGAAATGTGGAAACCTGAATTCGCCCAACGCCCAAATCAAGGGAAAAAACAATCATACGAACTGCTATATTCTGAGATGGAAGACCTGTGACAGGAATGCCTCTGCAGATAATATAAAAATTTAAATAAGTTTAACTATGTAGATATGTATATAAAAGGGAATGTAAACTACTGAGCCGATTTTGCTAAAATTTTCTGGAACCATATATCTTCACGCAATTTGACAGTTCTCTGTTTCAACACATCCAATCAAAATCATATTATACTGCTATCCTTATAATTTCAACAAGTTTAATATCCGCCTGGAGATTAAAACTTCTTAAATAATTAGAAAAAAATTTAATTTTAATAGAACAAATAGCAGTTGGTGTCAAAAAAACTTAGTATTTTCCTCCATGGGTTTTCATCTTTTTTTTTTTTTTGATAAGTCTGATTTCGATAAGTTTCCCAGAAAAATTAGAGAAGACAACGATTTAATTCGCATGGTAATTGAGAATGAATTACCAACATTTTGCGTAATTCCCTCTTAAAAATTTGTATGGCGAATTTAGCAGTTCGGCATGTATTTGTAGTGCGAATTACGAATGAGATAGCGGGGTGCCGTGGAAATGCCATATAAGATCGCAGTTAAATTTTGATGGCCTGGTAACACCACAATAACTTATAAAGACTGACATAGGGAAGATGTTTACTGTTCGACCGAACTAATTGCAAGAGAATTTAGTTGAAGCTCGTTCTTAGCTGGACAGTATTTAACAGGAATTAAATTTTCCTAGTTAAATTTAAAAAGGAAGAAATGTTTAGTACAACGGTTTTAGATTTTTTCTGCATTCCTTTTATTGTATTTATATCATTTTTGATTACTCTGTCTGCAGTGAATAAATCTGTTGGAGTTCGAAGAGCCTACGTAAAACTTTTGTTGAAGATATTTGAGGTAAGTCTTAATTGATTTGAGATATTTATTAGTAGTTTTGATAAGAGTAGATCAAGGTACATTTTACAATTTTCGCTGATAGCTTTGTTTGGTTATAAATTGGACTTTTAACTTATGCGACGCTAGATAAACGCACAATGTTAAGATAAACTACTTTGGTTATGTTCAATATACATACTTCCAATTGTTAATAGACATAACTATATTGGTATATATATATTTTATAGTTTGGGCGATTAAGTATAGAATCTGCTGCGAATGAGCGTCAAAACCAAGATAGTAAGACCATTTTTAGTGCGGCAATAGATCTCAAGTCGAATGACCTCGACATCTCCAGCTTCAAAAACGCGGGAACTAGTATACCCACTACAAATGGAAATACTCTAATTAGTAGAGACAGCGTCTTGCTTCCAACATCTAATGAGCTTGCGACTTCTGATGCTGATATCTCTTCGAAAGATGTAAGTTCAAATAAATAAACAGCTATTTTACATCGGTGGATCAAATTGTATGAATGTGGCTCATTAGTTCATAATGCTTTTATGCATACCATAAAAAAGGAGAATCTTCATACAAATTTTTGAATACACTGAATATTCTCAGCGTACAAAAAATAAACTCTACACTTTTAGGAAGAACTTCGTTTTAATTTGGAAAAATGCCTAGATTATATAAAAGCAGGCGTTGAATCAATAATCGAGGATGAAGTTACTTCTCGTTTTGAAGCGGAGGAGTTAAAAAGCTGGAATCTTTTAACACGAACAAATCGTCACTACGAATTTATATCGTGGAAAATAACGCTGATATGGATGACAGGCTTTGCTGTGCGTTACTTTATTTTGATGCCTCTACGAGTTTTCGTTTGCTTTGTTGGGGTAAGTTTATTTTCTCATTTATGAAGTATTGACAAAAATAGCGTTTTTATTTTAAAAAAATCATATAAACTAAAAAAACAGTTTAGCTATTTTATATGCCTCAAAAATTTATGGAGGTCTTGCAAGAGGTGGCTAAAGGCAAAAAATTTGTACATGAGTTGGTATTATATAAAGAAAACTTAATATGTTTTAAGGTCTAGGACTGCCAATATTTATTTAAGAATGGCTATTTTAGTTGGGTCTTTATAAAAGAGCCTTCGGATGTTTATTTGGTACACTAATGATATTTTAGTCACAATAGCAATATATTTATTGCATTTTTTTTTCTTATACAGTTAGTTAATGTAATTTAGTACTGGGATATCTCAGGTAGTGAATAAAATAATTTTGTGGCCGATTTCTTATTATTAAATTTCTAATTGTCATGCGGTGAATCATTCATCATTAAAAAGTAAATTTAATACAAAGAGTTCCAAAACAGAGTTAATAATGAATATTGTAATTCTTATTTCGGGTGTATTTTAATTTGTCGATATACTATTTATTAAAGTTTTAACAAATAAATATCCTATATTCTTAGGTCTTTATTGCAGTCATTGCTAACAGTTTAGTTGCGCTGATTCCCTTCGAATTTCTTCGACATCCTTTTGCCGATTTAGCATTTAAGCTTACATTTCGACTAATGACTCGATCTCTGTCGGCAGTTATTTCATTTCACAACACAGAATTTAAACCTAAAGGTTCTGGCTTTTGTGTAGCAAATCACACATCTCCCTTGGACGTGGCAATTCTCTCAACTGACTGTACTTTCTCTTTGGTGAGAAAATCCATTTATTACTAATGGGCTTTTATGTTGTGAGCTGATCCATATAATTAAATGTTGCCATTAAAGTACTCATTTATGTCTTAAATATATATACTTATTTATTGTATACCATTTTTAAACTGTCTCGTTCACTGCTTTTATCTGTTATAATGTAAATGGCTTTTGTGTTTTGTGCAATTCATCAGGTAGTTTGGTTGACTGTTTGTACGGCGATAGTTGGATATATTAAAGATGGTGAATATAAAAGACGAATGGTAGATCAAGTTCTTGGTCATTGCTTTTCGTTGCTTTCCAGTGCAATTTCAGCCGTTATTTATTATCATAATGAAGAAAATCGGCCCACGAATGGAATTTGTGTGGCAAATCATACAAGTCCTATAGATGTTTTAGTACTTATGTGTGACAAAACGTATTCACTGGTAAGTGTTAAATTAAGCAAAAAAAAATGTATATACGAATTATTTTTTTTATCTAAATTTTTTGTTCAAGTAAATTTTATTATGAAACATTTAGCACACCTGTAAAATCAACATTGTATGCGTATTAGCATTGCCGCTCGGAAAATACAAGATATAATTGAAATATCTATACCAATTTTACAAATATTCTTGATTTTACATATGCATACGTACAAATGGCAGTGAATGTCAACCCTTCCGAGTATATTTAGACATGAAATAAAGGCTCCTCATAAAAATCCATCAGCCGTTCGGTGTCGGCTAAGCATTCTACTTTAGGTGCCTCCATTTGTTGGAAAACCATCAAGACACAAACCACAAATTGGAGGAGGAGCTCAGTCGAAAATAGCTTCAGCGGTTACAAAGCGCCATACAAATGTATATAATCTAGCCTTAACCGACAGCGGCAGCAACATAAAACAAATAGATCAGGGGATGTGTTTTTTTTTTATAAATCAAGATGTGTTTAAGCTTTAAAGTACAAATTTGTACTTACGACTAATTTGTTTTCTTCATGACTTGCAACAACACTTTGAAGGGTTCAGAAGTTTTGGCGTTTGATACGTATGATGGTATATTATGGATTTGCATCAAAAAGGGGAATGGTACATATTGTTGCTTCCCACTTTTTTCAGTTAAATAGTACTAAAAATTATTTGATTTTACTTTGTGCGAAGAAATACATATGTATGTATTAGTGCTTTGTGTATTTGAAATTATTCATCTGATAGATCAAAACATTCTACACTAACTATTTTTATAAAAAAAAATACACACTGTTTTTAATTATACTCAAGTATTTATAATGTTCTGTTTGTATAAATTTTTCATTACATTTCTTTCTTCGCATGATGATATGAGTTAAAGTGTCTATTGAACGACATAAAGTTATGCATATACATACATATTTAAAACTACCATATTTTTAATTTTTCATTTTATTTTTGATGGCACCATTAAATGTTTTATAAATATTTTAAAAGGGATATTAAAATTCTAAATTGCTTTCTTTTTAAGATCGGACAACGACACGGCGGATTCTTAGGTTTGCTTCAACGTGCTTTGGCGCGGGCGTCACCGCATATATGGTTCGAAAGAGGAGAAGCTAAGGATCGGCATGCAGTAGCGGAGCGTCTTAAACAACACGTATCAAATCCAAATAATCCTCCTATATTGATATTCCCAGAGGGAACATGTATAAACAACACATCTGTTATGCAATTCAAAAAAGGAAGTTTTGAAGTGGGGGGAGTCATATATCCGGTAGCAATAAAGTGAGCTGCTTTATTTAAATAATTTATTTGCAATAATTACTAATACCAATTAATTACATGATGAAAATCTTTTCAGATATGATCCCCGTTTTGGGGACGCATTCTGGAATAGTTCAAAATTCTCGATGATGCAATATCTGTATATGATGATGACGTCATGGGCTATTGTATGTGATGTTTGGTATCTGCCACCCATGTACAGGCAGGAAGGGGAGTCCGCTATAGATTTTGCAAATCGTGTCAAAAGTGTTATTGCAAAACAAGGTGGCCTAGTAGACCTAGTTTGGGACGGTCAACTTAAAAGAATGAAACCAAAGAAGGAGTGGAAAGAAATGCAACAAATAGAATTTGCTAAACGTTTGAAAGGGGACTAACCATTCGTTTCTGCACTATATTTAACCCTACTTCTAAAAACATGTTAACGTAGGACTACATACATTCGCCCGTATTAGATATAATACACCTATGGATTTTTTTCGTTATTTCTATACATACAAGTATGTATCATAAATAAAAAGGTGTCGGTATAGAGATAATTGTAAATATGTTTAGAAAAGGAATATAACTTTTATTCGCCGACCAAATAAAATTGTCATAGCGCAACTAAGTTTAAATATTTTTAAAGAAAATAAAAACCTTAACAGTGTAATAAATGGCTTTTTTTTTCATTATATTACTCTATATAATAAGTTACTTTTGTGAAATATTGTCCAACAATAATAATTTAATGATCAACCATCATTTAAAAAGATGTATTTCTAAATGTTAGATATATAATACGTATACCACTAGAATAACATATAACCACTTGATGAAAACTATCAGAGTGAGTTGGATATATTCCAAATAAAAAAAAAATAGTTCAATGTTCCTCAAACACATACGCACACTCTAAATATGTGTTTGAGAACTGCACAGTGCAATTGTAGTAGCATAGTGTTTTAAATGGACACATGTATGTTGGAGTCTTTTCCATTTTATTAAAGTAACACGTCGAAATTATTCAAAATGGGCTTTAACGAAAAAATTTCTAAAAGTTGTTTTGCACAAAGGTACTTCTGCAGTGGCGTTATTACGTAGGTACAGAAAATTTTTACATTTTTTTTATTATAGAATTTGAAAAATATCTATTATCGGAAGTATTACCACTTCCCGAAATTATTCCATTAAAACAAACTATTTTGAGTTGATCTGAATAAAACATTTATTTTTGTTTACAACTTATTGAAAGACGCATAAGAATATATTTCACCTTGTTTCAATAATTTAGTTCTTTAATAAATCGGCTTTTTCCATTTTCTTTATTACCAAAATTTGTATTCAGTAATTTAGATATTTAAAACTTTATTTTACCCCTCATAAAACTACATAATATTTTTCGTAACAAATCCTACTTATTGTAAGTTTATATATGTCATGCTACATAGTCTGTGAAATTTTAGGTATTCCTGTTACTATTTCAAACTCCGGAATCAAGCGTAACCAGCAGAGCGACATTCATTCCAAATCTTCTCTAATTCTTTGCTATTTTGAAAACCATGTGACGCAACAATATTCTGGTAGCTTGCAGGTCCTTTATATTTAGGCTTATTGAAGTAAAACATTTCGCAATGAGTAAGAGTTAAATTGGCTTTCAAAGCTGCTATAGCCAGAAAAATATCATCAAATCTAAATTTTTTTATATTAATTGCGGCAGTAAATACTTTGAGTAAGGCATTTCGATTAAGAACAAAAGCCCCGGCTGTTATGTAAGGGGGCCATAAATCAAACGGATATTCACTTAACGGTATATACCACTTACTAAATTTATGTCTATGTGGTGGAGTTTGCAGTACAAAACCAGCAAACAAGTCACTATCTTCATGTTCTTGTTTATCAATACTTTGTATAGATTTGGGATAAATACTTGGATTATTTGCAAATTTTAATAAATTTTTTGTTGATACATAATAGTCATCATCCACAAAAAAGAAATATTCACTATTACAGTATTTAAGAGCCCATTGCATGCCCATTAACGTTTTAATTGTATTGTTGAAATACGTATCAACAAAGTCGATCTGTACAATATCTTTAAATTTTGTAGACTCTTCTTGTACTATATAATCAATTTTTGGATCATCACTGACACCGAGTAAGAATACTCGTTTTATTTGTACATCAGAGAAACGACGGTTATAACCCCACGTGCGACGAATAACATTACGTCGATTAATATTTTGAAGAGCAGATTTTACAATTATTGCCAATCTAGGTGAAACTTTGCACACCTCTGAAGCATTTTTAATAAATGTATAATTGTAATCACTGGGTCGGCCAGATGGGTACTCAAAGTGGCGTTGAAAATCTAATTCATGGCAATGTTGAAAAATGCCAAAATAGTCTAAAACATAAATAATTATTCCGATTACAGCAATATTTTTTGCATATTTACTAGAATACCATCCCATCTTGAAAAACCATTTAATAGATATGGAATAAGAATATCGTTTGATATAAATGATATATCAAACTCGATAATTATGTATTTATTTTGAATAAGTATTTTATAAACGACACAGATTTGCTTCCAATTACTTAAAGTCTAAAATTTTCATAGATATTTTAACTTATTTTACAGATTTATGTTATAGCGTCCGTGTTTTCCGTTTTACAACCAGAGTTAAGAAAGTCACGTACAGCAAGCAAATCATATATATATACCAGTACTTTAAAAATTTAATTACAGTTCATCGCTTGAACTTGCGTAAGTCTGTGTATGGCAACACATCATATATTACAACTCTTATTTCGAATATATGGTAAATAATTATAAGTTCTTATGTTCATTGTCAAGTAAACAATGGTATGTAATTACTTAAGAAAAAACTTGTAGTAGAAACGTACTTTTGTTAAGATAAGTAACACTACCGCAATCAGCTGATGGAAAATAACAAAGTAAATTTAATTTGCTGCCAATAAGAGGCCAAAGAACTATCTACCCGAAAAATCGAAGTTAGCAATTGTCCTTGCGTAAGTATTTCAATAAACTAATAGGGGAACAGGGCGCATTTATATTATTTTCCAAATTTCTTGCTTCAGGTGACTCACAACGCTACATTGCCCATAACTTTGTGTATGGTTACATCAAGATCTTAATTCGGCTTTGGATTAGCTGTTATCACAGATTGATAAACTGAAAATATTTAGAAGTTGAAAATTGGGGAAATCAAACAGGAATAGTATGAAACATGAACACCACTTAAAAGCTGAAGCCAAAGGTGGCAAAACAGAAATTTTTATATCACCAGCGAAGAAGTGAAAAATTGAAATACTGAGGGAAATTCAGAAAGACATCAAAAAATTAGAATGTAGAAAAAATCGATCAACAGCTGCTCATTTCAATTTTTCCTAAGGAAGCCAGTAAGGAGATTCAGGGTTGTTATAACCTTATAGTAAATGTTGTCTTAATTAATTTTCAATTTGAACCCTAAAAACACATTGGGTAATCAAAAACAAAATAAAGTTCCTACTTCTTTTAAATCGAGCATGAATACATATATAAAAGACTTTGTCTTGAATGGCTGACGAATTTATTTCTAAGCCTTACGATGTACCTAGCTGCAATATCCGAGTGTTTGCATCGTTTACTAACATTCAAAAGGCCATTGTTCGAGTGGCCTTAGGCAGAGAATGTCAAGCCCTCCGAGTGTATTTTGATATGAAATAAACGGTTCTCATAAAAATCCATCGTTCGTAGACAGCTCAGAATAAACTGCAGGTCTCTTTATTTGTAAGAAAGACATCACGAATTGGAGGAACAGCTCGGCCGAATATTGCTTTAGCAGTTACAAAGCGCCATTTATGTATTATAACATTTGTAGCTTAAAATTCGGTTTTACTATAAAGTTTGTGCACACGTCATGTGTAAAATTTAAAGATACACTATTTAGATCGGTATTATTAATGATGCTGAGAAACGGGCATTAAGTTTAGCAACAGGAAGTCAAGATCGTAGCAGTTTAATAATACTGTTGTGTTGGTAACTCTGTACGACATAATATGCTATTCTCCTAAAACTTTGTCTAATTTTTTTGTTGAAAGTTACATGAAATTGACCAAATAAATAAAGAAAAGTGGATGGTAGTCCTTGTTTAATCGTTCAAGTGTTTCAAAAAATAAGTTGAAGAAAACGGTTTTTTTAATTTATCCAAATAATAGCATGTTGAATTTTTACGATGGCAACAAGCTAAGGTTGGAATAAACCATACAACCGCCATTTTAAGATTCTCAATTGGTACATGCACAATAGAGAATTGTTACACGATAAATTACCAGTGGGTATATTTTTTTGTTTGCTGAAAAATGTCCTTGAGCAAAACTGTAGGCAGCCTAAATAAGGGCAATGTTAAAGAAAAAGAAAGATCTACAGGCAAAGAATCGAATAACTTGGTTGTTCGCATTGATCAAGACTCGGACAACAACCTACAAGCATTATTTGATAGCGTATTAAATCCAACAGAATCAAAATGTCCTCTTCAAGTGCCTTTCCGTATGCGTCAATTACCAGAATCTTTCTTTAAACCACCTGCAACTACGTCCAGATCACCGTCTGTGGCACATTCTCGAGCAAATAGCGCTGATTCCGCTTATGATACTGGTTCACAGCCAAATGTTAGCCAAGGCAATATATCTACTAGCTCTATTACTGCAGTTCCAGCAACAATAACACAGCCACAAGTAACAGCGAATAGACTTGCAATTTCTCACTCGCGTGCACATAGCAGCCCAGCTTCACTCCAACAAACATATAATGTACATATAGGAAATGTAATGGAAACAGGTGCATGTATACAAGATGGAATTGGAGCTGTCTATACCGCTGGTGGTGTAACATTTCCTCCTGGCGTAAACGCTGCTTCAAGTGTCCGTATGGAACAAGTAGATCAGTCAGCGACTAAGGATGCACCAAATCCTATTCAAACATTTCATATGAAGCAGCGGTCATATGATGTTGTCAGTACTATTCAACTTCAAAACGAACTGGGACCATTGCCCCCTGGATGGGAACAAGCAAAGACTAATGATGGTCAAATTTATTATTTAAAGTAAATATGTATAATTTGTTATAAACTAAGGTTTTTGTTTTGTTTATAACATAGATAAGTATCTATTGAAGATTTACATATACATAATCTTTTGTAGATAGTTTAAATTAAATTTAAATGATAGATTAGCGTATATATACATACTTAGAGTAAGATTAAACAAAGTTTAGCTAGTTACTCTACAGCGCTGATCGTATTATACATACATATGACAAATGAGGTAAAACTTTTTTATATTTATAGCCACACTACAAAATCAACACAGTGGGAGGACCCCAGAATTCAGCTAAAACAACAAATCTTTCAAGATGGCCTTACACATAATGGTTTGTAAAAAATTACTTCACTTTAGATAGATATATAACCATATACAATTTTAGTGACTTTAAAAAATAAAGAATCTGTCAATTTGGCTGACAACTTGGGGCCCCTGCCGGAGGGATGGGAACAAGCTTATACAGAATCTGGAGATGTTTATTTTATAAACCATGTAAATCGAACGACTTCTTGGAATGATCCTCGAATACGTAAGTTTTAAAATTGAACATCTTTGCCGTAAATTTCAAAGATATGTCCATGTAAATATTTAAAATGTAGCTTTTCTATAATAAAATATCTGAATACTATTAAGTTAGTTTATATCTCCCTAATTATTTTAAAAACTCTTTCATTACAGCCGATTTTTTACAAAAGCCGGTGAAATCACAAAAACCGGGACCTTCTTGGCTTAACATTCAACATATTGAAAAGGAGCAGGATTATTTTAAACCAAGCTCTGAACAGGTTGACATCCATTACATTTTATCTGAACGTTTTTTTTTATTGATGTCTTTTGTAGAATTCTTTGACTAGACAAAATGGTAATCTTCAAATGGATCCATTTTTATCCGGTGACAATCACGCCAGGCAAGAATCGAGTGATAGTGGTCTGAGCTTATCTTCAAATACGTTTTCCACTACCACAGACTTACTGCCGAATATTGATGACAGTATGGATTGCATAAGCGGTAGTGTTTTCATTTTATTATGTTCAGTGAAATAATTTATTTTTTATATTTAAGAAGGAATGCTTAAATTATTGAATTTTTACTATTTTCTCGTTTTGTAAATAACCTTTAATTTAAGTATTTGAATTTTTCCTTTTAAATATGTATTTTAAAAAATGTTGATATGCTTTTTCATTTCAGAATCAGGTAGCCTTAATGCCTTAAGTGGCATAGATTGTCCGGATAATCTGGTATCTTCACTTCAGGTAGAATTTAATGCACACCCCAGATTTAAATAATTTTTGATTGTAAAAATGCTTAATAATTTCAGCTGGAAGATAACATCTGCAATGAAATGTTCAGTGACGTTCACAGCATGTTGAATGCATCTGCAACGAAACCTGATACTTTGGACTGGTATAAGATAAATTAAACTTATAATAGCACGAACTAGATATGTATTACAAAGTATCAAACGTTTCGTCCTTTTCGGTTATACAAGTTTTATCCACATTATTTAACGGCAAACTAATGTTAAATATTAAGTATAGTTTTGGAAATAAATATATCTTTATAACAAAACTTGAAAAGAAGGTATGTAAGTATAATATACTTTTTATCGGAAGGTAAAAAAAAAAAATAAATACGTTATCGAACTGAAACATCTCATTTTTTGATTTATATCTGAGGACATTTATTTGTTACAGCGAACTGTTTCGCATAAATCCGAAAAATTTACATTTAAGAATTGGTTTATGCTCGCTACAGACAACATTTTCATTTGACCGTGGAACAAAACATCAGTGATGATTTTTTCTGCATACATAGCCTGAGATGTATCCATTGTTCGAAGTTTATGCGCAATAATCTTTCCCAAATAGGTATAATGGTCTTCAATGTTGTTATGATTTTTGCAAGAAACGGACAATATTTTTGCCAGGTCAAGGGAAGATGCTTCCATTCTAATCTTTTTGCTAGTTGGCTCAGCTTCCTTTGATAACAGAGAAGATGTCGATGAGGACCGTTTTCGGCTATTACTCGATTCTGCAATGAAAGAAGTTTCCTTTTCGATTTCATAACATTTTTGGTCTTTAGAATTACTCTCTTGCGGCATTAAATCATTTATTTTGTTATATACATCGTCACTATATTCCGTAAAACTCTCTTCTATTGCTTGCTCTTCCAATATTTCATTTTGATGAATTGATTTTGTGGCCTGATCTGTTTCAGTTCCATCAGCTGGACATATATTTTGTGCTAATTTATTTTTAACTAAATTTGTTTCAATTAAGCCATCTGTCATACAGTCCTGCTCTAAAGTACTCGTTTCTATATCCTCCGCATTTGACGGACCAATTACCCCATAACGTTTTGTTTTTCTTTCCAAATTTTCTTCATCTTTTAGAAACATCAAAGATTCGAAATATCTTCGTTTAGGACAGTATGGTTCATCTTTCTCTCCTTTATTTTTTGACTCAATGATCTTTTTCAATTGTTGTCGAAATGCACATCTCAAATTATTAATTTTTTGCTTCGTTCTTTCAATATTGTAGTGCTCGCCGTGCTTCGCTGCTACTTCTATTAATTTCAAATAAGCCTCCTGTCGTTTCGTTCGATTCTTAAAGTTTGTACAATCAGCTTTCCAGAGACATGGATTATTTTTGTATTCCTCTATAAAATCATCAATAAAATCCATTTTATTTGAAATTTAAGTAAAAGTGATAAAAGCTAAACATTTATGTATACAAATCAGAGAACGTCAAAAATTTAATATACGTTCTCTGCTGGCAAATATACGTTCTCTGATACAAATATATTACGATTGAAGAAACATCGGTTTCTTATCGGAACGCTTCGAAACGAAACATAACACCAAGTACTCTGGTACCAGCAATGCTAAATCTATCCCACGTCCACACTCGTCGCGATTTACACAGCGTTTTAGGACGGTATTCTGAGGTTAACGGATTTTATTTGATTTAGGATGGGCATATTTAAAGAGCCGGTTCTAACCTTTGTATTTTGATCTCAAAAATTAGTAAAGATTATTATTGGTACTAGAGGAGAGTTCAGAAACCCGCACATTGGTCAAGAGGGAGAGGCGATTACTTTAAAACATGATGACATAAGAAAAGGATTTATACGTATCGAGGGGCAACTACAGTTAGAAAATTTAATTCTATAATATATAATTTTGGATGTTGATCCGGTCAGCAATCAAATATGTAATCTTCCAAACAGTTATACGCAGTACTATCCCTTGTTATTACTTCAACAAGTTTTGAATAATTAAAAAAGAGTGCAACAAAAAACTTACATAAATTCTTTTTGCCTTTTCATAAATGAGATGGCTTCAGATGTAATAATCGTAATTCGCTTTTGGTTGGTAGGTTCTCGATTAGATTACAGTCTCTAATCGGAAATTTTTATTTCATGATTACCAAAGTCTGATAGTCCAAAGGTGTTTTTCCCATATACCACCTTCATCTGGTTTATTGGCTTTCTAACGGCTTAGGCCATTGTATAATCTATAGGAGGCTGTACAATGGCTTATGTTCGATAGTTAACGTATTTACACAATTCCACGAGTCGTATGGAGACCTTCTGGGATTAAGAAAAGTAAAATACTTAATACAAATTTATATATAATATTAGTATTTTTATTCTTGGGTTACAACATGCATTAACTCACAATGGAAAGAGGTAGAATTAATATAATATTTATTAAATAAGTAAATATGGAAGCGTTATATTGTATTTACAAGGTACATAGTTATATTTATATTTCATAGAAAATTAAAACTATTTCAATTGCGATTTTATGCACGTACATAATATTGATGAAATGTGACATAATAGGTGATTTTTATACAATTGGTTGTGTACACAGGAAATATTAATGATCTTGTCTATATTCCAATTTTGGCGGCACAGTTGCACGAAAAACTTGGCAACCGATACAAGATTAGTCGGTTTCTCACAGGTGTGAGATCACATCGGAAGGAAGCAAAATAAAAGCGGAATTACTTTACGTTACTTTATTGTCTGTACAATAATGATCAATGGTTCATGTCAATCAGCTCGTAAGGATTGAGAAGAAGTCGTTTTACACATCGTTGGATGAACGTTACACGCCTGCCTGACCGTCTGTCCAATTTGAAGTTAAGTCGGTATTGGGGGTCCCCATCTAAGGATATAAAATGTGTCAGTTTACCCACATTCCTATACGAACGCATTAAGACTCAAACATTCATTACTCACAAATCTATTATAAAGGAAGAACTGCCAATATTTGTATGGAATTCAAATATATAAATGATTCGGCTTTATAAATGGATAAGTTTCCACAAAATGTTACCCCATCTCTAAGCCAAGCAAAACTTGCATGCCTAAATCTGATGACGGATTCAGTTCAAAATATTTATGTATGTATGTATATTCATACTATTTTTTTGCAGCAGCAGCAAGTGTAGTAAGTAAATATATATGTATATGTACATACATTAACACATTTATATTATATAACAAGGTGTAGTTAAATAAGATTGCAATGCATCTTTTTATCAATTTAGAAGACGGCATATGTATGTATATTAATGAATTAAGGAAGATTCATACCACTTTCCTGAAATCAGATTTTCACAAGTTTCTTAAATTTACAAAGCAGAAATTCTAGTGAGTTCTACTTTTATAAAAACGAACCATTCTCAAAAATTCAACCCTTGTGTATTGTTTTAAAAGTTGATTCGGATCAGCGGCCTGTCTTACAATATCTTTAATATTGCATTAAGTTAGAAGTTAGTGTCTTTTTCCATAACGAAAATTCTAGCAATGAAAAATCCAAGAATGTAGATTAGATTACGTAAAACTCCTGTAGTGAATATTCCATTTATATGAGTTAAAGGTGCAGAATTTGCAACTTCGCAACAATTTGCAGCAAACTTCACTAAGCTTGGATAATAATTATTCCAAAATCTTACTGATAACATATTATTTCCTAATTCAGAGTTAAAACTTTGGTTTACAATTAAAATAGAACTGTTTTCAGCTCTAAATGAACTCCATTTGACATATACATTCGAAATAATGGGATTAGCTGATTTTGCAAAATTCGCCCACATCGTCATAACAACATCCGATATTTTTTTGTCACTCGATGTCCATTCATTTAAAATATTACTATTGTTCATATACGGAACACCCCATACAAATATTTGGTCGAAAAATTTTGGTACTCCCACCCAGTTAGGAAGGTCTAACAATTTAGTTTGAGGACGAACACTAAATAAATAAGCAAAAACTTCGTTGTCTTTGCTTAATATGTCTGCCATTAAAAATAAAGGGGCGACATACATGCGATCCGTATGGAATTGCACAAATTTTTTTAGTATATCAACTCCTTCATTTTGCGGTGGATACATATATGTTATTGCATCGGTTATTATTTGAGAATTAGTACAATTTTCATCATTTTCAACACTCGTTTTCAGATCATACTTTGATATTTCATCAACTGCTTGTAAAAAATCATTATAAGTTATTTTGGTGTCTTTAATGTCATCAGCCAAGTTGAGAATATCTTCCATATCGGTTACACCAATTAAAATGGGTACCTTTTGAAAATTTCCCTCTATGAAGATTTTGCGTGGGTAGTCTTTGATAAAATGTGCTGATGTATTACTAAGGCCATAATCAATTACAGGCCCCCACTCTACGGTTGGAATATTTGTAGCAAGCGTTTTCGCATCAACTTTCCGCAAACAAGATAATAACATTGAAGTTGGCCTCCTATTACAACCAAATAAAATTGATATTGCATCCAAGGAATCGCTAAAAAACCTTGGGTTTCGCACTACTTTGTCAGTTATCGGATTTCCGGACATCATGATCGCCCCTGAATATCCACCTTTCGACCATTCTTCAGACATCAAATGCAATCCAACGCTGATTGCTCCTGCAGAATGTCCCATTATTGTTATTTTGTTTTCATCTCCGCCAAAATGATTGATATTCTTTTTAAGCCAGAATAACGCAGCAGATTGATCCATCAATCCAAAATTACCCTGAGCTTCTCCATCAGCAGTTGATAGGAATCCAAAGATATTTAAACGGTACGAAAACGTTACAACTATAATTTTTTGTTTAAAAACGACTTGAAACGGTTCAATATCCGTGGGTGCCCCATTCGAAAAATCACCAGCATGAATCCAAAAAATTACTGCATATCCTTTTATACCCGGAGATCCTTAAAATATTCCAATAAAAGATATTGTAGAAAATAGATATTCAAATTATTATAAGAAAAGCCTTAAAACTATATACTATTTAATCGGCCTTAAATTTATGGAACAAAAAATTTAATTTTAAAACTTCACTTCACTTCAGATCCTTTCTGTACTTTTTCATACACTCAAATACAGCAGCCTTTATTTATTTTTTCTTACCATCGGGAATAAAAATGTTTAAGTAGAGGCAATCTTCATCATATGTAATTTCATGGTCTTCGGCGACTTTATTTCTTAGCAGTTTTTGTAAAATTGTGTTTCCAGCTTTGGAGGGGTTTTGCCAACAAAGAGGAGCGAATTTTGTTGCATTCTGAACTCCCTGCCATTCAGACATATCCAGTTCCGGTGGTGAAAACCGGGAAGCACGAGCATATCTGATTCCAAGATAAGCCTTAATATTTTGCGCTCGAAACATTTTGAGGTAAGTGCCGACAATTACACCTTGACCTGGAATAGTTATCTGCGGGGCTTCCAGACAATTAATAATACTAACAAAATGTGTAAAATATATATTCAAAGCCAAGTATATTTTAGCTAAAAAGCTAATATTTTTTGTAACATTAAAACACAACATCGTGCACACTCCTTTAAAATAAATCACTTGCTAATACTTTCAGTTATATGAAAAAAATTATAACCCAGTACATACATTCCCATAAATATTTTTTTGCCCTGTTGTCATGGAAAATAAAAAAATATTTGGCTCACCAAGTTTGTTGCCATGATGTTATTCATGGTTACACTCGTATGTAAGACGCTTTGGATGTAAGTTCCTCCAATGAATTGCATATATGTATGTAAGTATGTACATACATGCATACACATACATATGTATATGTACATACATAAATACATACATATGTTTACAAACAATTGTAATGAAATAAATTCATATGCTAACTTTCATGTAATTATTCAAATTACATGTAATATATGCATAGATGTATGGTAATCAAGTCCAGGAGGTAAACGAAAAATAAAATTTTATTATTTAACAGCTTTTTAAGTAGAAATATAATATACATAGACATCTTCATCAAATCTGGGTCAAGCTGGAGAGGCTTAGAATTCAGTAACTAGACGAATTGATGGAACCAAATCTTACATATTCCCATACACTTTGCCATGGATCTGAGATTGAGTAGAAGAAGCCTCCTCCTTTTTCCGACCACTCTGATCGATTCTAACCCATTTCCCCTCTAACAACCAAATTTATTTAGCTTTCACCGAAAAGGATTCATTTGATGGGCACTGCTCTCTAGTAAATTAAAGAAGATCAGTTACATTGTACTAAAAATAAGAATATTTTAAGCTTTCAATTTTATATTGTTGCCGCTTTGTAACCGCTGAAGTGATTTTCGGCCGAACTCCTCCTTTAATTTGTGGTATGCGTTTTGATGTTTTTCCAACAACCGCTTAGAAACAGGCTAGTTAGTCAACGAGGTTTCGAAGGGTTCGGACCAAAGGAAGAAGGGAGTTAGATGAGTTGGTTTTAGGGAGCAAATAAAGAAGTGAACAGTACTTTTGTAGGTTAGATATGTCGGGGGGATGGGTTTGGAGTTTAACCTGCTTCAATATCAAGACCTGAGTTGCAACAGTATTACGCGGGAGTCTCGAGGCACCTCGAGCTCTGATTTGACTCCGAGAACGACATTCGCAGGAAGAGAGTTCATGAAGGTGTTAACTGACTCTTGGTGCTTGCTTGTATGCCGTCCAGTACAACGGTTGTTGTAAATTGAGTTGAATACAATCCTTTATTTTGCCTGGGTGGAGGTTAGGCTTCTAATAAATGTCTGTTGGAGTGCTCCCTACGGAAGTAAGCAAGTGATGCTCTGGCGACATCAGAAGGTTTCCTGTCACGGTCCTGAGGCCGCCCTCATTTGGCAGGCTTGCAACTTCTTCTACTGCGTTTCGTTTTGTTGCGGCTCTGTGAAGGAGTGCAGGCTTCTGAATGTGACTCCCAGTAACTGCTGTTTGTTTATATTCGGAATTTTGACGCCGTCGAATTTCACAACGATTTCGAGACTGTACACTTTCTTCCAGCTATTCTTAGTTTTATTCGTAGATCAGATGGGAAGTAACAATTTTTACTAAACTTTACTGGATCGTGTTCGTTGAGGCAAAAACTCAGAGAGAGAGCGCAATTTTGATGTTTAATTGGAGAGAAAGTTGGATTTCGTGCTGGGAAAATTTGACCCAGTAAAAACTAGCAAGTATAAAAAACAGCTGATTTGTGATCATATGATTGAATTTTGTCAACAAAACAAAATTGATTTTAAATTAAAACAATTTTAATTCTTTAATATTAATGGTGTGCCAACAAAATAAGTGGTTAAAGGTAATTTTGTTTAATTTAACTGATCGATATCAATGATTCCAACAATAGTAAAGGCACTCGGTAAACGAAAATGTGGTGGCAGTGGAGTGGAATCATCGCCTGCATACCACCCAGCTTGCGTTGAGAAATTAAGTTGTAGGGCGTAGAATTAGAATATATTATTATTTCTAGTACAACGGTTGATTTTGGAATTCTATAATTTATTGGATCAATTGAGCATTTCTAAACGAATATAGTTATTACTTACATACTCGCTAGTTTTTACTGATTGAAATTTTACCAGCACGAATTGGCAACTGGGTTTTGCCTCGCCGAACGCGATTCAGTAGCAATTGTTCCTGTTTACCGAACAGAGCAGTACTGAACTGTGCTTGCTTTCAATCGCTGTTTCGGGTTTAAGTAGCTTTGTTTAACTTAGATTCCTTCACATAATTAATTGCGAAATATATTTGTCCGTTAAACTTAGTTAGATACCTCAAGAGATATTTAAATCTATAATGCGGTATTAATAATCACTATAAAAAATCTCTATTAACTGCATAAGAATAATTGAAATAGGACAAAGGTATAATGTTCCAGTTACTGTCATCATAGAGACTAGGGAATGACAAATTCTGAACACTTAGTCTTTTTTGTTTCTTCTCAGTAACTACTTGATCGATCTTCACGGGTCTGGGTCAAAAACACACCTGATCAAATGCATTCATAGTATGGGGATTGACCGCCATTTTTTCCAGCTTGTAATAATATAATTTGGCGGAAGATTTTGGTAGGCGAAAATTTAACAAGAAAACTAGTTTAAACAAAATTTTTCTTAAAATTATAATCGATTTTAATAACGAGGGAAACGTTACACATGCATTTATTTATCTTAAACATCAAAGCTAATCTCTCATGAAACCACAGATAAAACTTCTATCTGCCATTACCATAAAGCCGATGGGACTTATGGGCCACGTCGCGCGGCAGGTTGATTTTGATGTCTAAGATGAATACATCCAACTCTTCAAAACTTCCTTCATAAGTTGGTCAACTCATCTTCTTTAAAGCTTCCGACTTTCAAAGAATTAAAATGAAAATTTTCAAAACCAGTAATAGTTTGCTAGCATACCTATCTGCCATCGGCTTAAAAGCTGATTTACATAACAGTTTCGCCTCTCCTTACACCAAAGTTGTGTTTTGAAATATGAATTGAGGTGAGCTGAAGGAAAACCTTGCTATACATTTAGTTTTTTTCGCTTTAATTTTCTAAATAAAGCTAAAAAATAGCACTACAATTTATTCCATATTATATTATTTTCTATGTTTTATAATGTAATTAAAAAATAAAATTTAAAAAATATCTAGTTCGTTTCACTTAGGGAGCGTATAACAACAGCAACCAAGAGGGGTTGGTCTAAATGCTACCTATAGTTACGTAACCGGGGTAAGGAGATGAGGGCAAAGCTACAAAGTTTTCTCCAGATGAAATAAAGATTTATTGTAAGATAATAGATTATACTTAATAAATAATTTATTAACTGTTACTAAATATTTATTAAGTCGTATACATACGTAAGCATTAGAAATACAAATATATTATTAATTTAAAATAAACTATTTTTTAATAAATATATATATACCACGTTCCATCGGACGGGGCGGGTAGTGGTCACAGAAAAGTCTACTTAGGCTGTATGAACGCAGAGGTATCCCGGAACACCTACAATAGGACCACTTGGTTTATAGACAATCTCTTACCTTTAGTCGTGGCTATATGAACAAATTTTTGTTTAGCGAATAGTTTACTCTATATGGTACGCGTTTTCGAGTTATCCAATTTTTTTTCGTTACTCTTATAAAGGGATAAATCAGTTCTAAATGTGCAACACATTTAGGGCAAAGTCTCAATGCCAATTTATCAAAATTAGCCTTTATATGTATAAGCCAGTTACTTTAAACAGAAAAAAGGCTACCATACAAAGTTACTTAAAACAATAATATATTCTGATACAATGATTCAATAACTTTGTTTTCTAAAATTGAACTGCTACTAAATGATGTCCGAGCGCCATATGTAAATATGTATCGAAAACGACACAATAGTAATTAGGAATATATTAATATGGAAATGGTCCAATAAACAAAACAGACCTACTAAATCGTTAATGAAAGTATTTTTTCTTGTCTTTATCTCGAATGTTTTCGATAGGGCAGTATTTATTTCGAAATAAAAGAAGTTAAAATTATGGGTAACTCTCTACCCGATAAATGCTTCGTACAATTATCCAATATGTATATTTGAAATTTTTTTTGAATTTGTAACGCTAATTTCATTTAATTTTTGAATTATTGCATTTACAAATTCATGAAATAAACTATTTTACATGACATTTTGAGTAGGGTTGTCATATTGTCAAATGCTTACATACAAATAAAACTTTAAATGTAACTCGTACTTACGGATTCTTCTATACATTGAACATTATGAATTTATGATTGATTTTCTTATAAAAGCTTAAATATGAGTAAAAAAAAAAATGACCGAAGTACTTGTAAAACAATTTATATAGGGTGATACAATATTTTTTTTCACTAAACTATAGTCAATAATAAATTAATTTCCCTTAATTTCAAACTTTTATTGTTTTATCAAATTTTTGTATGAATTTTTCGGATTCAATGAAACTCGTCCCTACTTATGACTCTGGAAGTCATGGTTGATATTTATTTTAAAGAATTTCCAGTCTTTCGTTAAAGTTATACAAATAACATTTATATACGTATATTTGCATGGCCTTGGAAAAACAGTGTATTGTTGAGAGCAAAAAATATTAAAATGAAATAATACAATTACTCGTACACTTTTGAGCTAATTTTATATTAATACGTTTTTTTTTTAATATTTCTATAAAAGTGTACAACAACAGTAACTTTTTTTCTGGCGCTTTTCCTGTGTCATATTCATTTCTCGTACTATGGTTGCAAATACTTCATTTACGTTTATTCTATCTTTTGCTGATGCTTCAATAAACGGACAGTCCCATTGTCTTGCAAGAGCGTTTCCTAACAATTATAATAATATATATAAATATAATTATTTATGTATTGAAAACTATCAATTAAAATAATACCTTCTTCTGTAGAAACTTCTCTTTGGCAATCTAAATCAATTTTATTTGCGACTAGTAAAATCGGGGCCGGTTGACTTCCCTTAACTCTTGTAATGACATTTTTCATGCTTGATATATCCTGAAATATTGTTTTGTTAGTACATGTATTTTAATATCATTTCCAAAATTTAAATTTACCTGAAAAGTCTGATGGTTTGTCAATGAATACATTACAATAAAACCATGTCCATTTTTAATGTATAAATCCCTCATTGACGCAAACTGTTCTGTCCCAGCGGTGTCTAAAATTTCCAGAACGCATGGAGAATTGTCTACCTGCATTAATAGATGTGCAATTATTACGTTAATTTCCTATACCTTTACTTATAGATTAATTTATCAATATAATTTATTCAAATCTTTATTAACAAAGGACGTCTATTCAAGTTATAAATTATATTCAAGATATTTTCACAAACATTCGATGAGTTCGTTAAACAAATTTTTTCTTCCAAGACTGCAAAATCTCCAAAAAAAAAACCTATTTGCGTCAGGTGACTATTCGAAATTTTATGTTGAAATTCAAAGTGGAAAATTAAAAGAAATTTATGATAGTAGCAAAACTGATTTATTATAGTGTAAAAAATTTTAGTATTCACTACTTTATTTATAACTTCTAAGGGCTATTTTTTAGAACTGTTGGATTTGTTGGCTAAAGGTTAAGTGAACTTAATCATAAAATTTAACTATAAAATTAATGTTACATACACATTATTTATTTACACTATATACACATCATATAGCTCGGACCTTCTAATATTTTGGACCAACTATATGTAAAATAACTTAATATTATTGACCACTTACCTCTATTTCTTTTCGGTAGAAGTCTTCAATGGTGGGATCGTACTTTTCAATAAAGCACCCGGAAACGAATTGAACAGTGAGGGCAGACTTGCCGACACCGCCCGAACCCAATACAACCACTTTAAATTCTCGCATTATTCCCAAAATTATAACTTATGTGAGTCTCAAAGGAGACTGGCCAGTCAAATGGACCGACAATAAAATTTATTGCACTGCTATTGTTGAAAGCTAATAAAATCTTTCTTGTCAGTTCTAAACAAAGTAGGCAGTTGATTATTATGTATCAAATGCTAGCACGAGGAATACCGAAAATAAATAACTATCTTTAATTTCATTGCATGGCAAACTAGAGAGATGTAAATTGCTCTTTAACTTGAGCTATTAGACGCACTTAATAATTTATTTACAAAGCTTTAAAAAATATTTCACCTGATTAAAATTACAAATGCAAAAATGCTATATGTTTCACCACTGATATACAATAAGCGTCAATAAATATTTTTCATTGTGACTAATGCTGAATATTAATTTTTATAAAACGCTACAGAGTGGTTCACGAGTTTAGTTTAGAAGACAATAAAAAATGGGTTGGCCTAAAGCATATATATTGCAAAAAAAAAAATCGAAAATATAAAATTTTTGATTAGCTGTTATTGTTTGCGTAAAAAGTCGTTCATTTATCTTTTTTCTGTTGATATAAAAATTTGTACTAACATAATTTTAGGGACGAAAAATTCAAATAATATTTATGCTTGTCCGAAGTAAAATGTTTGAGAATCTCCCAAAAATCCCAATAAGTGAATTTATGAAGTTGATGAAAATGCTCTATTAAAATTTTGTGATGAATATTTTGTTAAATTTCTCTGGTTAAATTAACTCTTCCTACAACTAATTGTAGTGAAAAAGGTGGCAACAATAATGTAAATAAAATTTTTGATTAGCTGTTATTGTTTGCGTAAAAGGTCGTTCATTTATCTTTTTTTCTGTTGATATAAAAATTTGTACTAACATAATTTTAGGGACGAAAAATTCAAATAATATTTATGCTTGTCCGAAGTAAAATGTTTGAGAATCTCCCAAAAATCCCAATAAGTGAATTTATGAAGTTGATGAAAATGCTCTATTAAAATTTTGTTAAATTTCTCTGGTTAAATTAACTCTTCCTACAACTAATTGTAGTGAAAAAGGTGGCAACAATAATGTATTTTGCTACAAGAAGAATGACAATGTATTATTCTGTAGCTGGTTTAAATTGCAGTATCGGTGCTGAAGCAAAAAATTTAATTCTATTGTGAGTGCTTCATTTTAGAATGATGATTGGTCCAAATTTCTCATATCTCTGCCGTTCTTTAAATATTTTTATCATTAAGCGCGTTCATAATTGACCGTTAATATTTAATACAAAAGAAGCCCTGTGTAATTGCAGTTCCCTGAAAGTAATTTTATTACCGTTTTTACAGGTATAATTAAGTTTAACAACAACTAGTTAGGTTTGCCCAAGGTCAATCCATGTCGAGATGGCTTTAATAAAACATGGTGTTAAGTTTTGCTTCATATGGTGAGTGTGCTGTATCATTTAGGTTTAGGCACCGAAGTGTGTATGCGAACACCGTGCATGTCTTTTATTTGCTCTTTTAACGTTTGTGTGATTAATTTGTGTTGCTTTAAAGTGGATAACCCTTCAAATTCTCTAGCTTCCACATATACTTCGAACATGGCTCCACATCCTCCAGATACATCAACAACATTGACAATTGCCTAAAAGCAAACCAAAAATCATTTTAGAATTTGTCATGCAAACAATTCTAAATATTTGTTTACTTCTGGAAATTTGCCATATAACAATTGCAATATTCGTTGTTGAGCACTGTTTTGTTGCACCGACGAGAATAAACGTGGTAAGGTTAACGTAATTCCGCGGAAAAGATTCATTATGAGCATAACTTTTATTATCACATTCGACTAAAGAATTAAAATGAAGATATGAACCATTGTAGCATGCTTCAGATGAACACAATTTAACAGTCTTATTTGAGAACGTATATCCAGAGCAGGTATATACGGTGGCATTACCGCGACGATATAATCTCGTACGCTGCATGGCAAACGATATCCGCGAAGGCAGACACGTTGTGCGGTACGAAGTGGTATCGCTAAAATATTTAGTGTGTTCGGCGAGTTGTTGGGCACTAACAATTGTTATCAGTTTGCAAACTTTGAAAGAACGCAAATTTGTCATTTCGTTATTGCTAATTCTTACTGACATTACTCACTGAGAGAGACTTATGCCTAATGCTGCAATTACCCATCTTACATAGCTAACGTCCATAACAGCCGACTGGAAGAGCGATGTATATACACGAGTTATCGACGCTGCAAACGGCGGCGAAATGTTGCCAGCTGTCAGTGTGTTTGCATACTTTTAAACAAATTTATATTTATCGTCAACAAATTTCATAATTTATATGTTCGAATTTAAGCACCAATTAAATATGCATGATCTATATGGTAATAAATAATTAATTACGAATTCAGTTTTCTCTTCTTTTGAAAAAACTGCACATTACCTCAGTTAATTTAGTATTAGTTTAAAAAAGTCAGTACTGGCAACCTTGTATAACAGCGAGAAATAAGCCGAGCCGGCTTTACGAAAAAATCAAATCGCCGCTAGTTTTTAGGGGACAACCGTCAGTAACGGTATGTGCGAGAGGTGACGACTTTTTATTTACATGGCGCTCTCACGAGATAGGTTGCTATGGACGGAAGGTATGTAAGATGGGTAGTTGCAGCATATGATAGGTAGCTATGGACGGAAGGTATGCAAGATGGGTAGTTGCAGCATAATTTACATAAAATCTGATTGCCAGATTAAAATAGTAATAATCAAGTAATTTTGACGTTTGATATTGTACCGTGAATGTTAAATACAGAAAAGGTGGTAAACAAACGAAAAAAATTTCGTCAAACGTAAGTTTGCGACACTTTTTACTTAAATTTATTAAAATATAACTAGTTTAAGTACTTTTTAATTTAATTTTCAGGAGGTGCTATTCAGTTTCTACAAAGGAAACAGGTGAACCGAACACACGCTGGTGGAGATAGCGAATAGTACTACTGGTGGAATGGTGTATATTAATTTTTAAATTTTAAAGTTTATTTAATAAAAATCAATTTAATTAAAACTTAAATTTAAAAAAAAATAATTTAAAGATTTTTATTCAGCTTTGCCGCTTCTACTCAATTTCCTTGAGAAATAAATATAAACTCATATATTTCTTCCCAAAACCTGTATTGCCGTATTCAATATTTATAAAATAATAGTAGTAAAAGAACTTTCTGACCATGCAAGAAGGCTTCCGATCATTTGAGCCAACATATGTCAGGAATGCATGATGACATATCTCGTCTGCTCGTAGAACGATTTTTTTAAAGCCGAAATGACAAATGTGATGCTTACATTTGTATACGCAGAGAACGTATAACATACATATGTTATACGTTCTCTGGTATACGTGTACGTCATTTTCTCTTCGTTTCCTTGTGTATTTTCGTCATTCTTGTCGGACAAACAGAACACAGCTGAGCAACAGCATTGATGCCAGAGGAAATCAGCTTTGACAAATATATTCTCTACATATTCATATAATAATACAGCAATAAATTCCTTTTCAAAAATCTGCAAAATATTGTCAGCAAAACCGTATATGCAAAAGCCTTTAACAGTGCCATGCGTTGGTGATTCAGCTCCTCAGCTCTACGAACGCCTCCGTCATAATCGCGACTCCTTTGAAGTTTAAAAACGTCTAAGTAATGTAAAAAATTAATGTTCGAATCCGAATGTTATTAATATCCAAGTTTTGTCGACTACTTATAAATCTACTACTGCTGCAAGATGAGAAGCGTCCATTAGCTGAATTTTCCGTACAATATGGAGTGCCCTTAAATATAAAAATTAAAAAGCAATGAAAAATTAAGTACATAGTTAATTAATCGACAATAGGTATATTATATTACCACAGCTTATACAGGGTCCTCATCATATATTTTTCACTCCTATCTGCTACGTAGAAAACGATAAAAAATGGCGTTCTACTAAAAATAAGAACATAAAATAAAGCGGATAACCCGATTAATTGTATTCTCCTTCAATTCGTATGTGTTGTTGTGTTAGTGCTGCCCGAAATAATTCACACTATTTGCCGTTCTTGCAGGCTACTGTCCCAAGAAAATTTAAAACCAGAAAATTTCTTGAGTTTTTTTTTTATGGAGTTGTCGCTTTTCTTGAGAGCTGGAAACTAAGCTTTAATAACTTTATGAAATTTAACGAAATTTAAATTTACCAATATGAAATAAATTGCAGTTTTATTTTCACTTTTCTGTTAAGCATATTACATTATAGAATTGCAGAAGTGTAAAAAGGTTAAATGTTCGGCATTACATCATTTCTGCTCGCTTCGCCCCGCTTCAACTACTTTTTATGTGTACTTACTCATTTATAGGCATACTTCGAACATATCTGTCAAAACGCAAATTTGAGATGAGAGGGGACATAACTTCCTTGTGAATTAGCTTTTATATATGTATAGTCTGGTTTAAGTTGGAATGCACCCGAGCAGAATATAAAAGATATTTTAGAAAAAGTAGCAGATCTACTCACAAAATGTACACCCATACCGACTCGTACCGTGCAGCAGTATCGGTCTGTACCGCGTCATACGCTGTATCAAAGATGACTAGATAAACTGAGAGCGCTCAAAAATCCGACACTGTGATGGAAAATTTACTCCTTTGGATTAATAGAGGAAACCCCAAAATTCTTTTCAAAATTATTTAAATTTATTACAAACAACGCCGCCTTTAATTGTAATTTTACTACAATACAATATTTTATTGAGAAACAATCGAATATTTAATTCTATTAAGCTTCAACATCAAAATTACAATAATTCCTTTAATGTTTGTAATAGATTTTTTTTATTGATTTAGTGCTGCTGGTACGTTTTGCATATCAGTTGCTGAATGTTCTCTATTCATATCTAGTCATCTTTGGCGGTATACCGCGCCTGTTTGAGTGAAGCTTTAAGCCGATGGCGGATGCGTTTTTTTGTCGTTGGGTGACATATCCAACTTTGCCAGCAAAGCGAAAAGTGCCAATGTTATGGCAAACCAAATAAAATCAAGTAATTTTGATAATTTCTACACTCAATGAGTGGAAAACTTCACCTTGTTTAATGTTGGGAAGTTTTACTCTAAAATTTAGTGTTTGTCTATTTTTGCTAATTGCTTTTATTTCATTTCTTTTTCTTTAAAATTTTTTTTATTGTATTATAATTAGCACTGACAGTATTTTAACGCTTTTACATTCTAATACTAGGCAATCAGACACTATCTAGTTCGTCCCACGATTCTGTTGTTGCGATTGTGGCGTTTGGTGTAGGTAAGACCTTGTCGGAAAACACATTATATTTCACGGAGTCTCTACAAGATTGCGTAAATTTCTTTACACTTTTATATTCGTTATATTTTGAACATTTAAATTAGACTTACTTCGGATAAGATGTTCTCTGCTGATCAATATATAATGATACATCCTGTAAGATTTTTTCCTGGGTGGCGCTGTTCGTTAATTTGTGTTGACGTAGCCAACTAGCTCGTTGCTTTTGCTTCTCAAAGGTCGATAAATTCATTTCGTTGACATATTTCACTTTATGATTTCTGTTAATAATTCCTTGGGCGTTGCTTTCTTGCAAGTTGTTTTTTGGCAAATTATTTCGTGTAAGGGAAGTCGGTTTGGATTTTGAGTTTTTGTATATTGCTTGCATGTGTTCAAAATCATCTGAATATAGATATGTATGTATGTACGTATGTATGTAATTAGCGCAATGTTTTAACTTAGCATTTTCTTAATAAATAGCTATAAGTACCTCTATTTTGAATATCGAAATTATAATTCGAGGCGTCTTTACCATCGTTTATTGAATCTTTGTTTTGAACCTTAGTTGGGCATGAAGCGTTTTTCTGCTTATTTTTCTGATGCATACCAAAACTGGAAAAAATCGCAAAAAGCCCTATGAAAACTATATACATACATATGTATGTATTTATGTGTGTACATATATACGGATACATGCACATATTCGAGATTGTCATTAAAATATATATTTTTAGTAAGTTTGCATGTAACTGCAAGCTTTTTAGTATTGAATTACACACTTACATGCGTATAGATGTTATATCGCTGGTACTTCTTTCTCTGTCTAATGATTTCGCTCTTAAATATCGATGTTTCACCTCGACCCCAGCTTGAAAATCCTTAAAATACATACATATACAAGAATAAGTTTACATTCTTACACATACGAGCGCACATACTTTATGAACTTACATCTCGCATGTTGTAGGTTAGAACCAGATTGTTAGCGAAACTCTCTGAAAATTCTGGATATAAATCTAAAATATCTAATAAGTCATCCCTGTGGATTTTGTGAATATCACAATAAGTTAGAGCACGAACATTTCCATTTGATTTTCCTATTGTTGCGTAGTTACATGGATTTTCTCCAAATATGTCGTCTTTTCCTAAACAGTACACGGATTAAAAAATATGATCGCATCATATTTGTATTTGTATGTTATGTATGTATACAGGCATATAGAATAGTAGTGTCAAAGTAAAATACAAAGATATTTCGTCTAAAAAATTGTATTAAAAACTACGTTCAAACTTTATTTTTTTATATTGTGCATCACTTTTCGAAAGATCACTTCCGAAAACTGATATTAAAATTTAAGACGATTTCGATAAGTCTCTCGAAGTTAGTCCTTAGTCTCGAGAGGAAAGTATCAAATTACTAAAATAAACAAAATATATGTATACACAATTTTCAAAATTCACTACCTTTTTCCAGTCAATGTTAAATAATTTAATTATTAGCTATTGCATATTATGTTTAAATTAATTTTATATTAAACTGCTGTATTCTCACTCATTTTTTAATAATTCTGCAAACATGTGTATGTAAATATGTTATTTTTGTATGCATGCACATCAAGGTGGACACGATTTTTTATTTTCTAAATAATTAATTCAAATACACTACAGAAGCCCCTTATGGTTATAAAATATATTTAAGAAAATTATCGAAAGTAATACCCAAGCATGTGCACCACTAGCTAGAGATTGCTATCAGTTGATCGTCTCTATTCGTTTATAGCCGTGAACGCAGATACTCATCGTTATTGAATAGCAAAATCATATATACATACATATATATTTATATATTTATATAATTGGCTTTATGCTGACCCTATGTAGTCTGTGAAAAAAACTAGCGACTAGTCACCAGGCCGTAAAATTATTTGATTAATCGATTAATTTATTAATAATCAAACGTGGCTTCGAATAGTTACTTCCAGCCGATAGCTCAAGTAATTGTTCTTGATACCTTAATATTTGCCAATAAAGTATATTTGGTATGATTTATTACCTAGAATTATAACGGTATTGTTATCTCGCTGTATTTCTATTGAGCCTCTTGCAATGAAAAATAGTGACGTCAAAACATCTCCTTTGTGCACTAAAACGTCTCCAGGCGGTGCGTGAGTAGTTTTAAATTTGAGAGATAGTGCCCTGAAAAGCATTTTTAAATGAAAATATGGTACATTTATACCGCAATTATATAATATATGTTTGTAAATATCGTAAACTTTGAGGCTATTGATAAAATTTTCATGAAATTGAGTTATGAATAGGGCTCCATTAGGATACTTCTGTTTCACTTACTGTCCGTCATATTATTGAAATAAATTATTTTGAAACCTTCCATTGGATACAAATTTACGTACAGTTATTTTTAAATATTTCACACGCGAAAACTCTCCAAAAATTACCTACAAATTGTCTTCGTTGGCAATGTTGCTTACGCTATTATATCAGAGTTAACAACAGCGGGCTATACATTCCTTATTTCCACTGTTTGGAGCCAATTGGAAACACCCACGTGGATCATTCTTATTCATCCGGACCACATTACCTAGTCAGAGATCAATCGGCTTCCTTAAATCTAATTTTTACGAAAGTTATATTTCCAATAATAATTGTATAAATATAATTAGGCTACGTTTATGGATGTTAATAAACATGTTTTTAGGGGTTCATGAACAATTATTGATGCTACAATTGAAATGAGCATACCTTAAACAACCAGGGCTGGCTCCGGAAAAAGCTGTACACGTTGTTAGAAGTTTCCTATTTAAGTGCAAACAAATATCGGCTTGAAGACATTCTGGAAAACCTTTCAACACCGAATTCATATCGATTCCGTTCGTATAGGTCCAAGCATGCTGAAAATACTCTTCTAATCGCTGTCTAAGTGGATTTGGAATCTAAAATTAAGTATCCGATCTTGTATCATGAACATATTTTTCCTTTTTTCAAAGTATCGTATTACCTGATGAAATCTAATAAATTCACGCACCCTCAACATTTGTGTATGATACCTGGCAGTACCCGAGTAAAGTCTTTGTATTATTGCAGAAACATTTCCAAATATACTCGCATACATAAGAGCTAAAAAATTTTAAGGCTTTTATACTATGGCGGTGAAGGAAGAATATAAATACTCTCAAAACAGCTACACAAATTATAACCCCATGTACACAAAGAACGCCGCTTGAAATGCTATCGTTTTTTGAAATGAGATTGCTGAATAATGGCACACAAGTCCAATAGTGTCACTTTTGAAATCCCGACTTCAAACTATTGTATATGTATTTTATTTGGTGATTGAATTAATTCACTTTTAGTGCTGAAGCAGTTATTCATATGAGTATAATATAAAATATGGGGATATTTACCACAAACGCATAGGCGCACGTTTAACTCTGAAAATATTTACATACATATGTGAAATCAATATACGACCTTTTGCCTGAGAAATACTCACTCGCACATAAATGAATTAAAGGTAAAAAATTGTTCCAAACGGAATGATATTTCGAGAGATGATTAAGCTTGAAGAAACTTAACAAGACTTCAAATTCATTCTATTGTGTACATGTGTTTATTACTAATTTTACAACAACATGACAAGCATTGGTTTAACTATTTGTGGATTAAGTAAAATACTTTCCGAAATGGAAATTTTCAAATCCAAATAATAATGTACCACATTATATGAATACCCCTATTTATATGAATAAATTCTATTTATAAACTTCCGTGAATTAAATGCCTTAAGCAATTTCAGGATTGATTAAATATAATATACTCTTTTATATATGTACACACATACATAAATACGAAGCGAGAGTTTACAATAATAATTGTAGCCTTTCTATGACAAAGTTATCTTTCCTTTAGTTTTCCTTACTTACGAAGGACATTATTAAGACGTTCTTAGTACTAGAGTATCCTTAAAGCTCTTACTGTTGCTGCACCTCTATGCACAATGACTTTGTTTCTTTTTCATTTTCTCAGACAATATCATCGAGTATACATAGATGGGCCATAATTGCAAGACTAGATATCTTAAAAATTATTTATTCAAAAGGACTAAACATAAAACTTCGGATTACCAGAACATAAAATTAAAAACGTCTAAATTCTTAAAAAGTTAAACAAAAACTTGAACATAAAAAATAAAAGTCATCCTGTGCAAAACAGGACAAATGATTGAGGAAATTTGTTTCCTTTTTTCATTATTAACAAAATACAAATAACATACCCGGGCAAGTAAGGAATCAAGTCTGGTGAAGACTAAATATTTCACGTTTCGTGAACATAACGAATTTCGTTATTTGAAACAATTAACCTATCATGAATTTATTAACATATCATTGAATAACATGCTCCATAAAAATATGTACATAAGCACTTAACACATTTATATTATTCTGACATGTACTTACAGCCCACAAGCATTACACATATCGTAAAAACCTTCTCGGCGTCGGTATTTGGAGCAACATTTCCAAATCCAACTGATGTCAATGATGTAAAGGTAAAGTAGAGAGCGGTAATATATCTAGACTAAATATAAATATAGATTATTATATAATATACGATTTTTTCGTCAAATATAATACATACATACATAGATGTGCATTGAGTTAGGACGATACCCCAAGGCATCGATGCTTGTAATCGTCTCTATCACTATCTTCACCTTCTCAAATGTTCGAACCGTGACGTGTGTCTTATAAAAGCAACGAGATTACTTATTTTTTCCTAGTGAGAGAGTCAAAGAAGTGCATACCAAGGAACTTACGTCGTGCATTAAACAGGGACCTGCTATTTATTCTGTTGTGTTGTTAATGTATAAGATAAGATCTGTTCACGTTGCAAGTAATCTCATTCAGTCATCTAGTGTTTGCTTTTTCGACAAAGGCCAGTTTTAGCCTATAATTTGCAGTGGACAAAGGAACACATGCATCGTGTCCGTAGATTATTGTAGATAGGAGGATTCCTTCTCTCGAAAGTTCGTCTGCTGTGCAATTTTCTGGGATCTCCCTGTGTTCGGGTAACCTGGGTACCCAGATCACGGCTGTGCTGCATTTAATCGAGAGTTTATTCAGATTGTTTATACACTTTGCAGCGAGTGTAATTTAGCTCTGTCGGCACTTTTGCAAGAGATATTGTAGCGTGATTTTCCTCCAAGGTTGAGTTGTATTCAATCCGTTGACTTTTAGTGGCAATTTCAGCAATGATACACTGTATATTACTGTTGTTAAATTGGCTTTCTAATATGGTGTCACGCGCCTTACTTTCAACTAATTTTAATTGGCTTACATCCTTCCTAGTACATACTCGTATATATGTAAATAAATATGCACATACAAAACATGTGTTGGGCAACTCTATATTTTTCTTCAAATGAAGGCACTTTAGTTAACCATGTAGTGGTAAAAATATGTACATATCTACATAGCCTTGTAAAATACTAGCAAGTAGTGAAATGTATCGTCCTAACTCTAAATAAATACATACATACATAAATTGAAAATACCTTTATTGTGGGTCCACCAGTGTTATTATCAAAATATGGCTCTTGAATATCATTTCCTAGTGAATGAAGCCAACCAATATTTTTTGTTAACAGTGTTCTCTCCGCATTTCCTATAGCATACCTATCAATGTATGCCAATACACATGTATAATGTATATTGTTAGAGCAATATAAAATTATAATTCTAATATATGTATGTATGCACAGAATTACCATATGCAAGCCAACCAGTGGGCGATAAGAACAAATGTTGCCATCAGGAGAACTAGCACCGCAGCTCCATATTCGGAGTATCTATCAATTTTCCTGGCCACTCTCACCAATCTGAGTAGCCGTGCAGTTTTCAGCAAACCTATTAGAGTTGTTGTCTACAAAAAAAAAAAGTAATAAATATATAAATATGAAAATGATAAAATAAGAAAAGTATCTTTAACGGTGTAAACATTTGTAAAATATGCACATATGTATGTATTAAGCGATGTGTGCAAATTTGGTAATTGGGAGGAAGCTGATATAAAAAGTAAAAAAATTCTTAAGTGTGAGACGTGCTTTTGTTGCTTCTTTGTTATCAGCAAATCGGTTTCGATTTTCAATAAAGGTTGCACATCGTTGATGAAAAGATGTACAAATCCCCTAAAGCCCTTTAAGGCCTTTAAAAGACCTAATTGCAGATACACACAATTTTATAAGACACTGCACCGATATGGGTTTTAGCAGAACGTCAATTTGGGAGTTTCAACTTTTCGTAGGCAGAAGTCATCATGACATTGCTCTCATGAGAACCCCTATCAAATTATTAAACTTGCCGTACTCTGTAAATTTACATTGCTTTCATAGCAATTGGTTGTATCGCTACGAACGTTTCTTCTTTAAAGTACTTACTAGCTTCAACCGGTATAAACAACTCTTGCCTTTCATCAACGATATACTTATTAACATTTATCTAAAGTACATATGTAGGTAGCGATCTCATGCAGGTCATGTAAAAGTTATTAAAATTTCAATAGAGATCGATATCAGTATTCTTATGTGCAAAAGTGCTCTATAAGAAGCATTAAAATTAAAAATTGGCAAATATTTTTATTAAATTCATACATATTAAATGAAAAAAGCTTGGCAGTCCTTTATACAAAAGTAACGCAGAGGGAAAATGTTGGTTTATTATGAAATTTACAAGAGATTCCCTAAGGACAAATTGCAAAGTGAGCATAATAGTTTATAAATTTATGACTTTTTGATGCTTTGTCAAAATTACTATAAAAAGGTCAGGAAACTAGTATTTTTATCACATTTATTCCATACTAAGTCTCAGTATATAATGTGAATGACATACCATAAATACATATTGCACTTGTATTGTATATAATTGCACCTTTTTAAGAATTAAAGAAATAATAATTGCCGAGTTGAAGAAAAGCCCGCCTGGAATACAACTTGACATTAAAGGAAACCACAGCGATAAAAGTGATAATGGAATATGCACAATTTTTAGGTATAATCTTTTTGGGCAAATGGAATGCATATTGGATAGACTACGAACCGCGCAAGATATGAAAAGACTTAGTAAAATCTCCTAATCTCAATAAGTTACTTTACGTTACTTCACAAGTTGGCTGTATATTTTATAATGAACAAACTTTTGTTTAAAGTTACCGTTTAACTTTAACATGCTTGAAAACAACGTATTTTTACTAAAAGAGAAGTAAAGATAAATGAGAAATTTTTTCGATACATTCGTAAAATAATAAATGATAGAGTGTGACTTCAGTGTGTTTTTCTGCCCGAGAAAGTGTATTTAGTGTTTTTTGTGTGTGTGTTTTTTTATCCTATATAGTAGGAGCCTAGTAACTAAATTTACGTGTGTGGTTTTCAAGAGATTTTCTGTGTATTATCTTCGTTTCCCAAACTTCTCTCTTCTCTTTTAATTAGGAAATTTCAATTTGCTATTTAATTTTTCGATAATTATGTATAGTGAGAGAACTTTTGGGAAAAGTATCGAGCTACGGCTCATATCCTTTTACGTTTTAAATTTTTAAGACCAACTTCCTGATCACATCTGGCTATGGTTGTACCGTAACTATTCTAAAACTATTCAAAATTGTTTTGAAAGTAGCGCGAAATTTTGGTTTGAACAAACTCTATAATTTCCTATGTTTGTTGCTAATAACCCATAAGTTATTTAACTGACATAATAAATTAAGGAAGGGCGTTAATTTATAAGAATTTTATTATACATTAAGTATAATTACCTAAGTTTTGGAATGAGTTAATGCTCTAAAAAATAAACAAAATCTCGGACACTTTAATTATTAATTCACATCGCTTGTGGCTAAAACAAAGATATATACATATGTATAATTAAGTGTGCCAGACTCGTATGACGTCATCCTTTTATTTTGAAAAAAACAAAACGAAATCAAGAAATCGATCCTTTTGTGTTATTCAAATGTACATATGTATAATAATATATTTTTGTTTAACCGAAACAATTTAGTCCCGTATTTGACACAGTAAATGTGAAAAGCTTGTTATGACGAATGTACATACAATACATATAATATGTTTTTTGGCAAACTTTAAAAATATAAAAGTGTATCTGCGCTCATACCTTCCAGACATTCTGCAAAATTTCATAATAACTGTGTGTGTCAACTCCTTATCCTTATTGGTACCAAAGTATATACGTATGTCATTCTATCAATATACATTTTTACGTTCCCTGGTGGGTACTAACTAATACTGCATTTGTATACTAAAATGATGTATGTATAAATACTTGAAGTGTTGCAATTATTTCTAACAATATAGTTATTAAACAGAAGCGCTCACAAGAAACTTTAATCCGAATTTTCGACATTATTTTCAATCAATAAAAATTGTACTTAATCAAGAAAGTGTTACAAATGGAGTAGTTGCATTTAATTGATTTGTTTATGATTATGCGCCAATGGATGCTTTCGGCAAATTATTTATCAATTGCGATCATAAAGTATGTTGCGGCAAGTATAAGAACCGTTTGCAATTAAAATGGCACGTACAAAGTGTTAAATTACATAAGTATTTACCATAGAGGTGTATAATTGTGGAATTGAAGCTACTGGGTAAGAATATAGCATTTTTAATTTGCTCAAAATATAACATAAGTAGTTGCGCTCAAAAGCTCATTTAGGAAAGAATTATTGACTAATAATACCTCTTCATTATCCAAGCCGAGCTGTAAAACATTGGACACATAAATATATTAAATTAAACATATAAAAAGTTGAGAATATTTGCAAAAGTACTTAGATAATAAATGTAGTAGGATAGAGTAATTCTCTAATGTCATCACATATTGTGTTTCTAATAATTTTATTTCGATCGTAGCAGTTCAATTTAGTTAAAAAGCCTTTTTGTACGATAGTTCTGCAAAAATAATTTTTAACATCGATATGTCGCTTGGTTGGCTGATGTGAAAAAATCGATTCCGTTTTTAGGAATCTATGCTTAAACTGGCCACATGTAAAAAAATCAAAAACTATAGAAAAAGCACTTTCACGTAGAACCCGCACAAAAAAGATTGGCAAATAAACTCTAATTTTCAAGTAATCCAATATAATTATTTCTATTTTTCCTATATTTAAAGCCTGTGTATGTGGGTGGACTGAGGTAAAAGAGCATGGTGTAATTTTTTAGGGTTTTGGGCTGCCTACCTAAACAAGAAAGGTACTTGGACAAAAATATCCATCAAATATTAAAATATTATTCCATAACAAAAAGAAAAACACTTGGAAAAGCCATATACGTGTATACAGCTTGATATTGAAAAAAGGTTTTCCAAGAAAGATTTTTATTTGCAGATTTTCATACATACAATGTGCCATTGAAAATGTTGAAAGCGGAATATCAATAAAAAGGTTAATAGTCTGTTAAATCTCTTCTCTATATTCACCAGTTCAGACGTTCTATTGTAGAAGGTTACATTGATATTTCTTAGGAACACACAATCAATCAAGTCAATAATATTTCACTATATTTAATTTTTTTCTCGTATATATGTACATATTTTCTCGTATAACTTCTTACCTATAACATAAAGGGTGTTTTTTTTTTTTGCATGTGGTTTTCAAGATTTCAGGCACGAAAAAGTGATAAATTATGGCTCTATAACGTTCCCAATTAAATATGTATCAATGTTTCACTCTGCCCATAGATTACTCTAAATAGTGACTTTTTGAGGATGTAACGGCGTCTCAACAATGGCTTGTGTATTATCATCACTACAAATACGATAATTTTGTTTAATAACGTATTCATTAAACCAAAAGTGCGCTTCATTGCTGAATAAAATTTTTTTATGAAAATCGGGATCGGTGGTCATCTCGTTTGGGCCTATTCAATAGACGTGCGGCGTGCTTGATAGGTATTCGGCTTCAATTCTTGCACGAGTTGGACCTTGTAAGCCCGCCAATCAAGATCCTACCATAACCTTCCATAAAATGGATGTACACAGTTCCAATTATTGGGCGCGACTGCGGATGGACTCAGTTCAACTAGAATATACGTGGCTCGAAACGAATCCATGCTTGCTCGAACTACCCACTATGCTGAGCGATTATGTCGACCGAATATTGGACGTAGCGAGCGTTGCAAGCCACACGTCATTGAAAACCACACGTCTAAAAAAACTTCCTTTAAATGGAAGTTTTAAGTAAAATAAAACTTTTCCCATAAGCGTCTTTCATTATATGCGTTTCTATATAAGTATTTTTTAAGCATGTACTCGTATATACATTTGCTATATACGAGTACATACGTGTACGTATTAATGTTTATATTTTTGGGCATTTAGCAATAAAAAATATTTTAGGGATTATGTTATTTACTTAGGCTTAGCTGATCTGGTTTGGCTAGTGCAAATAAAACAAATTTATCCCACTAACCAAACCAGATCAGCTAAGCCTAAGTAAATAATACAATCTCAAAATTATTTGAACTGATCGCTTAGCAAAAATTAAAATATATTTTATATACCCGTTCGTTCCTTCGGATTTTCTAGACCAATTTTATTGAGAAAAATGTCGTTAATCAACTCAAAAGTAAGTTAAAAACTATGTACAAAAGATATTTTTGTTTAAAATTGTGAGCACTTCCGACGACATATATTTCATAAAATAAAGTTTTACATATATGTATTATAAATATATTATGTACTTTTAGATCTGCATTCCGAAGTTAAAATAAACTTACGCAATAAAATATAAAACTTTTATGAGTTCCATACACAAGTTTGTAAATATTTATGTGGAAAATATGCATGAATGTATAGTTTGATAAATATTCCACCACCAATTAAACGGATATGTAAAAATACATACATACATATGTTTTCTGTATGAATGTACAATATATAACTAATAAGTATGTAAAAATGAACAATTATAAATTAGTTAAAATACAATCTAATATAAAAACTCAGCAAACTGAGAACATGATACGAAGAAAATTTAGTTTCCTGAACATTTTTGGTTTTTTGCATGGTTAAATGATTAAAAAAAAAATATTTTACGGATAAATAGCAATACACCATACAGGAAACTGTACCCAAAAATGTGAAGAGTGTGCGAAAAGTATGAGAATAATTGTCAAAATCAAGTATATATTCGCATACTAATTTTAAATGTCACTAGGACTTAACACATAAAATCTAAATTGATCAGACATCCAGGTGAAGCTGTGTTCAGCTCTGACTACGTTGGCTAAACTTCCACTAGCAAAGCGTAGACACATAGCATTTAACTTCCGTAAAATTCGATTTTATGGAAATATAAACACACATACATATGTATGTATGTACATATGGCAGTAAGGTAAATTTTTACAAGAATCGTATGGCTTACAAATTTGACGCTATAGTATTCTGGTACTATTTATTCTTAATTTAGAAAACACATGTAATGAAAGTAAAGATTTAAGGCAGTAATACACGGTATATCGACAACAGAAATCAAAAGATATGTGTTTTTGGTCTTCGAAATGTGGATATTTTTTTATGATCTGTTTGAAATTTTAATAGTTTCGCGACAGTCGCCTTGTGTCTCACCTATAATAAACTATTGTTTTTTACTAAAAACTAACTACAAACAAAAAATTATTAATTTAAGTTAATTGTTGTATCTAATTCGAGCTAATCTAATACTCATAAAAATATAAAATTAATAAATTTTATTTGAAAACTATTGCCAGCAGATGGTTTAATTAAATTTCGTTCACTCGGTGAACTTATCATTAATAATGTTTGATTTAATATCTTTTTTAAAAGAAACAGATCCAAAGTATCTATAATTGTAAAAATATAAAATCTACTGCGACATACTAAGCCGTTACTAGCGTACCAGCACTGATTACACCAAGTACTTAAACGCTTCGTTCAAACTCACTGATAAAATTTTTCGCTTCATCAAACTATTTTATGTAATCAGAGATATGATAGGTAACCTTAAACTTGTTTTTGAAAAGGAGTGTTGAATTTCATTTTTAAAATTACCTCGTCTGTATCGCTTCCAACCAAAAGTAAATCGAATGGTATTGCAGCAACTAGGTCAATAAGAAACCAACCACTCAAATAGTGCACCGCAATTCTTCCAGGATGTGAAACAACTTCATCCTGTCCATCAATAAATGTGGTCCGAAAATTTATAATTATGTCAATAACAAAAGTAACATCAACTGAAATTTAATATAAGAATATACAAAACCATTAGTGCGATTAATTTAATATGTTGTTCTTAGAATGAGACAAAGTAACATAGTGAAACTTTTATTACAATATATAAATATTTTTGTCACCGGACTGGTGCTTTTTGCCTGGTTGCAAGTCCGTGCAATAAATATGATATTGTACCTAAAAGCTAGAAATTTCATTCCGACGCTGTTAATACGAATTTTGCGTCAGTATCCGATTATAAAAAAATAATCATCGGTGCTGCTCTTTTCACATTTCGATTCCACACAGTGAATTCAAAAACTTCTTGTGAAAGTCAATTGATGTGCTCTCATTTCCACATCGGGCCATGAATTATGTGATTTCAATTCGAATCCATAGGGAAATTTTTGACTAATTGCGGTCGGTCCTCGGGACAATGTCCGCGTGTATCTCTGATATGAAATAAAAGCGCCTCGATAGTTATACTCGTATATGTATGTATGTATGTATATTATATGAAATACCTTCACATAGTAACTATTTAAACAAACATTTCGAAGGTAATTCAATGAACCTTATATCTGAGTAGTTAATGTAACGATTTTGTGTGAAAGACAGATTTTTATTATGTAACAAAAGTCAAAATCACCTTTAGGATTGTAAATAATTTAGAATTAATCACTAATAGGAGAGCTCTTAGTAATTAAATGCATCAGTTAAAGCAGTTCACTTACCAATTAAATCTACAATCACAAGTGGATCACTATTAATATATTTGTTGGTGCGTCTTTGGTAGTCGGGCTCTCCAAGCAAGAATGCGGCGACATATGGTGTGAATATGGCTGTATATATGACAAGTATCAAAATTATCCAATCCCAAACAGCCTTAAATGGTGAATAGTGCAGTATTGTCCATTTGTGATATTCGGTGTTGTCTATCTTTTTATCTGGCAAAATCGTTGAGCCTAGTGATAAGACCTACATAAATATGTATGCATGTATATAAATACAGAGAGGAATGCCAAAATGTGTCATTATATTGTAGTAAAGCTTGTGATTATAACAAAGATATCATTAATTTGTTATGTACATATAAACATATGTATATTATAATATCAAAATGAAATAAAAATACAATATAAAATATTCTTATTAAAGCGCTAGATTCTCGGTAGTGATTGTTTGAAATTATGGACATTTTTAACAATTCAATTATCAAAGGCAAAGTACACGTATGTCTGCCATCATGCTTTCCTATTCTGAAATTCACTTGAAGTTATTAAAATATCATGAAAAATCAAAATTCAAAAATAAATTTACGAAAATTTCTGATTTATACTCGTATTTTGGCGAGCTCATTGTGCTGCTTAGATCTGTTAGTTGACCTGATAGCCAGTAACAATTGTTACTGAATTTTACTAAGCCGCGTCCGAAAGAGCGCAATTTTGACATTTCGTTACTGACATTACTCACCGAACAGAGCTATTGTAAATACTAAATGGTTTTGATACTGAGAGGAAAATTTTTTTTTATTTCAAGGAAAGTAAAAAAATGAAGGTGAAATTTTTTTAAAATGTTAATACAAAAAAAAAAATAAATAAATAAATAAATAAAATAATAATAATAAAAAAATCGAACCGGTTCAAAGTAATTATATTGTAGAAGTATTTTTGACGAATAATGTCTAATATCAATATATGTATATATTTACGTATTTACATATTTTATGCACATACATATATGCATGCATGTTTTACTTACAGCCTCTACCGAATCTGGCAGTTTCAGTGGTTTAGGACCAAGTAAAGGTTCTTTGTCCGGTAGGTCATCGGTATGCTCTTTTGATAGCCTGTGTGGGATTTTTTTTTTAATAAAATTTTGAGATGAAATCTTCGAGCGCACACTGTCGTATGAAACTGTCTTCTCAAACACATTTGCTTGACTATGTATTCTATCCTTCCGTTTGTTGAACGCTAGATCATTTCCATAAAAAATATTGTTTTTACTCAGTTTGTCCTTTTCAATGGGCGTTGTTGAGGAATGTATATTACATTTTAGGCATTTTTCTTCACATTTCATACAGTTTGCGCCATATATGCTCCATGGATTTCCATTGTTCGTCTCTTCGCTATTTTGTTTATTCAGTGAAGAAAATTGTTTTTTGTTCCTGCTCATATTTTCTACAGCCATGCACTTGGGGGTTTCATATTTAATTTTATCGGCATATTGATCGTCTAATTTGTTCCTAACATTTTTATAAGATATATTTTCGCTTTCTTCGGTTCGTCCAATTTTATGATAAATGTATCGATTAATATTCATTTCATTCTTAGTATTGAAGGAATATTTATTATAATCATAAGTATCCGTAAATATGCCCGAATTGATAAGTATATCCGAAACGAAAATGGTCTTCTTGTCCATTTTCCTAAGTTTACACATAAATGAAAAAAGTTCCTTCTCTACAAATTTATTTAAGTTAGTATTTAAGAGTAGTTCGTTAAAGTTATTTGTTTTCAGGCACACTTTCTTATTACGATGCTGCGATGTTTGTTGCATGCCGTTATTCGATATATAATATTCGCATTGCCTTAAAATTTTATCCAAAATCCGGATTTCATTTAATTCGAAACATGAATTGTGAGACATGCTGTAATGAGTTAACACGAATTAATATACATATGTACATATGTATGTATGTATGTATACGTATATGTTCATTCATATATAAGTAAGCATGTAAGTAGCTGCGAGAAAATATCTAAAATCATCAAAAAATATTACCTCATTTCAAAGAGTTTCTTTGATTTACTGAATTACCAAAAATATAATAAGTTCTTACTTTTTGACTTCCAGGAAGTCATTGCTTTCTTTAACTCTTAAGTCAAATTCTTTTGGTTTTATACCAAATTAGCAGCTCAGTTGATTGAATTCACGTTACACTGAATGACAAATGGAAAATCAATTTTTTGCTCTGCGCAGGTGTCATTCAAGTCCTTCATTAATTATTACAACAATTACAACTGAATTTTAATATTATTTAATATTCAATTTAAAATGTTAAACTATTTTTGAATTTTCTTAGCAACGAGCGAAATCAGATTTTTTGAATGAATTAATGTACACATTTGTAAACTTGATTTCAAAAATTATAACCGTTAAAATCGGATTTCCAAGAAAAGTTTAAATTTTTCATATTTCATAAAGAGCTAGTACGTTTTAATGGTTGACTTCCGGCAGCCTTTGCTATTCTACTATTTATCCAATAAAATAGTGTAATTTAGCAGATGTTCTTTACTTTTGAACGTACAGAAATTGCATTGTGAACGATGAATAATTACTCATTTTTGTGGTAAAAAATTTTAGTTTTTCATAAAAAAAATTAGAAAGTTCCTAAATAAAAAATATTATGTAAACAAAAAATTGAGTACAATAAAACGTAATCACAATAAATTCCTATGTTTGATAGTTAACTTCGAAAACGAATATACATATGTACAATTATAATTATTTTCGTTAAAACTGCTAAAAATCTTTTGCACCATGTATTTTCTTATTTCAGGATTGCTTATTAAGCTGCACTTATTTACTTTTTTTAATATGTTTTTGTTTCATGAGCCACTCTAAACTGAAATAGAGCAACTTAGAACACGATCTTTTGCTCGCGATAAGAAAACGAAAGATTGTGAACGAGGAATGTGAAAAGAAAAATTAAACTTTTTAGGAAGAAATATGTAAACAAATTTAACTGTTTTAAATTTTGCTGCAACAGAAATGTCAAATAAAATTGTTGGCCGAGAAGTGTTTCATTAGATTATTGCCCAAGTTTTTCTAACTTATTTTATTGTTTTTTTTTGACAGATACTCTGTTCTACATGAACTTTACCTGCTCCACTCATTTTCTATTTTAATAGGCAAACCTTTTTTTCTTTTTCGATAAGGATAATAATTTAATAGTCTGGCATCATATCATTATCGTGGAGTTTTTGCGAGTTGGGTAGCGCTGTTAAAAAATTATGTCCAAATTATTATTGATTTGGTTTACTGGCAATTAAAATTTGCATTTGTCATGAATTCTAAAAAAATTGAAGAAGGTCAAGAACTAGTTCGGCAGGCAGAGAAAAGGTAATAAAACCTCTTACTTAAAGAAAATTAAATTAAAAATTAATTGCCGTAATTTAGCTTGAAAGTTGGATTATTAAAGTGGAGACCCGATTATGACGTAGCTGCAGACGAATACACAAAAGCAGGTATTTCTTAGTTTTCACATATGAATTGACACCCTTTATACTACATTTTCAAACCAGATAATATTTATTTTGAAATGATATTTCTATTATTTTCAGCTACTGCTTTTCGTATTGCTAAATCATATGAACAGAGCAAAGAGTGTTTACTAAAAGCAATAGAATGTCACAAAAATAATCGGTCATGGTTTCACGCCGCAAAATGCTACGAGCAGGTTAAAATTTAGCTTTCACTTTCTATTTTTCGTGTTTTCTAATTTTCAATATATATATGCATATATTTTTAAGATCATACTAATACTAAAGGAAAATAATAAGTTACTAGAAATAGAGGAAAATGTGAATAAAGCATGCAACCTTTATCAGCAACATGGTTCACCAGAAGCTGCTGCAACGGCATTGGATAAAGCAGCTAAAATTGTTGAGCAAAACCATCCGGAATTAGCATTAACTTTCTACAAACATGCTTTGGAAGTTGTCATGGTACTAAAAAACAAATTTATTTATTATATTTCTTGTTTTAAAAGGGTTCATTTATTAGTTAGACGATTCAACCCGTCATGCTGCTGAGTATGCATGCAAAATTTCAAGAATTTTAGTAAAATTGCATCGGTAGGTTTAGTTTTAAAATCAATTGTATGGATTTATATATATTTTACATTTGTTTTGTCTTGTTTTCTATATATTTTTTTTACCAGATATGATGAAGCTGCTGATGCAATTAGACGGGAAATAGGTTTAAATCAGCAAACGGAATCGTACGGTCAAATCGGACGATTGGCCGTAGCATTAGTTTTGGTTCAACTCGCAAGAGGAGATTTTGTTGCCGCTGAAAAAGCTTTCAAGGAATGGGGCAACTGTTGCGATTCTGAAGAAGTTCAAACTTTAGAACTACTTTTACAAGCCTTTGATGATGAAGATCCAGATTCTGCTAAGCGCGCTTTATCTGCCCCTTTTATACGTCATATGGACGTTGAATACAGTATTCTTGCTCGTGATATTCCTCTTCCACATGGGTTGTCAACTGCACCAAAAGCCAACGTGATCAAAGATGCTGCTCTTTCTTATACATCTCCAAATACAGAAGTATGTATAAATATATCTCAACATATATTTATATATATGTTTACATATAATATCATTGCAAGAAAAATAATTTTTGTTTGTTGTAACAGACTGAGGAGGGCTCAGCCGATCCGATTGTACCTAACGCTGATGAAGTAGAAGAGGAAGGATTGTGTTAAATATAATTATTGACTAGTGTTATTGTAATAGCTAATATTTGTTTTGGTATTTAATAAGGTTAATAAAAGTTTACTCCCTCAAAGAATAACCCTCAAATGTTTTCATCAGAAAAGAGAACTCGAGAAAATTAAGCAATAAAGTAAATATTTTTGAGTCGTTCAAATTCCAAATTAAAATTAAAGACATATAGGTATTGTTTGAAAAAATAATATAAAATATTTTTTTAATATATGCAGATCCAAAAAAGATTACAATTTTGCAAAAGAGCTCTAAAGAAATTCATATCAATATAAAAAAACGAAATTGAGTTAAAATTTTATGAACGAGTTTTGGTTTTTTTTTATTGAGTGGCAACGTAAAATTAGTATGTTTTGACAAGTAGAGTTTTTGGCTTTTTTTTATTTTCGTATTGCATTTACATGTGTGTTCGCAGTCTTCGTTAATGTCAAAATTTCCAACAGTGGGTTGGTCGGTGCAGAGATTTCATGCCCAGGACGTTTGTGTGAAAAGTTATCATAATAGTGACTAATATTGATGTTTTAATAAAGAATAGTTTGCCATAAAATAAATTTGTAAAAAGATGACTAAACGTATACCTAAGTTCGTCTAAAATCAATTAGTGTACCGCGCCTCGGGTTGACGGCGGTAACATTGTGTATATACTGCCTTGAAAATACGACAAATGGGGGAAAAATACATGCATTTATATACTCAATAATGGACATTAACGCAATTGTTTGATAAATACCGAAGTAAATAAGCTCTTTAAGAAAATGAGTGCAATGAATTGGAATTTTAGTAATTTATAAAATCATACGACTTATTATGTGTCCTAAAACTTCCGAATCAAAACTAAAAGTGCTATTTGAAAAAAGTTCTATATCCGTATAAATCATTACATTTAAAACCACTCCTTGTAAATTGCTTTCTAATGCACAAGCGTATATTACGTGCAATGCAAAATTATTCAACTAAAGCCTACCCAAAAAATATAAAGGTGCAATAATAACTTTAGTGTACAATCAGTTTCTAAGAGGTTATCGAGCATAAAATGCAAGCTAAAAAACGATATATATTGGTTTTTGTATCATGTGCGTTTCTTGCATACTGTTATTTTGGGGGATATCGACTTAAAAAGAGTGATGGACCACATCGAAATCTTCAAGTAGTGGATTCTTTAACCCGTGCTCGTCTCCTTGAAAAATTACCTAGTTATAAACTTAGGGAGAGTGTTCAAATGTTACAAGGGATCGAAAAAATGAATAAAGCGGCGGATAAGGGGAATAAAATTAAGGAAATATCCTTGGAGGATGGGAATAAAGGGCGCTCTTGCAGAATGGAAAGCTGCTTCGACTTTACAAAGTGCTATGGAGAATTTTTAGTATATGTATATCCCCCAGAACCACTTAACTCTTTAGGTGCAGCGCCACCAGTGTCAGCTAATTACCAAAAAATATTATCTGCTATTCGTGAATCAAGATACTATACTTCTCAACCAGAACGGGCATGCTTATTTGTTTTAGCTATTGATACTCTTGATCGAGATTCCTTGTCAAATGATTATGTTCGAAATGTTCCCTCTAGACTGGCACGTCTAACGTATTGGAATAATGGTAGAAATCATCTAATATTCAATTTGTACTCTGGAACATGGCCTGATTATGCAGAGGATTCTCTTGGCTTCGATCCAGGGGAAGCAATACTAGCAAAGGCTAGTATGAGCGTATTACACATACGTCCAAACTTCGATATTAGCATTCCACTTTTCCATAAACAATTCCCTCTGCGTTCGGGGTCTTCTGGCTTGGTTCAGACCAATAATTTTCCGGCAAACAAAAAATATTTATTGGCATTTAAGGGAAAGAGGTAATTATCATATTAAAGTGAAAATAATTATAATATTTATAGAGCATGATGTTTATAGAGCACTATATGTGTATGTATGTATATCAAAATCAAAATTATAATAATTCAAAAATGAAAAAATAGTTAAAGTAAAAAAAGAATAGAACTCAAAAATAATTTATAACAAGTAAAAAATCAAATATCTTTAGCCTTTATAGATTTAGTTGTTTGATTTAGTTTAAAATGTGTTTATTCATTATCCGAACCGATCTTTAAAATTGATCATATCGCAATTTATACCATTTTAAAATATATTTTTTTTTTGCAAATATTACTAAATCACTCGACTATTAACTGGGTAGTCGATTTACAAGGAATCATTGAAATTTTTCTTTTTAACCACTAACTTCTTTTTCTTCTATTTTTATGTACGTTAGATTAAATTGGTGGTTGATAATATATGTATATACCCGTATTGCTTCGAAATTATCGTTAGTTTGTTTTTAGAGATAATTCATTATAGTCACCTTCTAAGAACGACTGTAAAAAACGTAAATACAAATATGAAATAAAAATGACTTTAAGTCTCATTTGAGTGTGTATAAAAACTTATAACTTGTATCTTAGCTACAGTTTTTTGCAAAAGGTTATATGTATAAGGTTTTTAAAAATGTATGCATTAATTAGGTTAAAATGAGCTAATTTACATTATAATATATAACATAATTGGCGCTTTGTAACCGCTGAAGCGATTTGCGGTCGAGCTGCTCCTCTAATTTGCGGTGTTTATACTAAGCCGCCTCCGAGCGGCTGATGGTTTTTTGTGAAGAACTTTTATTTCATGGCAGAAATACATTCGGAGGGCTGACATTCCCTGCCAAGGGCCGACTATTAGACAATTAGAAAAATTAACCGTATATATTTCTGACATGAAATAAAACTCCTCATAATCCATCAGCCATTCAGAGGCGGCTTAGTATAAACTGTAGGTCCCTCTAATTGTTGGAAAAACATTAAGACGCAAAACCACAAATTGGAGGAGGAGCTCGGCCAAAAATCGCTTCAGCGGTTACAAAGCGCAAATTGTACGTATTTATATATATGAGTATATAGCCCGCAGCGACCGTAGTATATCCATTGCCACACCAATAAAAAATACTTAATTGATTTTCTTTAAAAATAAGATTTGTTATTATTTATCTAAATGACCTGGTGTTCATCTTTTCGTCTAAAGGCGAACACATAAATTATATAATAATTGTAATAAATGATGATAAAAACCATGCATGTCTAAATTCAAACCAAAGATATCCAATGATTCGCTTATTGATTTGTTAATATGTTATTATTAATTTTCATGACGATTATAAAGCTAATCGTAAACTGAAGTTTAAATCCGCGAAACTAAAAATTTCTCACCTGAAAATTTTTCTGTGAGTATTGTGTAGATTTATACCGGACCCATCCAAGGAGTTTAAAATTTTAATTTTAAAACATTTGGTTTAAACTTCTTTTCGAACATGATCACTGGTTCATTTTCGAGAAAGAAAATACTCTGGATGTTAGCTAGACACACAGACCCCTTTGTACAAGAGCAATGTGAGCTTTTATTATTTCTGTTGCTATATTTTCGTTGGATTGAAAAATAATTAACAATAAGTGTTTTAAATATTTATATGTGTATAAATATATCTAAATACAGAAATATCTACGCATTTATACCGTTAAAATTTGCTTCTTAAAGTAATTGTATCGGTTGTTCCTTCTAAAAATCTAATTTACGTCTCGCGCGCGTACTTCAAATAACAGAAGTGAGGAATTATCTTAACATCTAGTTTCACCGCAGGTATGAGTAGACATATCTAAGTATGTACATAAGTATGCATATTTATTCTTCTAAAAATATTTTGTCACCAAATTTAATTGAACCACGATTGTTCAGTCGCATTTCTTGAAGCTTTGGCAATTCAGTTCTTTGCCTCACTTTAACAGACGGAGACTGCGGTTGATTTCTCAATCTGCCAGACGCTGTCTTTGAGGACAGCTGTTTAGTTTCTATTGCTGAAATTGGTGTTGTAGTTGTAGTAGTAAATATTGGAGATTTTATTTCAGCAAAGCTGTCGGATGCTGAAAATTTATCTGGTGTCAGATGTGTTATTGAAGTAGGGGGAGATGAATTTACAGTCTCCGGAGGCCATTTCTCACTTTTGATGCGGGATGTCATTCCTTGAAGGCGAGTTCTAAGCTTGACTGCTTCTCTAGCGTTACCAATATTAGCGCCTGGTGTCCAATCGCTTTGTTCTGCGTAAATCTTACGCTGTTTTGTTCTAATGGCTGTAGTTGGCGATGGCGAAGCTGCATCGGCATTTGAACGTTCCTGAAAGCGACGCAAGAAACTTGATGGGTAATTGGGCGGCTCCTCTGTTGTAGTAGTTGTAGATGTCGCTGAAAATTTTTCTCTGTTCGGTATATTTGTGGCTTGTTTTATAGAAAATCTAGACGGCGCATTGCCAATTCGAACACTAATGCGCGAACCCTGCGTCAAGGGCAGTGCTACGGATTCTTCAGCTATGTGTTCCGTTACCTCATAACTATTGGAATGCGGCGTTTGATCGTGGTAATCTTGTGCATCCAATATGTCAAAGTTTTGGTGTTGATTCTCCTCGTCGGAGGAAATGATTGGGTTTTCAGAAATTTGTTTTTCCGGTTTTGGTAGTGATTCTGCCATAATGCTCGTGTGCAGTGAACTCAAAACATTCGGCTTGTGTACTGGGTAAGTAGAGGCTAGATTATCAGTGTTCAAAACGGGCAACCATGAATTATACTCCTCGTGGATTTCTGGTTGCGTTTGCTGCGTCTGTTTCTCACCCTCCGATATCTGATTGAGTAAATTATCGCCGGTTTTAAATGATAATTTTCCTTCTGCAATTAACTCTTGTTCCTTCTCCAACTTTTCCATTTGGTCGTTGCTAAGATATGTGGGCACCCCTTTTTTATGTGGATTTACGACTTTCAGATCTGTAGTTCCACTTGGTTTGTGCATTATTTTAACGACCTTTTTAGTTGGTCGAAGTTTAATGATTTTCACAGGCTTTTTCGTTGTGGGATTATGTATGATATATTTCACTCGGGTCGTTTCAGATGGTAAGTAATCTAGCAGCTTTCTTGGCACCACTGAGTGTGCAGTGGGCACTAAATCGGAGAGCATGTGTTTCATGGTATAAGCTCCGGTAGCCATCTCGCTCATTAAATTATCCATGTGCATTTGTTTCCACATAAAACGCCGCTGCAATCTGAAAAACAGAGAGGCATTGAAATTTCGACATTTCTCAAAAATTTTTGGATATTTTACGTTGTCTCTTTGCCACTTGTAATCTCCCTGCAACTAAGTAGGCAGAAAATAAAAAGCATATACCGCAGCTGTTTGCCATGTAAAGAAGTATTCCAAATGATTCGCTGTGAAAGATGTCGTAGCGAAATTAGATTAAATGCAGCTTGGACTGCTTTTTAATATATATATATATATATATATATACATATATGTATATATATATATGTATATGTATTTGAAACTTACAAAACATTGGCTAAAGAAAATATCCATTTTGTTCAACGCAAATGCACTTGTTGTGTGCGCTTTAACGATTTATGCAACATTAATTTTTAGTCTATTGCTTACCGTTCAATTTATATAGAGTTTTTGTTACTCACTTGCGGCATTCATCAGATCTCTGTTGCGGTGCTTGGTACAATCTCAATCTTCAAGGCAATAAACTGCATTGAACTACGATTTAAAGGCGAATACACATCTATTTGTATACAAGCGTTTTCACATACACACAGCTGTGAGCAGGGAAATAGTAGTGGGTACTAGAATTTTAGATATCTTACAATTTTTACTTCTATTGGAATGCAAAAGTGGATCATATTTTCCAAGCTATATTTATTAGCAAAAATATTTTGATTTACGTCGATGATATGTTTATTTACAAAGATTTGTTTAAATGGGAAAATTGTAGCGAGCAGTAAAATAGTAGTGAAGTAATAAACAAATTTTTAAAGAAACAATAAAGGATTTTTTGAAATTTCTTCTATACTAACTTAGTATTTGGTAGCATGACCATGATTTTTTACAACAGCAATACAACATCTATTCATAGAATCAACGAGACTTCGCATCTTTTCAAGGGTATGCATGATAGAGCTTCCTGCACTATGGTCCAGAGTTCATTGTTGTTTTTCAGGGGATTGAGCTGGCAAATCCATGACTTCAATTCCTTTTACTCGGAACCACTCTTTTGCCATCCTACTAGTGTGTTTCAGGTCATTAACCTGCTGGAATATCGTTTCAGCGGATGGTAGCATAATATTTTTCATTATATCAATGTATGCGTTGGTCCATTATATTATCAATTTTGTGAATTAGACCCACGCCTCTGTATGAAAAACAGCCCCAAACCATAATACTCGAACCGCCATGTTTCAGTGTTTTTGTGGTGAATCTGTGGTGAATACTTACGGGACCCTTAACAACCATATAGAACTATTTTTGACTCGTCGGTCCACAAAATGTTGCGCCATTTCGCAATTGGCCAATTAAGATGTTCTTTGGCATTTTTCAGCGGTACTTTTCGAGGACTTCGGTCATATTACTTCTGTTACACAGAAGTCTTCTTACTGTATGAACACCACAGGGCAGGTTCAATTCGCTCCTAATCTCCACGGCCGATATTGTTGGTCCTAGCGCATTTTACCATTTTTCGTTCAAAACTCTCTGAAGGAATCCGTCTTGCATCCCTTTTCTCTTCTATTTTTTGTAAGTAATAGCATAACGTATCATTGTGGCTGAACACCCAACAAGTTTTTCAACTTCCTTGTAGGCCTGCACGGTGTTTATTAGAGATCGGATCACTATATGATACACAGTCATATTTTTTTTTTTCATTGAATAACAAATAAAATATCCGGAAACTTACTTTTTGTATTGTACAAATAAAACATGAAAATGACTTTTTTACACCAGCTCACTCTTCACTACTATTTTATTGCTCGCTTATTTAAACTAACGACGCAATATAATTAGCTTTAAAAAATAACGGCAAGTGTTTAACAGTTGAAAGTTGTGCATAACAGGGTCGTTACACTTCAAATAATATGACCTTATGAATAATCGACGGTAATATTATAAAGGATACAAAATATAACGCAAAACTCCTTTTGCAAATAGACACTACTATTTCAATGCTCGCAACTGTACCATATGTATATGTATATGTGTGTATGTAAGTCTGTGCGACTAATGGAGTTTGCTTACATATGAAAGTTATGAACACACATTTAAATTGTGGAACAAGCTAATTTATGCTCGCAAAATACGTATACTTGCACACATAAAACATATGTACACATGTACACTGAATCATTGCGTGAAGTTTCCAACATTTTATTTTTGTTTTTGCATTTCTCAATTTGTTATCTTCCTTTTTCCGCATCACTTTCGTTATTAATTTAATGGTATTTAACTTTCTTACACGTCATGAGTAATTCACTTACATACCTACGTATTGAATTTGTTGTAGTTTTATACATAAATAAAAATTTAAAATTAGCAATTTAAACAGCACTATAAAAATTAGCCGAGCGGGTAACACTCCTAGAAGGGGGAGGGTCTTGGGTTCGATCTCGGCTGGAAGTTGCGATCTTCCCTCCTCAGGGAATTTCTATACGTTCAAGTGCATTTCGTGTGTTTCTATTTCTAAAAATTATAGCTATAAATGCCGCTGGTCAAAATAGTACGTTTCTTCTTTTGTACGAAAAAAAAAAAAATCAAAACTAATGCGTATGTTGATGTGTGCGTATTTATGAGATGAAAATCACTACAAAACGCCTGAAAATATGCTATTAATTTCGAAAGGATTTTGCGACCTTGTTGCCTCAAAACACCTTAAATCTTTCTAAAGTAATAATTTTTAAAGCAAAAATCTGCAGGTAAACTCTCAGCGCAAAAAAAATTGGAATTTTTTTAAAACCAAACTAAAGCTATAAACTCAAAAACAATATCCGGCAGCCAGAGTTAATATGAAGTTCTTAAAATTTTTAGAATGACTAAATCTGAGTTTTGAAAAATGTAATTACTTCAACAATTTTATTTATGTACATATGGTATATAAAGATCGGTTCATAAATGCAATCTTCTTTAATATGTCAATATGTATGTATGTTTCTCATACAGCCAAAAGTGAGTGATTTTATTTTAAATGTTACATTATATCAATGTACAAAGTCGTTTTTTAAAAGAAATCAACATCTTAAACACCTTAAATGCTAGCTATAAGTTGTCACTTTAATATCATCTATACATTTTAATTTTTAATTTCAGATATGTTCATGGTATTGGCTCTGAGACACGCAACTCCTTATTTCATTTACACAATGGACGGGATATCATCCTGGTCACGACTTGTCGACATGGTAAGAGTTGGCGCGAGCTTCAGGATGGCAGATGCGATGAGGATAATCGCGAATATGACAAGTAATTTACAAACAATTATTTTTGTATTTAAAGCTTTAAATAATATTTTCTTATGAAATCTTTCAGATATGACTATGAGACGTTATTGCAGAACTCTACATTTTGTTTGGTGCCACGTGGAAGGCGTTTGGGATCATTTAGGTAAGCTTTATAAATTTATATTATTTATATGTATTTGTATATACGAACACCCGGTAGCCGAGTGGTTAGCATTGCGTACTGACATTCGGAAGGCTCGGGTTCAAATCCCAGTGCCACCAACATCAAAAAGTTATGGAAAATTAATTTAAATAAAAAATTAAATTAAATTTACTATTTGCGGTCGCCCCTCCGAGTGTGTTTCGGACATAAAATAAAAGCTTCTCGTAAAAAAAAACCATCAGCCGTTCAGAGTCGGCTTAATATGAACTGAAGCTCCCTCAATTTGCTGGAGAAACATCCGAAAATCGCTTCAGTGGTTACAAAGCGCCAATTATATATATATATATATATTATATTTATATTAGTTGTACATTTATATTTTATATCATCTGAGTATCAAAATCTGTCATATGTGCACATGAAAACACTTATATTGTTATTAATTTTTTAATAATACTTCCCTATAGGTTTCTAGAAGCACTACAAGCTGGCTGTATTCCTGTACTGTTATCAAATGGTTGGGTTCTACCTTTCGAGTCTAAAATAGATTGGAAGGAAGCTGTTATATGGGCCGATGAAAGATTATTACTTCAGGTGAGTCAATTAATTATAATATTTTGCATGAGCTAAAGTTCACTTCGATTAATGAAACGTGAAAAACTAGAAGTCTAAGCAGTAGCAGTGCTGCTATTTTATGAAACAGCATCTTATTATCTTATCAGGAAGTGCATAGATTTCCTGTAGCTTTGGAGTTGTCACTGAAGTAGTTTGTGTGAGAAAGTACTTTCTATCGAATAAATCATAATTAATATAGTTTCGCAAATGTAAGAATCCTAGAAAGCATCAAAAATTAGTATGCTACCAGAGAAATTAATTACTGTATTATTTGATATCAATTTTTATGAAGTATTCACTGCGTATGATTAAATCAAAACAAAGAATATATATTATACATATACATATATATAAATTCTTACATTGAAAATTTTTATGTTCCTAGGTACCGGAAGTGGTACGCTCAATATCACTGGAACGAATTTTAGCCTTACGCCAGCAAACGCAAGTACTTTGGGAACGATATTTTGGTTCGATTGAAAAAATTGTTTTTACTACCTTTGAGGTGAGTTAAATTATTTAAAAAAATGCAAGTTCCGGCTGTATGTAGTGTGCTTATTTGTATTTAGTTCAATTGAAATATTTCTATAGTTATTATATAGAAGCAAACAGTCCTAATTAAACTTCGAATTAGAGCTCAAGAATTTGTTCGAACATTTACGAGCTGTTCGAGCATTTGAGTAACGAGTACGCGCGCACTTAAAATCAAAAGTTTGACTCTTCCCAGAACTGCTTTCTATAGTTTTAATTTTATTTATGCAAAGTGTAAAACTCATTGGAATACCTATTGAAGAAATTTTGACAAACAAATTTGAAATTTGAAAAATCGAGCTGCTCACAGTGCTCGATACCCGGGTATCTGGAGCTCTACTTTGAATAGACCCGTAACAGGTCCACATTCTGGAAAGAAGAATGGTAAAATCAGAAAAAGGTTTCACCGATAGCAACGTCAAGCACGTAATTTTGCCAAAATCGGCTAAGGCTAAAGCTGCCTCTATTTTATATGTTGTGTCGGCTTGAATATTGTTGTGTCCATTTCGACTAAAAATAAAATAAACTTTTTCGTATCAATTTAAGGCAAATATTCCATCAAAATCTGGTCATTGTAACTCAAAAAATTGAAACAAGTAGTAAATGTGGAAATCCTGAGCAGGGTACACGGATATACTCGTTTAACCACTGAGTGGAGAACATTTTCTTATTAGCGAGGTGAATTTTCTGTTTACTCCTTGTAATGATTCCACCATAGAATGTATCAAATTTCAAGTAAAGATAAATATTAATTTATACAATCAAAAAAGAGGGTTGTATTTCATAGCCGATCTAGTTTTTGGACCTTTCAAGTACCGCCCAATTCTGGAGTTAGTGACTTTATCTTGTAGTATTTTCATCACAATTTCTACTCATTGGAATGTATGTAGCCTTCCAATAACAAGCAATAAAGATAAATAAAAAAAAACAAATTTTCTTTTAACAGTATTTAAATGCATATTTAATGTAAGTTAAAAGCTTTAAATTACATTTATGTTTGTACATTACATTTGGTAATAACGTAAATAGTTACAAAGTTGAGGTTGTTCATAAGAACATTTTTAAGTAGCTTTGAGTTAACTTTTTTATATTTGACGATAAGCCTAGCATTTTTATAGTGGACCATAGAACGGTTGATATCTGCTTATTTGTTGTGCTGAGTGTGAAAGTCCTTGGAAAGTCTCGGCTTATAGTTGAGGATATGTTTAAATGCACATAAGAAACGTAAAAGTTTATTTAACTTTAGACTGTGCTGGTTTTGTCCTTACTACATATACATATTTAAATCTACATATGAGCGTATATAAATATGTATATGCATATATAATAGTTTTATCTGTAACATCCGCTTGAGTTGTCAGACGTTCTGTCCTCTGTTGCAATCTTAAAAAAGTAAGGAAAAAAGGCTTCTTACGCCAGTGGAGCCGACTCCTGAGCCGAGTGTGAAACCGCTACCTGTTGTACGGTGTCGTGACGCGTGACTGGAAATGTTTGAACGAACACGGTCGTAGCTGGCAACATCCTAAAGAAAAGGAAGAAAATGGTATTTGAATTAATATGGCTCGAAGTTATTGGGTGATAAAATTAGCTAATTTACTGGTCGATCAGAAACTCTAAGTGTTGACAGTGGCTGCAGATGTGACACATGCTACAAGTGTTGTAGATCGACAAGATTCTCACCTCTTTGTCAGCGTTTGCTAAAACGCTGCGCATTGAATCAGCAATGGGCCATTTCTTCTTCATTACCAGATTTTGTGGTGGGTCATGAGCGGCGCCAGCATCTACTGACCATATTGTTACAGTAGCACCACCATTAATTTTCGCTCCACGTGAGAATTTGAAGGCCAACTCCTCGTCGCCTGCTATGCGTGTTAGCTGCCAACCGGTCAAATGAATCTCTTCGCTGCCTTTGTTGTGAAGTTTGATGTAGCGCCCTTCGCTGTCGGCATCGACAATTTGCAAATCGCCTTTAGCGGCGGAATTCACAGAAAATTCTGATAAGTTGCGATCCTCGGATTCGTCAATGACTGTGCGACGACGTTTGACTGCACTGGCGCTTCCACCAGCACCCGGTGTGGCTGAGCGACGACCGCTGGGTGTAACACGACCAGAACGTGAGGTAGAAGAAACGGACAAATGTGTGCCATTCGAGTAGCCTGAGTCTGTGTTTGTGCTAGTACCCGGACGTCCAGGTGATGAAATTTTGAGACGACGCTCTTCTCCACACAATAGTTTGTCATAAGCGGCTATTTCAAGATCCAACGAAACTTTTATGTCCATTAAATCACGATATTCTTGCAATTGTTGTGCCATTTCGTCACGCATGCGTTGAAGTTCGGCCTCCAATGACGCGATATATTGATTGTGGCGTGCACGCTCACTATCTAGGAGATTCTCTAATTCTCGTATGCGGACCTGAAAAGTGAAAAATTATATTATAAAAGCTGAAAGTGTCAATAAAGAAAGGTCTTACATTAAGGCCAGCATTGGTATTCTCAAGATCTTGGATTTTAGCATTAAGTCCGTCAATTTTAGTACGCATAAGACGAACTTCTTCGGTGGCATGAGCAGACGAGTTGGCAGCGCGATTTGCTGCAGCTTGGAGATTTTTGATTTCATTGTCGTATAGCAATTCAATCTCCTCACGATTGGCTCGCATTTGGGCCTCGTATTGATCACGCAGCTCTTGCAGAGATTGTTGTAGCTTGGCTTCATACTGCTTGGATAAGCGGCCGTCGATTTCACTGATTTCAATTTGACGGCGTGAACGGGTTTCGGTGAGTTCTCGGCTATGAACTTGATCCTTGAAACTGAGTTCCTCGCGAAGGCTTTGATTCTGATTCTCTAAATCGACGCGAGCCAATGTCTCAGCCTCAAGTTGCTTACGAAGATCTTCGAGCTGCTTGCGCAGACGGTCGTTTTCGATTGCTAGATCTTTAGCCTGATCGTCGGCCTTCTTACGATCTGTCAAAGCCTGGTTGTATTTACCGTTAATTTCATTGTATCGAGATTCATATACACGAGCGCTGTTCTCGGCGATGGCGCATTCCTTCGTCTTTTTATCAAGTCTAGATTATTTTTCAAATCAACCAAGAAGCAAATTAGTTTATTTCTTGAAATTTGCATAAGGCAGAGCAGAAACACATTTCAAAGTAGAAGTTTAAAATCAAATTGACAAAAAAAAAAAAAAAATAAGTAAAAGTATGAACGAATATTTGTACATATGTATAATTAATAATGAGTCTGAACGAGTTGAAAGAGTAAAATGAAATTAAAGAACATATTGAATGACATCATCCGGAGTATGTATGCATGTACCTACATACATATTTCTACACGAATGAAATATATTTGTATGCTGTGCTTAACTTGTAAATGATGAATTTTTAATTAATAGCTATAAGAACAGGCTATCTAAGAAGTTCTGGTCAAAATTGAACTAATCGAAAATTTGAACATTTTGTGCAGGTGTCGGTCGATTTTTAATCAATATTTAGTTTTTCTTCACACTTGAAAAATTGCGGGGATGATTTGTTGGCTTTTTTGTTTACTTCTTCTATTTTCAACTGAACTGAACTCACTTCGTGCATAAATACATATATACATTTGTATATATAAACTTACGTACACTGCATTTTATGCCGAATCTTGATTTACTCCACTTATTTACATACATATGTAAGTACATACATCTCATTAATAAAATAAACTATTTGTATCTATTTATTTATATACATATTTATGTACATATGTTTAAATATTCGTCCAAATACATACATACATATGTACATGTATACGGAAAGAAATTGATTAATCCGAAATTGATTGTATTCATATGCAATTCAGATTAATCCATACATACGTATGTAGTATATGTACATACATAGTATTTGTTAGGCGTCTCTCACAGTTACCGTTATCAATAACCTAAGTAGAGTATAAAGGTATTAATACACTGGAACTGTTGGCAGGCAAAATTGTTGCTAATTTTTTTAATAATTTATTTTTAAAACGTCAGCTAATTATTCGTAGTCGTGGAAAGCGTGAGCATTTTAATCAAGCCAAAACGGGTGGAGAGCACCTGAACCCGCAGCTCTAATATATAAAAACGCTACGCATACAATGTCGGATAAGAAAAGTTTCACAACCAATTGAAAATGAGAGAAATTTCACATGACGAATGCCTAATGTGCTTGGCCCCAATGAGAACCTGTTAACAGTCTCTTTTCCGAGTCCATAACTTTGGTTTCTTAAAATATGCATGAAATTCATTAATGAGTAGCACAAAGCAACTTGGAAAAACACAGCACAGAGGCTTATGTATGTATGTACATACATTCATATTTACATTTGGTATGTGAGATAATGCCTCTGACCATCGAGTGTATTTGTGTTTCTTTACCTGCATATGTACATATGTACATGCATATGTAGGAATGATGCCTCAAGGTTGCTTTCGTGAAATTGTCACAAAAAATGCGAGAGTCAGTATTTCGAAATAACTAAAATTTATTGTTATTATTGCCATTCTTTCTTCGGATTAATTATGTATCCGTATGTGTGTATGGTTTTTTTGTTGTTGCTGTTGGTCTGTTATGTTTATGTTCGAATAGTTTTGCTTATGCTCCTCTATCCACTTAGTGTGATTGTAATAAGCTTTATTTTTGGCTAAATGACATCACACCAATTCTGCTGTTTGTATCTTGGGAAGAGAGGGGAACCGACCGTCATGGCCGCGTGAGTTTGTTGTTCATTATATATTTTGTGCGCGCCGTCGCATTTGTTGTACACAAAACTATAAATTCACATGCGTACATACATACATATGTATTACTTACAAACATATAAGGAAGGTCTGTGCGTGTGTTTGCAAGTGAGTGTTTACAAAATAATCGCTTTAATTTGAAAAAAAGTTAAGTCCCAGACGTGTTAGACGAGTTACTTTGCCATTGTATGTAGTATGTTTGTATGTATATATACGTTTAGTATATTTGCTTGACGTTTGTAAACAATTACGTACATACATACATATGTATTTCTCTCTTAACTTTTGTTCAGAAGTAGGGAAATCTATTATATGTATGTACATATATATGTGTGTATGAACTATGTATGTATGTACGTTTCGGCATCTGATTAAAATAAAAATAAAATATAGTCTGTTACCTTCTAACATTATTCCCCTCCACTCTAAATGACATCATTCACTATCATATTCGCGTTTGCTGCCATGTGCTGTTAAGGCGCTGAGCATAGTAGCTCGAAGAGACAACAAATTCATTATGACATCATTGATTTATCAAAAATGTTATACATACGAGTACATACATACAGTACATTTATGTATATGCAGAAATGATTAACAAAGTCGTCCATTGGTACAAAAATACATTTATATACATAAACCCAGTACCTTTTGACATACACACCCTTTTCTATCATTCCCATTTGTTATGTTGTTGTTTACCTTTGTTTGAGGTCATCATTTTCCTCCCATAAGCGCTTGATGTCTATCTCCAGTTTAGCCTTCTCCTTGGCAGTTTCATCCAACAATTTACGTGCAGCTGCCAGTTCTTTTTCATACATCGCCTTTATATTGGACACCTCGCGATTGACCGTGTCCTGAGCGATTTGGAGCTCCTGCGTTAATCTATTGTTATCATTCTCAAGATAACGCATACGATCTATATAGCAGGCGAGACGATCATTTAAATGCTGCAATTCTTCCTTCTCCTGTATCCGGGTTGTTCGAGTAGGACTGGTGGCGCCAGGGCTGGTGGCTCCACCACGTGCCGATGACTGTCCTCCCACTGGTGTGGAGGTGGAGGCGCGCGATATGCGAGTGGACACTGAGACACGTTTTTGAGACATATTGCCTGTTTCTGTTTTGTTTTTGTTTACTGAATGCAATTACACAGGTAGTGTACCGAGAGTATATGGAACTTGAAGCTATAGGCACTGAAGCAAATAAATTTCTCAAGTTAAAAATAAATTAATTTCTGTTGATTATACTCAAACGTTTTAACACTTCTGCTTTGTTTGGCTGGAAAAATTCAACTGAATAAAAATTTCGAAACTTCGCTACAAATGGTGGTGGGCAAACAAAAATAAAAAAATGAAATCATCATCGACGGAATTAGGCGAAGCAGAGACTCGGCGATTACTAAGTGAGTGAGTGCGAGGAAAAGCTCGAGATATGTGAACTGTGCGCACTCACAAATATTCAGACTCTCCTACCATAGGTTGGATACTCACATAAACGTGGTACATATAGGTATACATAAGCTCATGTTTGTAGGCAATACATTTGTGTAAGAAATATGCACATATTTAAATAGTAGGTGGGCTCCACCGCTTTGAACAACACGAACGAGTATTATAGAGGAGAGTAAAATATTTACGACATATTTAAATGAGAATGAAATGAGTTAACAAACTGCCTTTCTATGTGTACATACATAAATACATATGTATGTACTACTTACGTGCCACCTCTATATACTGCCGTACAAGTAAAAGAATCTATAAAAATTATTAGAATACAATTTTGTTTTTTACTCATAAAATTGAGATTTAATTATTAATTTTAAATGGGATATCCATTGGAAAAAACTCCTCTTGTCTAGCTCAATTTAAAAAAAGCTTATTTCTAAGCTACGCTCAAATAATCATAATCGAAAAAAAATTCTGTAATTTTAGATTATGATTCACAGGTCGATATCGGAATCAATTACGTCACAAAAAACAGTTCCAATAGCCAATAAATATAAATATTATTTATTTTATACAGCAGGTCCCACTAAAGCAGATCGAACGTAGCTAAATTTCTAATTAAGTTTGTTCTGCTGGTAGAGTTTATATGTAGTAGTACTATACATGTGATTGTTATTATCATTATCATTAGAAAAATTAAATTTAAAACATTCTCTATGAATATTACTTTTAACTAAAAGACTGGTAATCATATCGTGAACACGACTGTACTGCTATGTACGAGCATGTACATATGTATGTATAGATGGATGTTCTTTTTATATTAGGCTAAATATCGATTCTCTCTTGAGAGTGTAAATATTTTAATTATTTTTGATTGTTGTTTGTCAATTCATAACATCCTCTTACACTCTTTTTATTATTACAGATAATTAGAGAACGCTTACCAGATTATCCCGTTCGCAATACTTTTATATGGAACACATCGCCAGGCGCTCTCCTAACGCTTCCAACATTTGCTGATAGCTCTAGGTAAGCTCCAGCATAAACAGTGTTTTTTGTTGAAAAAAAAAAAATAACAAAGCTTTCTTTTTTCTTCGTTTTTTTAGGTATATGCCATTTTTATTGGACTCCATGGGTGTTGAACCACGTCATAATTACACGGCTGTCATTTATGTTCAAATTGGTTCAATATTGGGGCCAAACACCGCTTTATACAAGTTAATCAAAACGATTTCTAAAAGTCAATTCGTAGATAGAGTAAGATAAATACATAAAATACGAAGTATTCCAAATATTCACAATTATGAATTTATAGATTTTGGTCCTTTGGGCGGCTGATCGTCCTATTCCGTCAAAGAAAAGATGGCCTACAACCTATCATATACCATTCCACATAATAACTTTAAGTGGCTTAACTATTGGAAAATCACTCCGTTCAATGAAGAATGATGCCAGTGAAAAGTTTTTTAATGGAACCATTCTAAGCGCGCAAGCAGCACCTCATCGTCAAGATTTCAAGCACTTTAAGGAGGAAACTTTTGATATTTTCGATGAACGCCCAAGCATATCACAACGCTTTTATCCATATCCGGAAATACAAACGGACGCGGTACTCTCATTGGATGAGGATTCAATACTCAATACGGACGAATTGGACTTTGCCTATACCGTTTGGCGTGATTTTCCGGATCGCATCGTTGGTTATCCAGCGCGTGCTCACTTTTGGGACGATTCAAAGGTTTGTCTTTTTCATTAGTTACTATCAAGCGAATCACTTAACTGTCATTACAGAACGCCTGGGGATACACTTCAAAGTGGACTAACTACTATTCCATAGTTTTGACTGGTGCCGCTTTCTATCATCGATACTATAATTACTTGTATACTAATTGGTTATCATTATTGCTTCTTAAGACTGTGCAACAATCATCCAATTGTGAAGATATACTAATGAATTTACTAGTATCGCATGTAACGAGAAAACCACCGATTAAAGTGACACAACGCAAGGGATACAAGGATCGTGAGACTGGACACTCACCATGGAATGATCCGGATCATTTCATTCAGCGACAAAGTTGCCTCAATACATTCGCTGCAGTTTTTGGGTTAGTAAGCTACACATACGTATGCATAGATAGACATAAAACTAATACATTTTTATCTTCCCCCGTAGCTATATGCCGCTGATACGTTCAAATTTACGTCTTGACCCGGTACTGTATCGAGATCCAGTGTCCAATTTACGGAAGAAATACCGACAAATTGAATTGGTTGGCAGCTAGCACTACATAAGCACAAGCTATAGAATAAAGCTTAACTAAACTGTGTTTTTCAGCCACAAAAATATACATAATTGTATTCAAAATACAAATGGAATGCCATAAAAGTAGTTTACAGGTTTACAGATCAAATGTATTTATTGCAATAATAGACGTGGAGTTAAAGTTATATAGCTTGCAACTCAATAAATATGATAGTTATACTGTACGCAATTGTAATTATCACCAGGTTTAAAAAAACACATATTTGCATATGTCTGTGTACAAAAGTGTATGTATTTAGATTGTGTACTAAAAAAAAACAAAAAAAAAGAACAGAAAAAAACAAGCGTCACAACTATTTATATAAATTAGTAAGAAGTTATTTGTATATGTAAAATGCCATTTATGATAAGTCACAGCCACAATAATTTAGATTCTGTAATTATATTTATAAGATGTTATAAGTTAACAAATAATGATGTTGATGATGACATGACATGATGGTGATTACTTTAGGTCGCTATTTTTACAATATAAAAACTGAAATAGTTTATGATATTTAGTTAAATTTTTTAATGTATATAGAAAACATTATATAAATACATATATATGTGTGTGTGTATATAGATAATGTATACATATATGTATATATATGAAAATGTATAAATAAATTAAAAAATACAACACTTGCTTTGGCTCGTTTATGTTAAAATTTCTCGTAAGCGATGAATTGTGATTGAAACACAATAAATATATATAAATATATATATATATATATATATAATATACATAATTGAAATGAAAAGTTGTATACAGCCATGTTCTGGATATCGAATCGATTTCATATGAAAGTTTAGTAAGAAGTGAAATTCTTTTACTCAAACTCGAAATCCAGAGTATGCCTGATTGTTTTACTTATTGATTTTTATTTATGAGTCATGCCGGTATGAACATATCTAGGTATAAGTGAACTTGACTGAGTTGATAGGAATTGTATATAGCAGGGACTTCGAGTAGAAGTTTTCCCGAAAAATAAACACTTTAAAAATGACCTTAGATCAAATGTTTCAAACTTTCCATTTCGATTATAATCTTTGAGAAGGTCTATTTTGGTATTGGCATATGATAAAATGCGAAAATATCGTTTTGAAAGAGACGGGAGTATTAGAAAACAAAACTTTAGCTCAATAACTACTTGCCCGCACTCAGCGGGAGTGGACGCGCTGAAAGCACAGAAATTATTGTAAGCACAGTTTAAAACTGATCGAAGTCAGACTAAAACCAGTCTCATCTCCCACATAAAAGATCAAATGTTTCAAACTTTCCATTTCGATTATAATCTTTGAGAAGGTCTATTTTGGTATTGGCATATGATAAAATGCGAAAATATCGTTTTGAAAGAGACGGGAGTATTAGAAAACAAAACTTTAGCTCAATAACTACTTGCCCGCACTCAGCGGGAGTGGACGCGCTGAAAGCACAGAAATTATTGTAAGCACAGTTTAAAACTGATCGAAGTCAGACTAAAACCAGTCTCATCTCCCACATAGAAGTAGGTTTCAGACATTCACAATAATAGATAATAACAGTGATCTTGTCTGCATATGAAGGTATGCATGTACATATGTATGTATATGCGATTTATATGAACAATAGATTTAATAGGGAATATATTAACTTCATATCCGTACTATGGTGGTGGTCATAGCCACTATTAACCATAATAACAAATAACAAAGAATCGGCGAGCAATGCGTGCTTCATTTATGTACCTACCACGTATCTATGTATGTATGCAAATATACATGGCCATATGTATATGTATAACAATAACGGTGACAGAATTTCATGTTTATCTATAATGTGTGCATATATGTATGTATGTATATATGTTTCATACGTACATTTAATAGAATGTTGAAAAAGTGAAAATACATACATACATACGTATGTAAAGGCGCATTTATATAAATGAATGTACTATGTATGAGTATGTATGTAAGCACATATACCATTGTTTCTTTTTTTCATAAATAATTGCTCTGCAGAAATATTGTATTATATATAACAATTTCAGAACTTCATCCGCCATCCATGAGCAGAAAGGGTTTTAGTATTTAAATATATTTCCGAGTTGAAACATAAAGCTGAATTTGTTCGCTGTGTTTTTGACAGGAAATGTGTGGTACAATTGTGGCTAACTGTTTAAATAAGAATATTTTGTTTATGTAAAAACAAAAAAATACAATTTTGATTCCACGACTATAAAATGCAAGCTCACCGAATTGGGATTTTTCACTTATTACTGCTCTTCCAGCTATTTGGTGCTAATGGTCAGCATGCAAATATTTTACTAGACCAGGGTCCTATAGTGGGGGTATGTACATACAAACAGATATATATATATATGCACATATGTGTATGTATACATATATACCTAGATACACACGTTTACATAATTTTACTTATTGATACTAATTCTTAATGATGCTATAGCTGAAAATATTTCCGGATAGTTCGCGGACCGCAGTATATGCGTTCCTTGGAGTGCCATATGCGAAACCTCCCGTCGGCGAGCTACGTTTTGCGGTAATATAGATATAACACTTCCTACACACATACATACGCAACTCACCATAATTATTTATGCACTTACATATATTCACGCTTGTGTATTTAGGTAAATGTGCACGAATATATATATATATGTATGTATAAATATATGTACGTGTATGTAAATAATCGTGTTTTTCATTTATTCAATATTCGATTTTTTATTGTATACATACCATACATATAATAGAGACATGCGAGGCATATCCTGAAAGTTAGTATGCTGGTTTTAGTAGGCTTTAAAAATTTGTATCTAAGCAAAAAAATTACGTGATACTTTAGTACATAATGGCAACTATTTTTCGACATAGTCACCATTGCTCTCTATGCAGGTGGTGAAGCGGGATATCAATTATTTGATGCCTTCCTAGAAGCAGTTTTCCGCCAACTCCTTCGTTCACATCTTCGCCTCCATGTGCAGCATCAGGGAGGTGAAGAGATAGTAATCTGAAGGTACTAGATCGAGGGAATGAGCGCGATGTTTTAGGAAATACAATTTAAACAAAGCGAGCAGTTGCTTCGTGGCGTTGGCTCTGTGTGGTCGGGCATTGTCGTGCAGCACGCATTCTCCTATTGTCAGCCCGTTTTGAATCGGCATCCGCAGTTTTTGTAGGGACTTGAAATATTTTACAGAGTTGATGTTCTCCCCTTGAGGCATATATTCAATTAAAACGTGATAGGCAGGAGACTAGATTGACATTGTTAACAAAACGTGTCGTTTCAACAGTTATCTCGTTAAAAAGAAGAATTCCGGCTATACTATCGTGCTACTTGCATGACGAAAATAAAACCCTTCGGCCATGAAAAACTCAGTAGACTTTCTTTCTGGGTATGCTAATAAGGAGTTGCACTGAAAAATTAATTATTTTTATACGAATTTTTATGTTTTGTGTATTCATTAAGCCTCCTGTGCCACATAAAGGCTGGAATCGGACATTACAGGCTAGAAGCATGCGACCGCTTTGTCCACAGCCCTCAAACTCAATCTATGATGAAATAGCAGATGGGACCTTACCACGAGGCTCTGTAATGGATGAGGATTGTTTATATCTGAATATATGGGTTTCAGAGGTATGTGTTGCAATAGTGAATCTTATGGTATGGCGAGTTATCCAAATGCTGAATACAATTTTAACCATTTTAAATAGAAAATCCAGTGTAATTAACACTTTGTTTTGGTTTTAGACAGCAAATGCTGCGATGAAAGCTGTATTGGTTGTAATTACCGGCGAGGAAATGACTTATGATTGGTCTCAAAATCGTTTGTCCGGTGTGGATCTAGCCTTGGAGAATGTTATTGTGGTTTCGGTGCAGTATCGCAATAACATTTTCGGTTGGCTGGCTATAGATGATGTTGCACTGGCTGGTAATTTAGGACTGCAAGATCAACGGCTTGCGCTCCTATGGATTCAACATAATATTCAAAACTTTGGTGGCAATCCAAATGAAATAATTTTACTAGGACACGGTACAGGAGGCGCTCCATGCGCTTTGGCTCATACACTCTTAAACCCATTCGGTGACCAGAACTTTATCACTAAGCTAATCCTAATGTCTGGTGGAGATTTCTCAGGAACATTAAGCACTGCAAAATCAGTGGTAGAGGCATCAAATATTATGGTGTCCAAATTGGGTTGCCAATTCGAAAAACCGAGTCGTAAGATTGCACATTGTTTGAGACAAAAGAGTATCAGTGATTTGCTGAATGCCTTCGAGAGTATATACGATCATCGCAATGGCACTTTTCAGATTGGACCTATTTTGCCAGCCTCGTACGAAGATTTACTAAGAAATCGGACAATTTCGTTTCCTTTGCCGCCTATACTTATAGGCATCACTTCAAATGAGGGCTCATTTTTGGAGCAACGTTGGTTAAATTTAGCACGCGAAGGCTATCGATCGTTTCGTGATTATGTAAATTACACTGTCGTACGAAGTGTCCTACGAAGATTTAATGCGCAAATAAGAGATAAAGTGAGATTTGCCATTAATTGGTTTTACTTTAGCGGAGAGGCTAATGAAAGAGTAAAACACTTGCTCTACTCTACCCAGCGTCTTATATCTGAGTTTTTTTACGAAATGCCATTTTATCGGCTATTGAAAATTTTAACCACGAAAGAACAGGGTACCACCATCGCCACGTCAGTGTTTGCTTATGTGTTCGATGTCACAAAATCAATGGACATGCGTGGGAAAGTAAATTTCTTCGGTGGCGCATCGCATTCGTCCGATCTACTCTTGCTACTCGGACCCAGCATGTTCCAGCAGGTATCCAGAAGACGTTTGTCAGCAGAGGAGGATCATATTTCTAGAAATTTTCGAAGAGTTATAATAAACTTCATTAAGAGTGGAAGCGATACATCCACCCTGTACTTCAAATCCAACGAGTGGTTTTCTTATACGATGGAAAACCCTTTTATTTGTAGCTTCAATGAAGCTGAACATGAGATACAGTCGGCAGCGAAAGGATATTATTTTTCGGATTTTTTAAAAAACTCGGACGAAATCGATAAAATCTTACAAAATCAGGAGATAACTGATAAGAGTTTGTCGAGAGTCAACAGGAAATATACAGACCCGAACAATGATGATGAACGGAGATTCTACGCAAAAAATCAAACCGAATACGGTTATGTCATGCACTTGAAGAGAGTTTATCACTTCTGGCAGATTTTTATACAAAACATGCCATTTTACGGCACCGAAAATGATTACGATAATATCAATGCTCCCTTAGGTCAGCAAAAACTGTTAAAGGAAGCCACGGCTGATGCAGCTCGTTATCGGAAGGGGTTTTTTGCACTAATGATACTTGTTGTGTTCCTCTTAGGTGTTTTAGCAATTTGCGTTTATATACTGCATAGGGATCAAATACGTGAGCGCACGCAGGCTTCCGTTTCAAGGTTATGACGTAGGTGGATACAGAAACCAATATGGTTTCAAAAAATGACTCAGGCGTCAGTTGTGGACAACAACAACAGCTTCAAATCAGAAAACTTTTCTTTTGGTGAGATCAAATCACCAGTAAGGGAAAGTTCTAAACGAAAAAGTGGCACGAACAAAAAAAAAATTGAGACCCGTCACAAGAGAGAGTTCACAAGGAATAGCGATGAGCAGAGTAATACGCAGTATACCGTTAAGCATTGGCAATATGAACTCACTTGCGATAAGTTCTGATTCGTTGATTTGTCACTATTCACAAAAAATTTCAAATTCTGCAACGAGATATAAGTAATGCTTAGCTCGAAACCTCCGTTTAGAAACTAATACCGTGGAAGGGGTGATGGAGAATTATATTACGTATTTCATTTTTTTATTTTTACACTACTTACGTGCATGTACATATTATATAAACATATGTATACATTGCATAAAATTCTAAATGATCTAAATTTAAAAATTATTAAAAACAATATTTGCAAACCTTACCCCAATTGTTTTTTTTTATTTTTAAAACTTGGGCAGGCGGGGAAAACGAATCTGATATGCGTAAATATAAATAGCTGAAAGCTGGCTGACAGGAAAAAGGCCTCAAGTTTTATGCACGGCTTTTCGAAGGTTCCAGGAATTGCCGCAACGAACGGCACGAGAACGACCGTATTTCACCGCATTATGAATTTGTGGTAGGAAGGAAGTACTCCAGCGTAGTTATTTGAGGTTTAATTGGAACGTCCTGAGACGGCGTATAGAACCTTTATTTGCCGAAGTAGGTGGTAAAGCGCCGAAACACTGAAAAAGTGGATACATCATGGCCTACGTAGGATATGATGAGATTAAATTTACCCGCCGATTCCACTCCGCAATTGATTTATCCAATTCATAAGAAGAGTAACATTTTGGCTCATAAGTTAATGGAGTTAAATGGAGTCTGCTGAACGTCACTATGTGCGAACTTACTATTCATGCGATACTTATTTGGCTTTACCAAAACTTACGTTTGACAGTATAGGATGTTTTGGTATATTCCGTTGGGTCTTTCAGACGTTCGGTACTGAAAGAGAAGACAGTGACATTCTTTCTTCTTTAATACTGTCAAATCTAGTCAACTTCTACTTCAACAAATCGGCGTCTTGGCTCTCACGTTACTTCGCCGCAAAAATTGTATCTATACTGGAACCAGTCTCAACAATAATATATGCTATGAAATCCATCGTACTCATATATATGATATCTACCTATAGATGGCACTTTGGACTGAGTATATAACGTAAAAGTAATTGACGAACAAATACCAAAATCTATGTTTCATATTACACTTGTCCTGCTAATTGTGTTAGGGTATGAAGATGACCGTGGAAGTATCCTTGCGACGAAGCCGTGATCTGTGAGCAGCTGTACCGCTTGACCTATGACGAAAGTTGGAAAGACCAAGTAGAGAAACATTTAGCTTATCTTAATGTCTCCAAAGTATAAATGTTTGGTGCGCCTACACTAGTTAAGAAGAAAGAGCACTAATCTTAACTAATTATTTATTAAAATAGAGGCAAAATAAGGAAAACGTTTTTCTCTATAAGTTTTCTATTCAACTATTATGCATATTTATTTACATATTTAAGGATTTACTATCTCATTAATTATAAATTTTATATATGTATGTATATATGTAGGTATTTAAATTCTTCTAAAATCGCCACTGCTCCATCGAATTCTTAAGTATAACTTTTACATACAAGCGTACATATATTTTGTATTTATTGTACATATTCGTGTATATATACTTATAGAAAACCGAACACAATTTCACAATTTTACATAATATTTTAAGAATGTTTATATACTCGCTGTTTACATAGAGCCATTTGTTTCAATTTGTAGGTATCATAGCCTCATGAGAAGTTGTACTTACGAGACTAATCGTGATAATTGATAATTGGCTAGGATTATTACATTATTAAAAATTTTTCTAAAATTTGCTAAAATAAGTGCCGTCAGTTTTGAAAAAAAAAAAACAACAACAACAGCTTTATTAAACACATACATATGCACATGCACCCAACAAATGGAAGGATTTTTTCTTTAAACTCACTCATTAAAATATTTTATTTTATTATTTTATTAATTCATACTTTTATTAAATATGATTTACTTAAAATCCTCAAATTCATTCGGTTAAGAGCGAATAAGTCGCTAGTTGATATGCTATTGAGAATCAGCTCCGGAGCTTTGAGAAAGTTTTTCTAATACCAAATAAGGTAGTAAACAATAAAAAAATTTGCGGGTACGTGTACCTTTGTACGCGTAAATGTAAAGTTTAGTGCTGCTTTTATTGTCTACATTGTCTAAGTAATTAATTTCGCGGAATTCAGTGTCGACGTACGTGCAACGACAGATGGTCAGAACGGCTGAAGGAACGAGTGCAGAGTTGGCAGCGGAAAGGTTTAACGCCGGTATGTTTTCGGTAGTGACGTGTCAATTCGTCCGATCTTGCAAATCGCCATACACATCCTTCCCAGTCACAAACATATGGCTTCTCACCTATTTTAAGAAAATCGTGAAATATTGATTTCATTAAGCTTTAAAGCTAAATCAGCAAAAAAAAGTAGAAACTGGTGAATGGGGCTGTCCGAAAATTACCTGTATGGGTACGCTTGTGCGCCTTAAGATGAGAACTCTTTGTGTAAACTTTATCACAACCCTCAGTGTCACATTTGTGCACTTTGCGATTTTTCGAGAGATCACTAAAGCCGATGGTATTAATACTTCCACCCGCTTCCTCAGAACGACCAAACATGCTGCCGCCGCCTCCTCGTAATACCATACTGCTGAAGGCATTTTTGCGACCATCAGCTTGAGATGAACCGGGGTAGTTGGTGTGTGGAATTGTTTGATGCAAACTACTACTGGATTGAACTGCTGAAGACATTATCTTCCATGGTGACACCGAATTGGAACTAGCTGGTGTTTGTGCTAATTTACCGTATGCGGTTGCAATATTAGACGGAGCTGATGGTAATACCGTATCGTCGGCCCAAATTCGCGAGCTAAACGATGATGGCCGCCGATCTGTTGTATATTTGTAGGAGTTTTTGAAAAGGCTCAGGAAACTAAATTTTCGATCGTAGTCGTGCATAAGCGACCGTTGTGCTACAGCGACAGCAGGATTGCAAAATGGCGCTTCGGCAGCGGATGATAGGGCATTTGATGTGGAGGAAGGCGTGATCAAGCCACAAGTAGTTCGTTGAGTTTGGGAAGCCGCTTGATTAAAGCTTTGGTTGAAATTGCCACTATTTATGCTGTGACTACTGCTGCTTGAGAATGTGCTGTTTTTACAGCTGACCTCTTCTTTGATGCGTCGATACGGTAGAAAGAATGATGAAGTTGTTAAAAGTGGTGGTATAGGAAATTTTGAGACCGCTGATGAGAATGGCGACGAGTATTGTCGGGCGGATTGTAACTGAGTAGACGTCGTGAAGGAAGACGAGGAACTCGATATGGAGGTGGTAAAACGATCCTGGTTGTAATTGTGGTTGTAACCGTTGCCGCTTCTAGTGCTCTTATTATTTACGCAAGTACCACTGAGTGCGTAGGTGCTGTAAGTGTTATCTTTGCCATCACTTTGCTTACTTCCAAACAGTTTGCTGTTTGTAGATTGAGATCCTGAAAAAAAGAGAAAACTTAAATTTTAAAAATACATACATACATATAGTCTTCTACACAATCAGGAGTATACGAGTAATTGTTATTAACAATAAGCTTGTAAGTATTACTAAACCGTTTTCGGAAAATTTATAATGGCTTTGGCATACATACATATATGTATATTCTTTTGAACTTAAAGATTTGATGGAAAGCAAGGTAGAATTGCAGATAAAAAAGAAGGTTGTGGAAAGCTGCGAGATTGAGCAGCTTGAAAGTAAAAAAATTCTCCATTGACTTTGAAGGTTTCAAAACATTTCTAGAAGCCCAGAAGGTAAATTAGTGGTGGACGTTTAGAGCGAACTAGCTTCCCTAATTGTGATATAAATGAAGCTTCTGGAGATGATGACTCCAATCCATCGAATCAACCAATGAAGTACATATAAATGGGACTACTCTCGTTACTGATAAGTGCCTGCATCAGCTCTTGAAGCGAAGTCAAGTATGCCTTATTATTGGGCTTTGGAAGGGTTTTGCCCAATTTATAGAAGGGATCCGAATCAATTATTGTTGGAAAATCACATCTATCATTGAGGATTCTATATAGCAGACTGAGTGAAAGAAAGTAGCCCGCAGTCAAAGTTTGATTGAATCATATCTCCCTGCAATACAAAATCGCTATTGTTAACAAGTGCTACTTCGGACTGAGTAAGCTCGTTCTACCTCTATGAAAGATCGGGCTTTATTAATCGCCCTTCATTCTATATAGCGCTGAAATAACATCTGATCAGTTGGTATGATGGATTTCTGAAAGTAAACGTTCGAATGGCTGCAACCACTCTAGTTTTCAAAATTTTGGATGCAGTACCTGCCGGTGAAAGCAGAGGGACAGGGAGGCCTTCAATTCAATGAACATAACGAAACTAGGTTTTTAATTGTCTTTGGAAATAAAATTCACCCAAAAATAAACGCCAACGAAATGATTTAATTAATTTGTATCCAATGTACAATGAAACGGATTAAAGTCATCGACGAACCAAACACCAAACTTCTTCTTCTTTACTGGCGCAGACACCGCTTACGCGATTTTAGCCGAGTTAACAGCATTGCGCCATTCGTTTCTTCTTTTTGCTGTGTCGCGCCAATCGGAAATGCCAAGTACAGCCAGGCCCTTCTCTACCTGGTCCTTCCAACGGAGTGGAGGTCTTCCTCTTCCTCTGCTTCCACCAGCGGGTTCTGCATCAACTTTCAAAGCTAAAGTATTCGTATCCATCCGGATCACATGGCCTAGCCAGCATAGCCGCTGCTTCTTGATTCGCTGAACTACGAAGCCCAGCACATGCCTAACATGGGTTTACATCTGCTTTCATAAATGAAAGACTAGAAGCTTCAGATAGATTTTCTTAATATAACTGCTTCTCCCGGAAAAGGTCAACCCTTTCTTAATATACAAATTTCAGTCTTTTTTGGAATTTGGTACTTTGACACAAGCTCGGTGCTAACTTCGCTTCTCCCTACGTTAATTTTTAGCATCTCAAAATGATTGTCGTTAATGACTGAAATTCAATCACGTTCTCCTCTGTGATGCCTACCAAAGAGATGATGTTTGAAATCAATATTTTACGTGACTGCTTGATAACTTGCGGCGAAGCTTATAATTGTAAGAATTCATCCTTAAAGACCGTACCATTTTGACTTAAAGAACGGCAGCCAACAGTTTCTTAAATGCAAATTTAGCTGCAATCGAACGTAATATCAATAAAAGAACACGTTTTGTTGGAAATTTTGGATGACACAAAGGGGTGTCCTTAGTAAATGAAATCCATTGCTCATCTTTTGGGAAAGCAATTCAGTGCCATAAAGTGTGATTTACGACCCACATCAAGACTTTTTTTACTACAAGCTAGATACTGGAGGGTCTATTTTCAAAGATAGACTGAACTCGTTTTCAGTCGTTGATAATAAAGCAATTTCGGGTCAGTTTGTGATGTACACACAAATGGAGTTTTAGGCGCCACTGAAGGACTTGATGTTTTTTTAAAGATTGCTGGCACGTCGCACTGCAGCCCCCTGGGCGCGGCTCTATAGGAAGGACTAATTTGGCTGTTTGTTTAGTTGTGCAGAGCATAAGGAACTAATATATACGATATTATTCACTGACGTCCGCTCCTCATTTCCACTAGCGCATGTCTACTACATGAATCGCGATTAGGCTTCTCGGTCTTTTGATGATGCGCAAATGTCGAATCGGCGCGTACGATTCAATGAAAATCTGCGTACTCAAACATCAACATCGGTAGCAGTAGAGCTGGTGATAACGATGGAGGTAAAAATATTTGGAACTGATGGCAGTAAACAGGCGGTTAGTTGACTGGTACCATAAAAAGTGAATGTTGCCCCCGAGTAGTTCGCTGTTGTTTTGCTCGATTAAAACATGGTGAAGCGCATTAACAAAAACAACAAAGACCAAACAAATCGACATGGAAGCACGAAAAAAGAAGTACAAATAAAAATGTGAAATACAAAAACGCGTCTTCAAGTGGCACAGTCATAAAACCCATAAACTGCTCATTTGACTTGGCGTGTGAAATGGTTAGTAGCAGCAACAGCAGCGGCAGCTGAGACAGCAGAAGCAGAAGCACCAACAACAAGCAGCAACACAAAGTTGGCAGGTGGGCAGGGTGAATCGAGCAACAGGCAATCGTCGTCGTAAGTGGAGAGTGGTAAATGGCATACGGCATACGGCAAACGACAAACAAGCTTCGAAGAAGTCAGGAAATGAAGCAACGCGCCACAAATATGCATCGCACAAGTGAATGCATGCCGCAAGTGGCAAGTGTGGCAAATGCGCGCCACAGACATTCGTACCCGTACATACATACATACAAACACCGCGGTTACGATGCCTCGACCGCCTTTCAACTGTGCTCAGCAATAATTATGATGAACTGAGTAAGTGCCTATGGATGCGGCTACGTATGTAGATATACTCGTACACGTATGTATGTATAGACAAATGCTTGTGTATAGATCGCCGGCATATTGATGCACAAGTGCGACAATGATGACCAAAACCGATGAGACCAAAGGCCGGAACGAGTGCGGTGTTACAGGTAAGCAATGACTGTGAAAGAAACAGTCGTCAACGAATACGATTGTTCGCATAAAGGGTGAGCCAAGTGATTAGCGGTATTTCTGAACGTTACCAAGAATTTATAACAGGTCAACTTTTGTCACCACCAAAAGCCCCGACCATTAAATTAATGCCTAAAGAGTTCAAAAGTTGAAACAATTTATTTGTTATTCGTTATACGTACATACATACGTGTAATTGGCGCTTTATGACGCTGAGATGATTTTCGACCAGCTCTTTTCCCAATTTGTGGTGTGAGCGACTATGTTTTTCTTTAAAATGGAGGGAGCTTTAAGCCTTCTCCGTACCTCTGTTGGAATTTTTGTGAAGTTTTTTGTCTAGTAAGAAATACACTCAGAGGTCCCTCGCAAGGGGCGACTACAGTTGAAATATTTTTTTACAATTTTGGATGTATGTCTGGCCGGGATGCGAACCTATGCCCCTCCTTTAGGTAGCTTGCGGCGCTAACCGAATAATATAAAAGTAGGTGATAAGCCTTTCTGAATCACCCCTTTTTTCTAAATACATACATATGTACATACATACATATCTATGTAGGCGCTGGGTCGTGAAACGCACTACGCGCTGCGCAATACCAGCGCACAGCTGCTATGTGTGAACCATACGTTCATTGCGGAAAAGTTGAGGAAAAAAAAACAGTGTAATAAATTACGAAAGTAGTTGATAGGGTTTAATGTGTGTTTGCTGTGCGATTGAAAATAATTGGCAGTTCGAAGCCGTTGCAACAAAATGTGAGCGCGATCGCGTAAACGCGTTAATTGTAAGCTCTGTTTGCTACTCTGCTAGACACAGCGGCAGATATACGTAGGCAAACATATGCAATCATATACTTACATATGTATACGTACGTACGAGTAAGTTTTTGCGTGTGCTAACTGTTCAATCTAAATCTACGGAGGGGCCTACTAGTTTTTATAAGAGCATTGCACCTGCGTCTACTCGTACATCTATGTAAAAGTATGTATGCGCGAGCATGCATGCGCGATTATGAATATATATATGTATGTATGTATAGGTATAATAATGTAGGGACATTTGGTTGGTACAATAGATATGTTTATGAGTTTAAATGAAGCTATTTGACCTTTGATTAAGAGAGCTTTCATTCGAAATCGTAATATTTTCCTAAACTTATTATTTACATATGCACATATTATATATGTATAAGGCACAAATATAACTTTTAAATACTGAGGCTAACACATACGAAAAAGAATTACAGTTAGTGCAGAGAATCTGAGATTTGATTTTTCCTGGAAGTTTAAGAGCGTCTTCAAATCATTGTGTCGAAAACTTTGCATACCAAATGAATTTTATCTGTTTTTATTGAAACTATATTTCTAATAAACTGTTTTATTATAATTGTTTTTTGTTTTTTGTTTTTATTTTTGTTATTTTTGTGCCAACGTAAAAAGTTTTGTGAAGAAATGGTAATATTCATCTTCTCCTCACCTGCGTGTGCCTTATCATTCATTGGCCTAAAGAGATCGGTGGCGGAAAGTATGGCACTCCGAGCGTTGGCTGATGCCATGGTAATAGTCGCCGTGGGAAAACAAAATCATGGTCTTGAGCATAGTGAAATGTTTTTCGTATTTGGGCGGACTGTCATCAATTTAAGCTCTCGAAAAGTTATATACTTGTACAAACATCCATACGAGTATGTACGAGTACACAATTCACATTTGTTTTATATACTTTAGATGGTTGTACTTTCGTGACGCTACACATTTGTTTAACTTCATTCATACATACATGCTTATACTCGTACATACACTCATAAGAGCATTCAAAGTGATGCTATATACACGTATGTCTAAGTCTAAGGCAATGGCGTGGTTGTTGTGTGTCCATAAGGATGTAAACACCAAATTTGGTGGTATAATCACAAGAGTAGAAATTGAAGAAAATGCTGATTAAATTCGAAACAGCACCTGCTTCGGATTACTATATCAGTCAGTGTTCGTTTTATACATACACATTTGTGGATACATACCTATATATGTATATGTTATTGTAGATTTATAGCCGCCTAAGTGATTTTTGGTCGAGCGTCTTGAGTAAGTGTTATTTTCATGACACTCATACACTACAAGGGACGAAATATTATCTACAATAGAAGGTAGAGTTATGACTAAAACCTGTTAGACTTTGTTGGAGAAAATATCAAGAAGCAAATCACAAAGTGAAGGAGGCGCTCTATATAACGGTAATTTTGAAAAGTATAATACGAAAAACATTTATTATTCAGTAACTAAATGCGCAATCAAAGCCATATTCGTTAGGGCCGATCGCTTTAAATGAAAAAATATGGGGGATGGAATTCTTTCCATTCGGGTGGGCGTGACATCATCCACTTTTCGGTTAAAAGTACATACATACACCTCAAAAAACAACGTGATTGAATTTAATTTGAGCGCAATCGAGCAACAATTGCGCCTTTGTTCCATATAACGGAGTTTTTACATTCCTCCCACTATTTGACACACGATGGCTTATTTGCAGCAACCTCCGACCTCTTTTTTTACCAATCTGTGGCATTAATATAAATATCAGTCGAGTATCTAATGCTCGATTCCACCCGAATCTGCGACTTTGTCTTTATCGCAAAATTATTACTACTAATACAGTTATTTCCTTGAATTACCGACGGAGTTGGACACGTAAGTTAATTTATCACTAATGTTGCTGCTTGCCGCATACATATGTACATCTATACATACTCGTACACACAACATCGGTACATTTTCACTGTTCTTTTGGACAAACTCGTATATGCATTCACATAAACACTAGCCAACAGACATACACTTATACATATGTACATACATATACATAGATATCCTCATGTATTTATGTATTGTACAAGTATGTTTATGGGCAGTGGCATCAGTTTAACACTGCGAAATCGATCAATTAAGTCGTTTTTGTGCCAATCAGTTCCGCCGCTCGTTCCGAGCCTCCGGTCGTTATCTAACATCTATGTAAACAGTAAGCGACGTGCGAATCGTTTTGCACTGGCTTAGCTTAGCAATTGTGTTCGAGACTTCTCGATTGACCAATAAAAGATCACCGCCACTGATCTGACAGCTTTGTATTAGTGGCACTGGGCGTTTCAGTTTTTTATAGACAAACATACAAAACAAACATATAAACATACTTAGATTTATTCATAAGTGCAAATATTATGACACACACAATCTGTAGACTGTAGACAGCAAAAAGGAGAAATGACTTTCAATAGTTCTTAAGGGCCAATGTGAAATGAGGCAACTTTCCTCAGAATTTTCATGTCGCTTGTATTATTATAGCTTGCGTTAACTACGTACCAGCGTTAAATTGGCACCAACGGTGATGGGTTTACTTGAGGAACAAAGTGTTTCGCTGTTTAAAAGATATATGTACATACATACATACATATGTATGTATTTACATTTGAAAGAGAATTTCTGAAATTTTCAAAGGAGAATATTCATAGCTTCGCCATTGTGACGCCATTTCTGGTGATCCCTTGGAAAAAAGGTGCATCTGCGTTGACAGTAGAATTAATGACAGGGTCATCCGAAGTGGAATAAACTAGAATTTGAACGAAGCAAAAAATAATTGAAAACTTTATTTTTGGCAGATCTTTTTAAAAAACAAAAAAAAAAAAATTACAAACTTTGTTAAATTTTTCTCAAAATTTTTTTTAATAGTTATAATTGAAAGTAAAATTCCTTAGTCCAATTCCTCATGAATTGTATCACCAAGACCTGTGAAAAATTCCATCAAGATCGGTTGAGTTGAAGATTTGGGATAATATTATCGAGGTGTTGTAGAAATTGTACAAAATTTGATTTTTTGAAATTGTGAAATCCACGTAACGCCTTAATAGACTTTTCTGGCATAGAAGAGCTCTGGTACAAGTTTTCATGCAGCATTATTAACCATGCTAAATTTTTATATGCTGGGGAGAGAGTATGTTGATTTTCGGCTCCATCAAATTAGTGCTTTTGAATTTAATCGCCGACAGAAAATGTTAACTCCTCCAAGTCTATTTCTAATGTAAAATAAAATGCTGCTCAAAAAAATTCATCAGCCATTGGGAGGCGGCTTAAAAAAATGGTGATTCCTCCATTGGTTGAAGGAACATCAAGACGAACACTACAAATTGTGAGGGGGCGGCCGAAAATCTTTTCAATGTATCGATTAAAAAGCATCAGTTAGCAGGATATATACGTAGGTATGTATGTATACGCCTGCGCCTTAGCTAATTTTTCGAAAGATTACAAAACATATTTAACTACAAGCGGAATATTGTGAATTGAAGATACATTGAAGCGGATATCCGGAAATGCAAAGCTTCATGTAGGTACTCAGTAAAGCTCGAAAATAAATTAAAAGTGACATGCAAACCGTAATTGCTCGGCAAAATTCAAACTAATGCGGATCGAGTGCAGCTTCAGTAGTCGTGCTCGATAGCTCTACATATGCATATGCATATGTATTTGCAAAATGTGGAAAATGTGCAAAATGTTTACACTTCAGCATAAAACTCTTGAACTATTGCCTTATTTATCTGGCTGTATATCTGTTTTCATACAAGCAAGTACTTACATATGTATAAATGTAAGTAAGTAGTTATGCATGTGTGTCCATATGTCGAGCTTATTCGCAAGAATCAAAACTCGCCGCAAAATTGTGCGATGGACCCTTGTGTGACTTTGACTGACAGATCGTGCGGCAGCTTGTCAATAGTTGCCACCTGCCGCTTAACCAACCTGAGCATGGTTGACTTCATATAGCTTGCCAGCGGAGTAGTCAAACAAACTTTTGTCTGACCATATGGCTTCTTAAGCGTTTGTCCGATCGATGGCGACGCGTCAAAGGGACGTGATCGGGGTTCTTGTTATGAAAATGTACAGAAAAACCGATCAATCGATGAACATGCATACTAACATGTGCGCTCGTCGCATTGCCAACTCATGATCGGCCCACTGTGGTTTTTGCTGTCTCTTGCTATTTAATGGTCTCCGACTATCGGGCTCTGTGGATCACAAAGTTAATCAGAATCTGAAATTGATCGAAACCGATTAACTGCACCGCTAAAACAATGAATGGTAACGAGTGCCAGTGACTACCAGCGGCTGCCAACGACGGCGACCACCGTCAACCACTCACAGTGGCCAACAACAACTGCCAAGAAAGAATCTTAAGCGCAATCTTTTTAGTGAATTCTTCTGCTTAGCATACGGAATGCTTTTTTAATGTATCGCTACCCTATACCAGCTGCTTAGACAATAACAAAACAACAACAACAATAAGAATTGTTGCAATCAAAGTAATACGCTAATATCAAACAAGCATCATTTAGGGAATTTCGCTTTCAACGTACCGTTTTAAACAATAGTTCTGTTTATTTAGGTCTCTGGTGTAACCGTTAAGTAGCTATGTGTGTAGGTAGTGACTCTATGTTTTTAGAACAACATACGACAACAGCACCGTCGATGCTGCCGTCTTGGTACCGCCACTTCTGATTTGGTATTAACTAGTAGCTATTCCAGTGTATGTGCATACAAACAAACGAGTTCAGAAGCAAAAGAGTTAAAATCGTTGGAAATCTATTAATTTTTACGTATGACATTGTACAAGACATTATCCGAATTTGTTGATCTTGTTAAGCTTAACAAATGCATAAAATTCGCCAAACGGACTAAATACTTAAGACAAATAAGCATACATACTTACACTCATATGTATATATATATATATGTGTTCGTATATTTATATGTACCTGTGTATTTGCACAGGGGCAAGTGTAAAAGAGAAGATATTTATGGTATACATTAGCAAATTCAAACCTGTGGAGCCGACAAGGGTTTGGTATGCAAAAGCTCTGCAGTTTTTATCAATCATATTTATTTTAAGCTCAAGTATTATGGGTGCAAAGTAATATTTACCTTATATAAAGAGATCATTTTCTTTGATGACATGAAAGATCAAACTCCCACTAATGAAATCACATTCCGAAGATGAGCAAAGACGACGGCTGGGAACCTATTCAGAGTTATGCTGTTTTTTTTGGAATAAGAAAGTTATTTCCAACAACTACGCACTCATAAATAGACGGTTTCAGCCTTAAAGGAAACTGGTCCTTCTTGTATGTTAAAATACTCGTCAAAAGGTTAAAGGTTGGTAAAGCGGGATATAAGTTTTTGATACTGTCCTCGAAGTAGTTTATCGCAAATTCAAGGGTTTCTGTGATTGCTTCGTATAATAGAGATATGAAGTTCATCCACAGTCAATCTTCGTTCGTCATGAAGCGCATTTTTGATTTTTTCAAAAATTTCGTCAATCACAATTGAAGGTCTTCCGCTCCTCTGTTCATCCTGCACAGACGTACGATTTTTTTTAACTCGACCCGCATCCTTCACCTCATTATGAATCCAAACGAGGTAACAGATGACGCCGCGTATTTCGCACTTGGTCGGAGACTAGATTGACATTGTTCAGGAAACGTTTTGGCCCATCGACAAATCTAAAGCTACTGACGTCGAAATGCAGTGTGGCTAGCATGACGAAAATGAAATCCGTTGGCCGTTGGAACAATAGTCAGAATATTAGATGTATGGAGTTAAATATGGGTGATGAAAATCAGATCACGAATGAGGTAATAGGAAATATGAAATTATAAAATGATACAAGAGGGACCAAAGGAGACATTTGATAATACTTTGAATTTATTATAACCAGAATAAGACTGCAGAGAAAGATTCCACCATGGCAACAACTTTTAACCGAGTTTAGTGCCAGTTGGAGACATCAAGTGAAGCCAGGTTCTTCTTCATTTAATACTTTCCAAACGAGTGCAGGTCTACCTCTACCTGTCCTAACTCCGAATGGCGTGACCTAGCCAGCATAGTCGCTGTCTCTACATCTCATCTTTCTATGATCTGTAACTGTTTAGGCTCTCAGCCTAAATTTCCAAATATTTCTGTGTCACTTTTGTTTTCGCGATACTGGAAATTTATTTTGTTAAGTTTTCTGTAACTTTTTATAAAATAATTTTTTTTGCTAAAGATAAAATCAAAATTTGTTCAACAAAGCTTGAATAATTTTCTGTAAGAAACACCGGCAAGTAATTTTCGTTTACGCGTCGTTGTATTTATTGGTCTTTCAAGCCGTAGTTCGGTGCAGGAACTAAGTCTTTCCACCCAGCACGTTACCAACTACTAAGTATAAGGAGTTAGTTTACAGTTCTCCATTAATTTTAGAAATGGCCCGAACATAAATCCACACGTTATGCGCGTTTGTCTCAATTGCACCCACAGGTGGCAAACCAGAGGACGACTTTAGTTGGTACGGGTACTGACTTATCAGAGGAAACTGTGGCTGATTTCTTCGTATATGCGGGAAGTAAAGTAGGTATAATGATTTCGTCGAGACAGGCCTTTTCTTTGCACTTACATACTCAGTCCAAATTAGCACTTTTCGGGTAGGGAGATTCGCTGCAGGATTTTACCATCATCGTTTAGATCTTCAGCTGGTACCTTTTTCTAAGCTCGTCTAAGCGAAAATGCACGTACCTCTGCATTAATGTGTCCAAGGCTCATACACATAATTATTGTATATTTATATGTACATAGGTACATATACATATATATACACGTATATATGCATCCACATCTACATTCATACACAACTCTCTGCTGATTTTCCTCTTTAATTAACCAATTTTTGTTTAAGCCCACGCAGCTCTAAATAAGTACCGTTGGTATTGTTAGAGTAAGCATTACTTTTTAATTTCGTTATCCCTAGTCGATATTTTATTCCAATTTGTATGTTTAAGCATTTTTTATGTGCACACAAAGAAACAATATGTGTACATCCGAGGTGAACATGGATGTCTATATAGGAGTATGGAGGGGTGTCGGCATAGCCTTATCCACCGTTACACTACTCCACTTAATTCGATTTCACTGATAATTTATTTGGAAATTTTCGAGGAGGTCTTGTGATTCTTATGGCAATTCAGTAAATCTTTATAAATCTTTATAGGAACGCATTTGAAATAATTCCGTGAATCAGCTTCGTGCTTCTTCGCTTATACAGGCATGTACACACATGTGTATGTATGTATGTATGTATGTGGCTATATTAGTGTTTACAATTTGCAATTTACAAGAGCTTTTGCTCGAGGTGTAGAATGTCCATTCACAACAAGAGCTTCATAAACATATACAAATGGACACGTGCACAATTGGAGCACGGAAAATCATTGCAGAAGCCGAATAACGTAATACTCCGCATGCTCATGATTATGTGCTTACATACATATGCATATACATATATAGTATGACCATCCCAGCAGTCGGAGTGCTCAGAGACTATTTGCATACGTTTTATTACATTATTGAAAGTTTTTACTTAACCACAATTAGTAACCTCCAAACGCCAATAACAATGACTCGAACAATGATCTATGTATGCATATATGTATGTACGTACTCTTATGTACAATATGCTTACTATTTGCAGACGTGATTGTACCGCTATACAAGAACTGAAAAGGAGTCGTCGTTATTGTCGTTAAGCTTCTGTTGCGCAAATAGAAAAACCAGCAGCTTTTGACTGAGGAGGACGCCTGTCGTCTAAGCCGCGAATGACTAGCTGCTACTTAGCATATACAGCTCGCTGTATGCATATGGGACACATGCACCCATACACCTTTCTGGTGCCAAATAAACCTTTTTGTTTGAGTTGGGCTTGAGAACATGTTGAGAATGAATTCATAAAGAAAATAGATTAGAGCCGAAATAAATCTCTCTTGCAGCAGATATATTAAATAGAATGAAAAATATTGATAATTTTACGAGCTATCGATAGGGCAAAGGACTATCGGCTGTTGATTCGTATTGTCAAAAGATAAGCTAGACCAAGTTCGGTCAATCGAAAGCCTTCTTCATAATTAATAAATTTAGTTTCTAGGCATAAGTCCAAAATCAAAGAAGATCACCACTAAATCCACGAAAATCGGGTCGCGAGACAGGTGTTAAAGAACCGTTTCACTTTGCGATTCTTTCTAATGGAAATACGTAAAGCCAAAAGCTTAGAAGAAAAGTAAAGTTGTCAACATTTTACACCACTTTCATTGGTATTTATAACGGTGTAAGCGTTTCCGCCGTATATATCTTACAATAAGTCTTCAGAAATCGCTTCACCTGCGCGGACATCTTCCAAACTTATTTACCACAGGCATTATGAGGGATTAATAGAATATCTAGTTTTTTCATTGTGAGGGAAGTTCTTTTTTAACTGTACATATTGTAATCGCTAAACTTTGCTGTGCCAAAATGCAAAAACCTTGGTAACAAAAACAAGCCCAGCACTGAAGCAATTTCGCATATTCCTACAAACGTCAATACGGATGAGCTGCTGATCAGCCAATGAATATTTTCTCAGGCAAGGACAGTTGAGGCTCATGCATTTATGTACAGTGTGTTTGTTGCACACGAACATTGGAATAGAAAGTGAATTTTTCGTGAGCATGCCAAACTGTGAATCATGCTAATAGCGGCACGATACAGGTCAGAGTAGTTTGTACTCTATTGCTATAATATGTATGTATTTGTACCTGTGCATTTGCGCTTGCATGTGGCTGTGTGTCATGAAGTTCTGCAATTCAATTTTATACACCTACAGTAAATACATACATACATACACATCTATGAGCCATCTCGCTGCCACTTCGATCTTGAGCTCACACAGTGATGATTCTGATTGAGATTTCGGTAAAAGGTGGTATTCCTGTTTACCACACAGTTTTTCCCATCGCTCCCTCGACTTATCAGATTGACTTATTCGCAGAGTACAATATTTTAAAAAATGGCACAACGATCAGAAAAGGTAATTAAAGGTAGCGATAGCGGCAATGCACATGCATGTGTACCTATGGTATTTACATATGAATGTATAAGATACACGTATGTAAGACTTGTTCGGGAAAATGAAACAACTAGAGTGACGAAAAACGTTGTTGCTGCTCCACGGTTTTCAAGCACTTTGGCATATCTGGAAGTCATAGTCTGGTTAGGGGGTATATTTTGCGAGGTATTTCTTGATGCGCCTCTCACTCATTTTTCAAAGCTCTGCCTTGAGCCTTTATCCTGCTGACCGACCCTTTGCAAGAACGAATTTCCCTTCATATAAGGTAATCTACGTTCTCCAAAACATTGTTAACATAGTAAATCGGATCCATAGTGCCAGTAACCACCACCAGAAGTGGTAAAAAAATGTCCCACAGACCACGACTGTAATATTTTGGGAGCGACGGCAACCCTAAAATAATACAATTGTTACTGACGAAATGGGTCGACTCACAAGATGCCATAACGCGTCGTAAAAACTACTTTATAAATTTTGATCCGATCTGGCTCCGACAAACGGTCGCTTAAAAGTACAAGTCTATTTGTGTACCAAGTTTGGTTGAAATAGCTCAAAAACTGAGAGTTTTAACATTTTTTTTAATATAGGTATATATAACTTTATGAGACTATATGAATCCACCAAATTTTTCTACACATCATTGCTTGCCATTTAAGAACTCTTCCGAGTCCTGTCTATTGCGGCGCGGTATTCTGTAAAACTTTTCGTCTTAATCAAGATCCCCTCCAATTTGGAGGGTCTTGCAGTTTATTCTAAGCCGCCTCCGAACGGCGGATAGATTTTTGTGAGGAGCTGTATTTCATGTCATTTCCTGCGAGAAGCGACCCCAATTAGAATAATTGATTTAATTTTTTATTTACATTAATATTCGTTAATTTTGGGTGTTGGTTTGGTCAGGGCTTGAAGCCATGTTTGGAACTGGGTCAGCCGCTCTAACCTAATAGAATACAATAAATGTTCGGTCATCCTGCCATATGCAAACGTAATCACGTCAGTGTGAATGTGCATTGCGAAATATGTGTGTACACATGTTCGTATGGCTAGGTGGGAAGTGTTGAATGTGGTGCCAAAAACCCTACTATGACAACGTGATATACAGCAATTTCATCGCTAGCATACATTCACTTAATTTGGTAACAAGTACGACTATTGAACATGTCCAAACATACAGACACACATTCATACGAGTAGATACACCAGCGGTACGTACAGACATGCCCACACGTACTACCTGTGCATGGTTGTACCTAGGTATGTAGTCTTGTATGCGTGCAAGTACGTTTGGACGTTTGAATGTGTGGATGCGCTTCCATACGGTACGGTACCACAAGGTAAGCAAGCCAGCAAGCAACGGTTTGCGAATTGTGCTCATCTGCCATGCTAGAAAAATGTGTGTTAGTATATCTTTCGTAGGATGGCTCGGCACTAGTGGAATGGTAAAATCGTGGCGTAGTGGTGGCACGCTCGTCTTCAATTTTTCTTTGCCATTCCCCAAAAACTTGTTGCTTTTGTTACAGCTGCTTTGTTGTTGTTGTGTACATGCAGCAATAACGACGTTGTTTCATTGGTGTCTTCTGCTTGCGCGGCCGCCGCGTCTACTACGTTAAGCATCGCCGTCACCATCGCCGCGAGATGAGTAGTTGGCAAAAATGTTTGAATGCGATCACGAACTTGACCTTTCACATAACCTTTAAGGCAGTCATTCAGTCAAACCGCCGACGAAACAGCGCACAACAACAATCACACGGACCAGAATCACATCAAGAAGAGCACTTTTTAGAAAAAAAAAACCCAAAAGTAAAAACAAAAACAAACAGAAAATGCAATAAAATCATACAACAACCATAGCCACAACAGCGTCAGCTTTAACACATCCTTTTTATTATTATTTGTGTTCTGTTGCTCTGTTGCTGTGTTACTGTGTTGTTGTGTTTATTTCACCCGCGCTTTTCTCAGCCACTCTCAACTGACGCTTTGATGTTAACGCTGCTGTTAGTGCTGCTGCCTCTGCCCTCATTGTTCTGTCAAATTTCCGCGGTCGCATTACCGGATGCGAATGATCCGTTTAAGCGGGCTGATAGGAGCGCTGCGCTTAGATGGCTAACAACATTGGCACGGAACGAGTGTGTGGCAACGGGAATTGGGCGTCTAAGCAAACACTCGCTTCGCTCACATCAGTGGGAATCATATCCCACCGATTTGACGGCAGGGCGGGCAAGGACGAGATGGAAATCGAGGTGGGGAAACATTGCTGCAAACATGGGCTTGGTGGCAAAAACATTACAAAAGAGCCACACAAAAAATAAAACGACAAAAATAGCAAACTTCCGAAGACCAAATGCGATTCCCGCGTTGAGCTGTGTGAGTTTATTTGCTTTTTGTTTTTTGCCTTTTAATATAATGACAAAATGTTGAATTTGAATCTTCGTTTGACAGTGTGATTGTTGTCGTTCAAGCGCGTTTGATTTAATGTTATTTTTGTTGTATTTCGGTTTTTGGATAAGTTAGTAATTTAGATTTTTGTGGGAATTGGGTGTACGGTTATGCGGCTTTTTGATGTCAACTACGTTGAGATGCTTTGGGCATTTATTTGAATGCTGTTGGAAATTATGCTGAAATCATTTATGACTAACATAGTATTTTATTTGAGACAGTAAACCACTACACCGAAAGTAGTACTGCTGTTATTACCAGTAGAATGGAAATATTGCGAAGAATTGTTGGATTGGACCGAATTTAGGCGACTACCAAATAGCATTGGGAAGCTTTCAAGGTTAACATGGGATAATTTAGCTTGAAGAGAGAGTTTTGGGATCTTGTCATGTACCCGGAATTTAATCCTTGGAAGCCACATTGCGAACGAAAAAAGTGTGTGGCATATTTAAGTTTACAGGGTGTGCGTCTTGATGTTTTTTCAAGCTATGTCTGCCTGTCTGTCTATATGAGCGGACGCCGTGTCATACAAAAAATATTGTTGTCGTCTCGATCGAAATATCGAGAAAGCAAATGAGAGATGGATTCAAGTTAAATTTGATTATTGTTTTTGAGATGTTTTTGTGCTTAAGCGCCTATTGGTGGAGACATACATATGTATGAATATATATACAATTACTGTCACTATTTCACAAAAGACGAACATAAGACAGCCCTGTGATGTTTTACAGAAGAGCGAAAAATATGTATTTACGAAACGAACTAGATCCTAAAATGATAAGATGCGGCCTAGTTTTCTGTCTTTAAGAGCCGTTATTAAAATAAATTATCTTATGCCGATTAGGTAACGACTACACACAACGCACGCACGTATGCCTCCTTAGGGGATATTGCATCGTTATTTATAATGTTTGCGATATTTTAACAGTTAATTTATCATATTCTTGTGTAATGTGAAATATGGGTATTCTGGGCATTCATGTGTGTTCATAAATGTCATACGATTCACGTAACAGTGGTTATTGGTGGAAAGGTTCCTGTCGAAATATTATTAATTGAGCTCCAATGTACTCGTATGTATGTACGTGAGTACGATTAGAACAATTTACAATACATACAAGGACATACATATATACGTATATATATAAATATATCGTGTATAAACACATGCTTTTGGTTTTGAAAGTTGCCAATAATTCTTTTTTTTAATATTTTTTATTTCTGTTTAAATCAAACATTGCTTTGTATTTTAGTCTAGAAGTTGACATACGTACATACAAACACAACATCGTTTTTGCCGATGAACCTGTCAAAGTCTGCAATTAATGAAATCGTGTGGCGACGCCGATGACACCGACTATGGCTGTTAAACATTTAATTGACAGCTGGACGCTACGTGTCTTTGCCTTGCGGATTCCTTGGCGTCGAATGAAACTAAATACTTTTTGCCGTTAACTGAAGTGGTGTCACACGACAAACGCATGCACAGGACTTGTAGCGGATCGATATGCGATTTACTATGTAGTATTGTTAAAAATTTAACATACATATAACTTATATACGCAATAGATAGTTTCATGTTAAAAGAGCAGTGTACAGAGAGGCTTCTGAAATACACTCGCAAGGACCTGCAGCGATTCCCACCTCTTCCGTTTCTCCACATATCTATACATGTATTTTCTAGATTTTCAAGCTTTGAAAGATCGTCACGAAGTCCATAAAATATAAAATTGCCTCACTCGGCTTGCAAAATTTTTGCTTTCATTTCAAGGATTTTCAGTTTTTTAAAGGATACGTTCTAGAACTTCAAAAAGTCTTTTACAGACCTAATAATTTCTACAATATCTAAAGAATATTACCCTAAATTTTCAAGTCGATCCGAATAAAAGTTTCGGAGATCCAACCTTAGGTTGTCGGGCTGGGGATACAGTCGCTCAACCGATCCTGATGACGCAACTATCTTTAAGACAGTAAAAAGTTTGAATAAACCATTTTATTCTTTACTAAAAAAAAATATGTAAAAATATGCCTTTTTTACCCTGAATAAGCCCATGTGAACTCTTACCTTACTATATTGCCACAGCAAGTGTTCCTTACACTTCGCTTTCTTTTAATTCATTTAGCGCTTGCATTGACATCCGTCATTTTATGCGAACATTTTTAGAAATTCGTTAAGAGCGACATTAAATAATTATGAATTACGGTAGTAGTGAAATTCTCAAAAGTTCGTAACATCCGAAACGGTTTTATCTATTACTATATTGAATTGCATACATACATATATCTTAAACATTTAGCACAAAGAACTGTTGTATGAACCCCTCACTACTAAACCACCAATTAAATAAACGATTTCGTTCTTTCTGTTTCGAGATTTTAACACTATTTACTACATTTCACCAAATCGGTTTTGGCTTTAATGAATCTCGTTGCTGTAGGGCGTACATACCTTCATTTCAATCCATTATAATTAGGCAAATGGGCATCAAGTTTTTTGAAAACACACATATGTATAGGTATATGTACATACACACGCATGCCACCGTTCTAAATTATTGCTCAATTTTTATATTTAGATACATACTGAAATGAGTATGGGCCCACATTTCTCGTATTTCAAGGTTTTCCTTAGTTTTTGTTTAATTACATATATACAAGGGAGTACAGTGACGTGCATGACAACAGTCACTAAAATCACCAACCGTTTAAATTTACCCAACCCTCTGTTTTAAATAAACATTTCAGAAAAAATGGCACGCATTTGAGTTCATGCATACAAAATAGGGAGGTACAAAATGTGGTAGATTACCAGAGAGTTTTCTTGGGCCAAGGTAACTTTATACCACATTAGCTGAGAAATTAAACCTCAAATACACTCGATGGCTCTTCAAAATCTAATTCATAATGTAAAGTCTCTTCAAACAAATTAATTGATTGCAATTCTTCACAAATTTATATGTATCTATATTTTTAATAGAGTTCCGGCTTGTGGTGTGTGCCTTGATGTTTTTCCAATAAACGTAAGAGCCTACAGAGGCCTGAGCCGCCTCCAAAGGACTGATTCATGTCAGAAATACACTCGGAGATGTTGAAATTCCCTGCCGAAGGTCTACCGCAATTAGAACATTTTTTCTTTATTAAAATTAATTTTCTACAATTTTTGGATGTTGGCCGGACCAAGACTAAAACCTCGGCCTTCCGAATAGGAGTACGCAGTGCTAACCATTCAATAACAATAGCGCTGACGAATAAGCTTTCATTACGCTCTGCCATTTTGAAATTTGGTTTCGAAATAGAGAGTACCAAATGTCCAACAATCGGAAGGGGATACGTTAAATTCGAAGGACAAGCCTTATGCTGCATCTTACATACCTTCCGTCCATAGCAACCTATCTTATGAGAGCGCCATGCAAATAAAAAGTTGTCACCGATCGCCCATGCCGTTACTGACGGTTGTCCCATAGAAACTAGCGGCGAATTGATTTTTTCCGTAAAACCGGCTCGGCTTATTTCACGCTGTTATACAAGATTGCCAGTACTGACTTTTTTAAACTAATACTAAATAAACTGAGTTAATGTGTGGTTTTTTTCAAAGGAAGAGAAAACTGAATTCGTAATTAATTATTAATTACCATATAGATCATGCATATTTAATTGGTGTTTATATTCGAAAATATAAATTATGAAATTTGCTGACGAAAATTATAAATTTGTTTAAAAGTACGCAAACACTGGCAGCTGGAAACATTTCGCCGCCGTTCGCAGCGTCGATAACTCGTGTATATTCATCGCTCTTCCAGTCGGCTGTTATGGACGTTGGCTATGTAAGATGAGTAGTTGCGGCATTATTTGAACTATTTTTTCTTAAAATATAAAATAGATAATCTTACTTTTTATAAAGAATTGAAAGCGCTTAAATTGGAAATCAATGAATGTTTTGAAAAGTGCAGCTTTAAATTAAAAAAAAACTTAAAAATGTTAGTTGCCTATATTTCTGCCCAACACTGTACATCTGTGCATGTATAAATTTATGATAAGTGTAAAGCATGCCCCTCTTGACAAAATTAATGATGCTTTAACCAAAACCGCGTTAATTATTTAATATCTTTTTAACAGTCATGGATTTGGAAATGAAAGCGTTTAAGTGTTGGCCGTTTAGTGATCATCATATATACACGTACATTCACGTATATCTGTATGTATGTGGACAGATGGTCAGATGTGCTACAAACGAAGTAATTGCTGCTTTACGGTATCTTGGCATATTTTAAACGCTTGCGGAGCTCTTTGGCCACCGGCCACTGGCCACAGTTTGGTAATTATTAATGGCTATCGTCGATGATGATTTTTGCGTTATCGGAGATAGCTGAGATGATCGCTATAACTAAGCAAAAACAAAATATTGTTATTTATATCAACAACAATGTGTGTGTATGCACATACATATACATTTTGGTGGTAATGTGAGTGTATTTGAGCTAAACGTTTTCTAATTTAATTAGCCCACTAAAGTATAGTTGTATAGTTATGGAATCCGTTTCCATAACTTTGTAATTTGCTTTGGTTAACCTACACGTATACATACTTATATGCACACACAAACACACGCTTTTAAAAGAAATGTCAAAACGAAATAATATTTTATCTTATTCAGTGCGAGTATATCAAATAAGCTTTCGAAATCGGCATGCAGAGCAAGAGGTGCCAAATTACAAGGAAGATATGCAAAGAAGGACTTTGCTGAAGCATTCAGATGTTCGATGAAAAAAATGACAGCCTTCACATTTAAAATTTTTCTTGAAAATTTAGATATACCGTATCGTAAATATGGCTTACCTTGAAGGGAACGTAAGCTAAGATCGACTGGCTCCATTTGAACGGGAGGTCCCTCTGCCTGAAATTGAATTTTTCAATTAGAAAAATGCATACATACACGTATGTAAATAAAATCAAAATCAAAAATTGGTGAAGCGGGGAAAAAATCAAATATTTCAAATTTATCTTAACAAACAAGCCCTATGTGTTATGTACGAGTATGTATGTATCGCTCTGAAATAGTTATAATGTTTGACTATCCATATCGTATTATTCTGCCGAGAGCCCGATTCATTTGTTTCATTCTAATCAAATAACAATGCTCTTTTTCGCCTTTATGCCCACATCATATGTTAACGTAATTAATTCGAGTGTTGGCATTCATTGTCTTTACCATTGTAACGATTTTTATTTGTACTTGTGTGTATATATGCATGCCTTTCTGAACATAAAACGCCAGTGGGAAATAAACAAACGGGAACATGGCGAACATCTTTGAAACGTGTTAGAAAAATTATTAAAATGTCAACTGTTTGTGCGAGTACTGAAGTAGGCGATCTTAACAGCATGTGGTTGATATGTCAGCGTGATCTTTACTTACTCATTTTGTACATACATATTGTACATGCATACTCGTAGTGAATGAAACCAGCCCGCAAGAAACCGATTAAGTTGTTGCTCAAGATGCAGCAAGAGGGATAAATCTTTTAAAATAAGTGGAAGGAAAGAGGACATTAAACTCTAGCTCGAGCTAGCTTAATTTTGACTCCGGCATTAGCCAAAAGACAATTGTGTTAACCTGGAATTTGAATAATTCTACAGGATCTTTTTAAAGAAGTCGTGTTCTATAAGTCAATAGCCTGTTATTCCTCTTATTCTAGATCTAGTGCCGGTTCAGCAGATGTTGGGCGGGATTGATGAGCGGCTTGTAGAGTTCGGTTTTTGTTCGTCGTAAGGAGACTTCACTTTTCAATTACCTTCCCAGTGCAAAGTAGTAGTAGTAGAGAGTCACCTCGTTTGAGACCTCGTTTAATATCGAAAAACACGTAGTGGGCAGTGACTTTTTCGATTTTCCCGAAGTTTTTGGTGTTGCTCAGCGTCAGTTCTGACATGCTATTCGAACTTCTTCATCCCCTTGAGCCGGATATGTCGGATAGGCTCCCTTAGAGTTCTTTATCCTTTAGCCGTGAACCAAGGCTATACACAATGGTTGCTCACGTATGAAGAGTATGTGACGAGGACGCAAAAGGTCAATACCTCATTACACCTCTCTCTCTTAGACTTAGTTTTTACAAAGAGGAGATTTGAAACTTTTGAAAAATTTAAAATTTCCAATAAATTTCAGATACAATCCATAAATTGTGGTCATTAGGCAAAACATTCAATTTAAATTGACTTTTTAGTCCACTTTTGATGTTCATATTCCAGAATTAGACTTACACATACATACCTACATATGTCCACCAATGATGATATGGGGAATCGAGGAGTGAAAATATTCCATTTCAAGTGTAAATGCGAGCAAAACAAGTTTGTGGAGCTATCAAAATCAATTTCAATGGGCGAACGCTAATAAACGTTCAGCTTTAAATATAAACTATTATTGCACATTATTGTTGTTTGTTGACAAATAAAGCCAAGTGATTTATAATGGCAATTTCAGTGACTTAGTGGATTACATGCGAGTCGAAGTGCAACAAACTCACACTCTCGCCGAGGAACCGAAGCACGGCATACCGCTGTACACAAACATACATACGTGTACATATCTAAATAAATATGAGTATCTGAGATATGAAGACTCATACTCAGATTCAGGCTTAGACTCAGACTTAGGTAGTGTATCAATGTCGATGAAGTGCATACGAGTATGTATGTGAGTATGCGTACGAGTAGAGCTGAAAGATATAGATCACGCAATCAGATAGAGCATTAGCCGCCGTTTACATGGACCGCGAACACGGTTTACTAATTTGCCATCAATTACGGTATTTAACAACAACAACCACAACAACCGCAACAACAGCGATTTCGATACAATATTTCTTAATTTGTCAATATTAATAGGAGTTGTGTTTTACAATTGCCACGCGCTTCCACTGGAGGATATTTGACGCTTGTTAGATGGGAAAGAGGAAAAAGAAAAATAGGTATGAGAGAAAAAAGGAAATTCCGTGTTAGGATAAGAGTTCTGAAATGCACTCACCTCCTTCGCGGGCAGAGGGTCAGGTCCCAGGCCATTCTGAAAGAAGAAGAAATTTCGATTTAGTTTTGGGCAAGCTTCATAATTATGTTAAATGTGTGTACCATATGTAAATCGGATATTGGCTAATTAATGAGTTTCACTGAAAAAACAAAGACAAGAATAATATTCAAATCAACAATGTATAATAAATAGATGAGTTAACCAACCATCTAGCATACGAGCGAGTCAGAAGTTCTATAACATTTCAGGATAATGTTTGTACGAGATTATGTTTTTACTGCTGTTGGCTATTAAAAGCCACGCTTGAGCAATCCCGTGAGCAGCAGACTCTCATGATCTTTCGCAGCAGTAATGATTGGTCCATTGCAAATTGCAACAAATATTACACTAAATATCCCGAAACAATTACATATGTACAGGTATAGGTATATATGAACAGGTGAGTGAATATTAAAAAGGGCTGCGTGCAATGCCCATCCTCGCCAGACGGGTATCCCAACTTACATTTCATTTTCATATCATTTTGAATTGGATTTAATATTTGACAGCTCTCCTATATCTAAGTCCCAATTAAGAATTTCACAATTTATAATTTTTTTAATTTGAAGAAATTTGCACATTTCTGACTGTTTCAAATCATCTTTCGCGGTGGGTGCCAATCCGAACCACAAATTCTTGAAAAGTAGAACCTCCCTCTGAATTATTCCGTTTATCTTTTTTTAAATCGTACAGAGCACAAAGAGTGGACCTTCCTAACAGGATGAAAACCGAGTGGTAGTATAAAAGAGAGAGCAGGCAAATTTAATACATGTGTCTACCTCTCGTCCTCGGGATCGCACATAAATTGAATACATTTAGGAATCCTTATTATGGTCCATATTAAAAAAACAGCAGAAAGAGGAAGTTTATTATTTTACCGCACTTAATAATGCTTTCCACTATCTCAGTTACGCTCTTTGAAGTGCGAAAATAACATTCGTCGTTTCATCCTAGACAAACTCATTTTTATTTTCTTATTTTATTTTTTTTTTTTGGTGAAGTAGAAATTCAAAATACCTAAATGAACTGGTATAAAATTGATGACGAAGAACTACTACTCTTGCACTAAGAGTGCAAACCAGTTGGATTCTAGTTAACAACTAGTATATTTCCCTGCACAGAACGTATGCAGTTTCATATCTGTAGTGTGTGTAAATGTGTGCTACCTTGAAAGTTTAGTGCCCATGTGGTATTCTGTAAAATTTTGTCTGTTCATCACAACAAATCGCTTCAAATTGCTTCTTTGTGATTTAAGACATTTACCAATAAAATTTTAATGACACCATTTAGCAAAGTTAAGCAAATGTGCAAAAGGCTCGTATAAGCATATTGTCTGCCTCCACATTACATTTGCATTTTCCGTCCAACAACTAAGTGGCTGAGCTCCTTGTGCTTGGTTGCTCGTAACTTGCTATTCGCTACTGTGCAACATTAACCGCAACAGTAACTATGAAATTCATTTTATATGTAGGTTTAGGCAAAGGAGAGAGAGAGAGAGAGAGAGAGAGAGAGATGAAGAGAGATAGAGAGAAAGATAACAAATAACTTTTGTGCACAAACAGATTCAATTGAATACATGTTTTAAGTTAATTTAATTTTAAAGCGTTTCGAATTTTCCAAATCGAATTTTTAATGAATCATAAGACCGAATGAGTGCATCTGTTCTTACCTCGCAAGCAAGGCTATCAAATCGGATGATGCCAACGTAGTCAAAGGAAAATCTTAGACCCAAGCTGTGGCGACCAGACCGGACCCAAGGGAAAGGAGTGTTAGGTGAAGATTTTTAAAATGGTTAGTGCGTTGCGGAACACATTTTAGATAAAGATAGGCAATAATCAAAATGCGCCAATATCGAGCCTCCTTAATACCGCATACAAGATCTTGTCGAAATATCAAAGCCCACCGTAAACGAACTGATAGGTCTCTGTCAATGAATGATGCGCTGCTGGTAACTAGTGGGTATTATTAATTGAATTTATCTAAATCTGCCTGGAAAGTGGTTCTGGGTGACAGCTGCTTGTACAGGGAGCACGACATCCTGCATCTTAAGTAGGAGTATATATTCCACAGGTCCAACGAAACGCGATAAATAAATGTGTTTTCTATTTCTCACTCCGTTTCCCCTACAGATGGATCACCGGGGACGGTATCTCTTGGTAATAGTGTAGGTACTTGTTCACGCCCTTTCTTGATATTCGCATAGAATAGCAATACACGTATAATTTGTTCTTTAGTCATTCTTTGTTGGAAAATATGAGGAATCTAAACTAAGGGAAGTGCTTAAAGGAGTCTCAGCTCGTAATATCATTAAAAGCTAATAAATATTCTTCGTTAACTTTTAATATTTGGAAAGCTCGTTTATGCATACATATGCACGCACTAGTAAATATATATGGGTGCATGTAGGTATGTATATATAAATGCAATTAATTATTTCGCCTATAAAATTGTCCAAAAGTGCAAGACAATGTTGCTGTTATTTATGTCAGTAATGATCATTCAGTGATCGTACAAAACAGATTTTCAGATGTCCACAATGACATTTGTTAAATAAAATGATCACGCTGCCTTGTACTCGTACCCGTGGTCATATACGTAGCCGTAGCCGTAGCCTTAGCAGCAGCAGTATATTCCAGCTGTCAACAGTGGCCGGTGGCTGTCTTCAGTGGGAATCTCTGTAATAATTGGTGTAGTTAATCTGTGCAAAGTGCCAGCAGCTGTCAGTGCAACATAAGGCGCTGCCACTTTAAGTTCAAATCGGTGTTGATCCAAATGCCAATTGAATCGCAGCGAATTAAATGGAATCACACGGAGTGATAAGCTTTTTAAACTATAGTCGACCGCTGTGAGATTTATGGGAACGATTTTCAGCCGCAAGTGGCATTCCAATGGGCACTATTAACGTACCATGTGTTAAAAATCGAACAGCCTCTTAGCGGTGTCAAGCGCAGACGCGCAGACAGACAGACAGACTGACGACCAAAATACTATACTACCATACTTCGGATCGGCCAACCAGCTAACTAACATGCCGGCTAAACTTCCAAACGGTCTTTCAAATTGGTTGCCAGTTATATTCATACATATGTATGTATGTATGTGTGTACTAGTTAGAAGCACAGCTGCTGCACTTGATATTCAACGCTAAACCAAATAAAGCGAAAGAGGGCAACACATCTTGTGGTGCATGCAACGCATAAGCACACAAACAACAACTCAAGTACATATGAATGTACGTGTGTTGTACGTTACATTGCCCCACATGTGCGGCATCGAGTCGCGGTGTCAAAGTGTTAACGTCCAACGTAGTAAACAATGACACTCCATCGATCACAAATCAAGAACCAGCTAAAGCATCAACCGCAGGAACATACTGAGCTCGCTAGTACGTAACCTTACGAGTCAAACGGCTGAAAGCGTTCAAAACAGCAACAAACATCAAATAGAAAATAAACAACGAGCTGAATAGTACGATGTTATTGCGAAACTTCTTTTTGTTTATGAAAGATCGTTAGCTTGGAGCATAATTGAAATTAGTGGGCTACCCGCTGCGAGTGTGTGTGCCGCAGGCGGGGGAAAGGGAGGGGGGGGGGGGACCTTAAGTTTTCCCAAACGTATTGTTTTCAATAAAGTGATTATACCAAAATTAAAAAAAAAAAAATCAGCGCCAAATATGTATGTACATTTCTCTACATGTGTAAAGCTGCCATTCGTCAGGTCCTTACCGCGGGCGATTGCACCTAAGCCGTTGAGTAGGCTAATTTCTTCTACTCATGGGCACCAAACTCAATAAGGCTGGAACTCCTCCTCTATGCAGACAATACATTCTGCTCATGCTATCTTACTTTGCTTTTGAAAACGATATTTTAGGGGTAGATACATCGTCATAACAACCACAAGAACGCTTAGTTCTCTTTTACTTAGTGCTAGCAAGAGTTTGGTCTGTTCGCTTACGTTCTAAATTTGAAGACACTGCTTGGAGTTGATGCCATTAAATTTGAAGTTACCTTGGCTTTAGGGTCGGTCACAGAAGAACCCTGATCTTGTACCTGCCTGGAACTTGGACCCATTAGTATAAATGAGGATATCTTCAGTATTACCGTTTATTTTTAGTTTCGAATTTCAATGTTTCCAACCAGTAAGGACTGAATATATTCTCAGATGATATCTTTAGGCTTAGCCTCAATTTGAGAAATATTTGAATATTTGAATATGTATGTTACCTGAAGTTTTTACAAACGCACCACTTTTTTACCAGACTTTAGCACATTTTCTACTAGTACTTATCACATTTTCTGTGAAACGAATAGCAGTAAAGATGAGTTATTAAGCTAAATTAAGGCTCTAAAGCTCCTAGTTTTAGACCAAGGCATTAAGGTGCGGCACTTTTGAATAAAAAGACAATTAACAGAAAAACTCTTCAGATGGCCGCCACCCTCAACACATAAGCTTTCAACTATAATATTAAATGTGAAGCAACTTTGAAATGGAAGAATGGCACTACCGAGCATGTCAAAAAAACTAAACACTATATTAACTTCGAGAAAAGGCTGGCTAAACTCAGTCAGTATAGATCTGGATAAAATTTATTCTCCTTTTGTAAGTATAAGTATGCTGGGCTTCCCAGAAAAATACAAAATTCACTTGCAGCCCATCTTTGAGCATGGAGTAGAAATACGTATAATAAAATTGGTATTTAAACACTTGAGAATGACCAGTTTCTACTGCGGAAGCAGCTTAGAGCGCCTGATAACAATGACGAGGTTGCATTAGAATGATTTGCATTTTTTGCATCCACAGGTTTTGTTACTGATGCTTTGTTGACTCTAACAACAACAAACATTGTGAGTTTGAAATAATTATTGGAATTTTATTATGTCAATTTTTGTTGTCGTTGCATTTAAGTTATATTTTCACCTCTTTGTATTTCGAGTAGCGTACACTTGATGTACTTCTTGACACAAGTGCCATGTTATGCCATGGCACAGAGGGAGATGCTGATGAAAAGATCACCTCAAAAAAGAAACACAAAAATAAAATAAAAAATTAACAAAAAAGGCAAAAAGAGATAGGCGTGTTTAGATGTGAATAAAAACAGTGGCACCAACGCCATCGTGGTTCCAATTAATTTTTTTTTTCTTAAATACTTGTCGTACATGCGTAAGTACAATATATATGAATGTAAGTATGCAGAGGGCTGAATGTATAAAAGGCGATATTGGGGTGAGTGTGGGCTTTATCGTGATTCATTTCATTTCTCGATCTGAATATTATAATGAGACAAATTGTTGGTTTATATGTTAACACTTATGTGTGTACATGGTATCTGGGGGAATCCGTGTCTTTATAATTGTGGAGGCAATATTGTGAAAGACTATAGTAAAGGTGGATTGTTGTTGTAGTAGCCACAAACAAATTCTACAAACTTGTGCGCCCTTGTATAGACCTTAATTAACATTTGCTGCGGCCTGACTCAGTGCCACATACCGGACTACTTCCAACCCTACAAGGTCAGACTAAAGTTAATGCTATGGGAATATGCGTTGAAAACGACGCTTTTTAAAAATTTGGCTATGAGATAAGGCAGATAGTTCTTTCCATAATAATTTTGGAAGCTACGGCGAAACCTAATCTGAGTGACGGCCGTAGTCTTCCTGAATTTAAAAGACTATCCTTAACCGAAAGCTATCTAGTATAATTTATTTTATTTTCGAACAAATTCGACTTGCTCTTGGACTTGTAAAAAAAAAAAGATCATCAGCCATATTTCTGAATTCCCTTGATTTTGAAAAAAAACAATAAATAAATATAAAAAATAGAAAAATACATTTCAATAGGTGTGGCCAATGAGGCAAGAAATTTAGAGTTCATTAAAAATTGTAAACATCGTCGAGAACATTGCGCGTGACCAAACATAAGCTTCGTTTGCATGTCGCAAATTCGGAGCGAAGCCTCGTCCAACTCTTTCAAAATTCATATTTTTGAAAAATTTTGCAGAGACCAAATCGACCTAAAGTAAGCCCGGTCCGCAAAAACCTGCCTGTCGTTTTGATTCATTTATCAAATTTTAATACAAAATGTTCTCGCGTGGGTTGAAGCTAAGGAAGAAGGATCAAATGAGGGTACTTACCATGAAAACCATTAAATTGTAAAACAGCTTACAAAACAATAACCGTCGTTTGGCGCTATTGCTGCAGCTAATTCCTCAATGTGGACGCCAATGTTGCAAATATAATATGAAATTGCAAATGTTGCAAGTGTGTGCCTGTGTGTGTGCGTGCGTTCGAGCGAGTGCAAGTGTGAGTGTGAGTGCGTGCGTTTGTACAAAACCTTAGATCGATCCATGCTACAGCACTGTAGACACACACGACGAGCACCGCGCAGAAATGCAATGACACCTGTTGTTGCCGATGGTGATGATGATGATGACGATGGTTGTTGTTACTCTTGTTGTTTCTGGTAGTTTAGCCACTGCGGCTGCTTTGTGCGCTTTGTCTTTACCACAATTATTACTAACAAATGTCTGCAATAAGGAATTCAAGCAAAACTGGCACAATTGATGCAGTGGCGCACGCTTGATGCATATTGTGCAAATACATATATACATACGTATATATGCACATATGGCACTTACGGCACACGGCTGATGGCTGATGGTTGCTGGTTGATGGCTTATGCAAGACGGGAGATGCGCAAGCCTCACAGGGGAGCAGGCGATGCTTACGGTGCGTGACGCGACGTGCTGCGCGCAATAATCAAACGACCAGTGTCGTCTCTGAGGCCCATAAACGAAAAATTTACGATGCAGAAAGAGGTTTGCACCACTCCAATGAACGGACGCTCGGCGCGACTGAGACGTGGCTGCAATGCCGGCGATTGTTGTAGGAGAAATTGGTAAAAGAATGAATGGTTTTTGTTGTTGTTTGGCTATGAAATTGAGTTATATACTAATATATTACTACAAAAGTTTTCATTTACGTACATACACGCATACGCAAATATTCATATGTACATATGTAAGTACATAGATATTAGTAAGTGCTTATGACGCATTCGATGTCTTCTATATAATATGTACATATATATGTACGAGTATGTAATATTCGATCATACAAATCACATTTATGTATTCGTACATGCACATTAGTACATATTTATATACTCGTCAGTATAGTTAATCACGCCAAATCTTGTTGTTGTTGCTGTTGTTGTTCTTAATCACTAAAGTTGGATATCCGGCATTAACCACGTTTTAAGATCATCACATTTATAACACACAAATGAAGTATGTACATATGTACATATGTATGTATACATTTAGAATATGTTCAGTGCGAGTACGTATGCGCTTTTATTATAACACATACTGTTAAATTAAAAAAAAAAAATCATAAAATATAAAATAGTTATGGAGGAGTTTGGTCGCGTTCGTCTCGTCCGTTCCGTCAGTGCGTTGATGGCGGCGGCGTCTGATATGGTAGCACCTACCGCGATGATTTCAGCGGTGTGGTTGATACAAATGCATTTGTATGTATGTTTGTAAGTAAAAAAAAAAAAACACAGTTAAAATAGCTTGTGGCAGCTTGTCACGGCTCGGTGGCTAACACTTACCCGCTCGCACTCAGTCGGTATTCGCATTCATATTATTTATTTGTAAGTTGGGTGCGCTGATGGGTTTTTATCATTTTTCAGAATTTCAATTGTGAGCAATTGGCTTTGATTGGCACCACCCATGACTGTGCAACGGAACACCATATCACATACATAACAACATACATAGACCCATGCTCGTATCTATGTAGTACCACACCACAGAGCAAGTGTTGACGCCTTTTGAAATTTCGGATGCAACTAAACTGTTTGTATACACGGATTAGGAGTGTTCTTTTCAGAGTGGATGTTTTTTTGGTTTTTTTTCTTTTTGCTAGCAGATATCAATCACAATTCGTATCTGTATCCAATAGGAATTAACTTTATATGATCCTATATCGGATTTAAGCTTTCTTTCATGTATTCTTCCAGAGCTTCTGAAATACCAAAAAAAAAATCCCCAGACCCGTTATCTGTGTTCGTGTGTTAGAGAAATATAAACCCTATAATAAACCATAAACATGAATCCTATTTAATTTTCTCAATATTGATCTCATACAGTGAGCAAGCTCAGGTTTGGTTGCTTGGGAATTCCGTACGGTATATTTTGCCACCGCAATAGCCGAGTGGTTACTGGGAAGGCCAAGGCTCGAGCTTTGCAATTATATAAAAGAGCGAAGCAGAAGGAGTTCGGGCAATAAATAAGAACAGGTGAAAAGAGGTTTGAATTGAATTATAGGTATTATATATAATTATAATTGTTAAAAAATTAATAATTTTTGAAATAAAAATAACATACTTTCTGAGTAACCTCATATGCCGTATAATTTACATCAAACGCTGAAAAGACATTTTTATGTCATTTTAATGAACACCTTCAAAGTTACCCCACCCTTTGAGTGCACAGCAGCAGCACATCTGATTGTATAATATTCTTTGTTGATATTTTTTTTTACAACAGGCGCGCCAAAAATGTGTGAAAAACACATACCTACACACATATGCACATTTAAACACCATAACATACGAGTAGGCGTATGAACGGATGAGCCCCAATATTAGCGACGGCAAATTCGCTGTGTTATAGAGTAAATTTTAATAGCCATATGTATATATGTATGTATATACATACATACATATACATACTATATGTATGTATATACATATTCATAAGAAGCGAAATGATAATAGATGCTAGAAGCCTAGAATTTAATTTAATACTCTCGACTTATTTTGTAATACAGAAAACTACCAGACAAATAGGAGAAGAAATAGTCAAACCAAAATACATAAGAGCCTTCCCGTCACGTCTCACAAACCAATCGTGTATTTTTCGCTGAAAGACCATTTGAAACCTTTTTTTAATTAATTTAAACTTGTTTTATTTTCTTTAAGTGGCGCTAAGATTGATAATTGAAAAATAAGCATGACATTCACACGGGACAAAAATGGCCAACGATTGAAATACCGATTCCATTTGAGCAGAATATTCTTATCACAAAGGAAGTGTAGTAATTGAGTCGGATCTCTTATGAAATAATTTATCAGACACCAGACCAGAATACCATGGCTGCTAGACAACCGAATGTTCAACTGATAGGATGCGATTTTGTTAATTCTTTTACAACAAAATCTCTATGATATGTAGAGGGTTTTTATTGGCTATTCTTGAGTCAGTCTTAGTCTTCAGTAAATCTTATTTATATTATACGTATGATCATTTCAAGGATTGAAAAGTTTATCTATTAATTTAAACACAAACTTTAATTTTTTGTTAAACGAATTCCTTTGCCATCTTCTCTCTTTCTGTAAGGAACCTTGTTTTTTGTAGGTACTTTTGAAGTCAGTCCGCAGGTACAAAGATATACATACATATGTATATGCAACATATACGAACATACAATGGCTTGGATAAATCAATATAAAAGCCGCGAATTGCTTAACATTTTCATTATGACACTTCTTTTCCATCGATCGTCGCGATTTACAACAACACAAAGTATCAATTAGAACACTTCAACTGAGAATGCATATCAACTTGTACAATCATTGTGCATTTATTTCTCTCTCTTTCAATGCTAACTGTGATTGTTGCACGTGTTAACAACCGGTATAAGATTAGCAAGCAAATGCTTCTTGCCACACAATCGACGACAAAATCACGGTAAAGCGCGACGAAAGTTGTAAACAACACACTTCAATTAGCCGGCGTTGATCGCAACATGCTTTCAACCGTATTTGTTGATTTAAGCGCGCGAACGTCACACTACCTTGCAGAAAAATATCGAACTGGATGCTACGAATGCGCTTACCTCGCAGCCGGGGCCATGAATTGGCGTGAAGCGCCAACGCCAGTGATCGCTGCTGCTGTTGGATGAAGAGGTACCATAGCCAACAGCCAGCAGCCATCAGTCGAAGTTCCCCACACCCTCGTATACAGCGACGCAGCGTACACGGGCACATGGCGCTGTTGGGGCAGCCGCAGTATGAAGGTAAATATGAAAATTCAAATAAAACTCACCACACTACCTGTCGGCGCGTCGGCTGGCTGGCTGGCTAGCTTGCTAGCTGTTCGCTTTAAGTGGAAGCAACAAGCACTTCTTTTTCTTTAGCTCTTGTTGTTATTGATGTTGTTGCTGCTTCATTATTTATTTGCTCATTTTGTTTTAATCATAAATACGTACATACATACACACACACACACGAGCTTACCATGCAATTCAACAGTAAACACAGACTTTAGTATCCGTTTAGACGTTTTATGCCGTGCCACCGGCCGTCAAGAACTCCCAGCAGCTGTTGTCATTGAATTGTTATTGCTGTTGCCGCTGCTGTTACTGCTGCTGGGACTGTTGTTATTGTTGTTGTTCGTTTTAGTGTTTATTTTTATTTTTATTTTGCTTCTGACGCTGTTTTAGCACTGTTATTGCTGTCCACTGATCGGTTGATTACTTTACCGTTGCTTAAGGTGGAGCTACGCCAAATGACGACAAGTTTGAGCTCGCCTCATTTGGTACGACAACGAACGAAACGAAAGCACTAAGATGCCGGTGTTCAGTGTGTTGGTGTTCATGTTGCTGTTGGTTGGTGATTGCGCTCAGCTCTTCACTGCTCGGCGTATGCATGTGTGGTTGTACATATGTATGTGCTATGCGCCGAGAGTATGTGTGTGTATGTCATATTGTTCAGGGTGATACATTTGACGAATGTCTTCGTAGAAAAATATTTTCACATGCAATAATCACAGCGTACCACCCATCTATTTACATACATTCTCATATTACATACATACACACACACGTAGGTATGTACATACATATGTATACATTTGAAATGGACATCAGTTAGCAGAATCATCCGTGAGAATGCTGATATTGATTGAAAAGATATGCATATCGGGTACCATTTATTCGCTCATAACATCGTTTATTTGTTTTTTTTTTTTAATTTTTGTACATTTGTATGGTATGCAAAAGCGCATTCGGGGCATGATCTTACAACCTACTACATATTTGAATATGTTGTTACTCTGCGTACTGTTGATCTGTCGTAAAATTTGTGGTCCCGGATTTGAGAGTCATCAAATGTATGTACATACAAGTATGTGACCATATTTACATACTTGCATATTTACGTGTATGTGTAAATCCGTCTCATATGACATTAGCAGCCTGGATGGCCGGGAGATAGTTCTGCAACTGAGGACATTATTCATTATACAGCACAAATACATATATGTACTACATAAATATATATTTATATGTACAACATATGCAAGTTTTGACTGAACTAGCCGCAATTTCCATCTATGTCCAAATAACCGTAATGTAAAATAATGATAAAATGTCGTCTGCCGATTCGATTACCATTTCTGAAATTATCGAAATACGCATTGAATAGAAAATATTCTCTCCATGTACATATGTATGTATGCATATAAAAATATCTTTGGCTAATGGATTGCCCATAAAACCGATTTTATTGAAAAGGGTCGCCGAGGGACTGGATTATTACCCAGCACCTGAAAGCATGCTCTGGAAAGTAGGTAATAATGCATATTATGCCTAATTGTTATATAGGAGAGGTTAGATTGAGCTGGTCGACCCATAGAGAGGCTCAAATAGGCAATACAACGTCTTTAGCGGTTTCGGAAATTCACTCCATAGTACTTAAGTACAGTAATGCTAAAATTTTTGTTGTATTTCCAGCTTAAAGAGCATTGCTTTTCTCTTAACGCTTACTTCAATTGCTGTAATTTCTCACCAAGTAAAGTCAATCTCTGTTTACCGATCACAGATACGAAATTATCTTCAGATGAAGCAATTATTTAATATAAATTAACAGATTGTACTTAATAAATGATTTATTAACTGTTACTAAATATTTATTAAATCGTATGATATATTAGAAAATCACTTATTATACAAATATAAAGTAAAATATATTTTTTTAAATATGTTGAAGAAGGTGTGATACACAATCACGGTCCTTCGAAAGGGAGGGAGGTGTTCCGGAAGACATAAAAAATGACTAAGTAGTTTATGGACAAGCCCTAAAGAGATATTAATATGAAAGTGTTAGATCAGGAAAAGCGCGAAATGTTTGAGGACAACAAATTCAAGCGAGCCAATCAGTTCCTCGCGGCGTTGGTCGTCCAGCAGGCATACTCTTTTTGGCAGCATGCTACTCCTCTTACTCTGAATTGCTCTCCTTACCTCATTATAAAACTCAAACGGAGGCCTTCCTAACGAGATAATACATGACGAAGCTTATTTCGCACTTGGCGAGAGACGGGATTGACATTGTTCCCGAAACGTGTTATCGCGCTGACAGATCTTAGCGTATTGACTTACAAAGAGGAGAAGCCTGGCTAGACTACCGTGTTGCCAACATGACGAAAACATAAGTAAATTCAAATTTTTCGAATAGATCGATTCCAGGTCCACTTTCCGGAAAATTTTTTCTTATCGGGTGCATTCCTTATACAAAGAGCGACCAGTGGTTTGAACTGTGAGTGGACCCGTCAATCAATTAGGCAAAAGCCTTTTATGTATGTAGATATATAGATACCTGGCACTTTTTAGCCGGTATAGAAATTTTCGGCTGAGCTCCTCCTCTAAAGGGTTGTTAAACTTTCATGAGGAGCTTTTGTTTCGTGTCAGAAATAGACCCGAAGGGATTGATAATTTCTGCCGAGGGTCGACCGCAATTAGAATATTTAATTAAATTAAATTGTTTTATTAAATTTTCTATAATTTGGGATTTTAGAATGACCAGGACACGAACCCATTACCATTTTTGTGGTAGTAGCACTGCTAACCCCTCGGCTACTGCGGCCGCCCACAATATATTTCAATAACGGAGCAGATGCTTAGTTCCGTTTCTTAATTTTTTTATTATTAATATCATATTTGGAATTTCAGGCAATAAGAAAGAGATAAATTCGGGTGAAACCGCACATTAAATATGTATCTGTAATTCCCATGGCTACTGGAAATATGAAAGACGGATATTTTGTGGCTTTAATATACATAAATATGTGATTAAGAAGAAAAGTTCATGGCCGGACAATGCCGCTGACGGAATTAAAAACAACATTATACGAAGGCAGCTATTGTTTTTGCCCAAATATCATAGATATAGACTTGGGCAAGTTCACGTTCACTTATACTTATACAAATTGTGCCATCTACATTGAGGATAATCTTCAATTTTAGCTCAACTTAGGCGCTTCACGACAATCCATCCTATGATTTTACTCTTTCTTATAAATGTACGCACATAGAACTCTTTGTGCTAGTAGAAGCGGCCGGCAGCTGAACAAAGTTAACATACCTCTGATATAAATATGAAGTATCTGTGCAGAAATACAGCTAAAAACCGTTACAATGCCGTTTGTCCCCATTTATTACAATTTTTGCACTATACTCATTCGAACAAATGTCATGCTAACGGCATAGCTACACACACACACACATGTGCTGGTATAAGCTGAAGTATAAGCTCAGTTTATTGTTTTCCTTGCGGCATTTCATCTAACCACAATTTGAACGTTTAATTGACTGATTGCGCTGGCTGTCGCTGGTCACAGTGTCATGTTTTGAGTCTTTATTTATTTCATTATTAACAACCGTGGTGCAGTAATAATAGGAACGTGGTATTGTTGAGCGAGCGTAAGTACATATATACATATGTATGTATGCTTGTATGTATGTACGCATGTTCACATTTCATTTTTTTGATAACACCAACGCATTCACGAGCACTTTTCCACGCTTCGTTAGTCTAAAAATGTTTGCATATGTTGACAGGTTGATCACTGATGCTGAGATCAGTCAACGATGTCCATACATACATACAATGTTGTGTTGTATGAAGCTACCACTTCTGCTGCCGCCATCTATGTACAATACATACCTATGTACATTCGTACGTAAGTGAACGAATTTTTTACTTTGGTCAGTTATTTTTGTCACACTCGCTTTATGCATCCAACCAACAAAGACGCTCTGCACGATTTTGTTGTCTCTGTCAATTCGGCATTAAACGCATGTGGCGCACTCTTCACAACGGCGGCGCAGTCGAAAATTGCAAAGTCAGACGATGGAAGAATCCATTCATCTGCTTTGCCAGCAGCGTAGACCTATGTACAATAACCACAATAATATAAGTGTATGTATTTATGTATGTACGCACATGTATATATACATCTGCATGCTAGATAGTCTATGCGCGCGCGTTCAAACCGAACTAATCCATTTTGGTGGCAACTTTTGTGGCGCTCGCTGCAAGCTGCCGACATCGACAGGCTCACCGCCATAGCCAAGCGGCACTGCGCAACGTGACGCGCGGTAGCAGGCGGGCAGCGTGCTCCAATTTTATTCACATCCATTGCCATTTTTGTCCACTAACCCATCAGAACAAGTAGTGATCAGAAATCAGTAGTGATGTACTCGTACTAGTTGTACATGTTTTTATTGGAAAGTCCGAATTTATTTAAATTTTAATTGAAATTGTCGTCGTTACCGCTGTCTGCAAATGCTGTCGACGTTATCTGGCTCGCTATTGGGAGCTGGGAGCTGGTAGCTGGTAGCTGAAAGCTGAGAGTTGAGAGCAATGAATGTGTGAATTTCCCACGCTCTATATTTTGTATTTATTGATGTCAATGGAGTTATTGTTTTACTTAATCGTAATAAGCAAATACATACTTGTTTTCTTCTTCTTCTTTTTCTTCTTTGCTTTTGTACAACGAGCAGTCAATTGCCCGTTTTGGCGTGTATATTTGCTTACCTGAAAGTGTGTGTGGGTATAAGTTTGGTCGCTTGGCGTTTTGCACTCTTTGCGTTTTGCTCACATAAACGACGAGTGAAAACTTCGATACCAATCTCGTGGTAGACAAAATTGGATTTGTTTAAAGATTAATAAATTACAGCAACAGTGTGAGACATATACCTACTTTGTATTTATTAAATAAAGCAGATATCAAGAGCATATTTAAATGGTTATCGGATTCATAAAAAAATTAACAAATTGTATAGGTATATGTATGGTATGTATATATGTGCCGACTGTTTTGGACAAGAAGAGGAATCCCTTAATCAATCTTTTATGCCACTATACCGATGTCTCAACTGAGGGTTATATTTTGCTTTAGCGGATCTGACTGACTATATAGATATTCAGCAAATCTTGGAAAATACCCGTGAAAAGAGGATCGATTTTAAGGCAACCATCGATAGCATGAAAGGCGCTGAATCACTCTTACCAACAGGTGCCTCTTTGGACTGAGTAAGGCAATTGAAAAATAAAGTCTTCACCCGCCGAACAAAGCCCAACTCAAAAAGTCACTCCCATCCTTCTACATGGTCCAAAGCCATTGGCGATTTATAGTTCTCTGCGTGTTGAGGACGGCGAGATGCTGGAACGGTGAGCTGAAAGAGTTATACATTTGACATAGTTTAGCGAATCAAGAGACAGCGGCTATGCTGGGTAGGTCATGTGGTCCGAATGGATAAGAATACTCCAGCTTTCAAAGTTTTTAATACAGTACCTGCCGGTGGGTGCGAATTAATAGGAAGACCACCACTCCGTTGGAAATGTCAGGTGAAGAAAGACCTAGTTACACTTAGTATTTTCGATTGGCGACAAAAATCAAAAATAAGGAATAACTGGTGCACTGCTGATATGATCGCGTAAGCGGTGTCTACGCCAGTAAAGAAGACAACTTGGAGGAGAAGAAATTAAAATCTTCTCTTATACATAATTACAGTGGTTATATTTTTTGGCCTAAGAATCATCTCAGTCTGTGCTTGCCTACACTGTAATCTAAATTACAACTTTCAGTCCACAAAAAATTTCAATGCATACAATATTGTTAACTTGTTAGCTATAAAGGATGGCCATATTTCCCACAATTCAGTTCGCCGAGTTTGGAGATTGATCTGGAAGATTCATCCATAAATAAACGTTCCTTTTTTCTATAGAAAGATTAATTAGCTTCTGCACCGTTCGAACAGATTTATCTCCAAATCCAAATTTTTCTAAAAATCTATGCAAACCGAATATTTACCTTTAAATATACATATGTATGTACTAGTTTCCCATACAGTTATTTTCTATGACCATTTCCATTTATTTACCTGTAAATAAGTAAATTCAATACATAACACACACATACATATAATATATAATTACTGCAAATGAAATATGAATACCTAGATATCTATATATGTGCCATTACAGAACATTCTCGTATGTATGCTTGTATGGCCCACTTGCCAACATGAGTTCGTGTCTTAAGTCCTTTGATTTGTATGCTCATTGTGACTACAAATGTGGTCAATAGAAAAAAAGAATCGCTATGAATCCGGCAGACAAGTGTTTGAATTTTTTCTTTCGACCAGCCAAACAACAGTAGCAGAAATCTAATTGTTACAAATGAAAAAATGAAAAAATGAAATTTATATGCAACGCACAGATATCGAATGGCGCCTATTATTGGCCGTTTATCGTTGTCTATTGGCCGTTTGACGCGATACGGTACCCGAGTTCACGAAGCTCACGGCAAAGAAGTTACTGTTTAGACACCTTTGGAAGCAATTTGCAAGAAGCGTTTACTGAATAAATTATTATGTTTGCATAAGAAGTGCAACGGTTGCAAGTTGAGACGGGCAGAAGAAAGGCGGCTAAGCGATCGCGAACGTCAGAATGTTAGTTGGAGCTTAGGCGAACGGCGAACGCTGTTTGCTCAATCATTCTTGCAATTTTTTTATTGTTTGTTACATATATATTTTTATTGTTTTTATATTTGTGTACAAGCCAATGCAATAAAATGTTATATAAATTAAATTTGAATTTTACAACCTTTATGCTTTATTTTACGAAAACGCTATTAACACGTTTGGCAAGGGCGCTTTCAAGGAAAATCAAAACCAACAAAGCAAAGCAGAATCAACAGAAACGCTCATCCAAATTAAACGCATTGGGAAAGCTGGCGAACATCGCACAAGGAAAACGATAAATCGTGCTGATGTTGAACTTTGTGCGATTTTCCCAAGAACTAGGTGCGATGCGATGCGGCTAGACGGTAGAGCTGAGAAATGCATTGCAAAAAAGAAGCGACATCTGACAAGTATGTACGAGTATGTATGGATTTATGGTTGGATGTGAAGGTATAACGATACGATACAACAGGCAAATTCAACGCTTAAAAAATCCTATAAATGAAGCGGTTTTGACTGCAGTGTGTTTAGAGGAGAGTTTTGTTGCTCTTGTTATCTATCTTTATAGCATACTGTTATAGTAACATTTGCTCAAGCTCCGATACATATATATATATATGTATACATATCGGTAATATAGATACATATGTACCCAAAACTGATATATTTATTTAACAGAAATTAATATGTCAAAATTTATATCGCTTTTATTTTGAAGTGAAATAAATTAGTAGCTCGTCCGCACTCCAGCTTTTCATATCACCAATTGCTGCCATAGTGCGAAGGGAAGAAATCACTGGGCCACTATTGTGATTCGTCTATAGTTAACTATAGTCGGAGAACCGGATCAACAGTTAAAATCCCTCTAATATTGGGAAAAAATTATTATAATATTTAAGGGAAATGACATTTTTGTCACAATGCTTCACATTTAACAGTGATTTTTACGTTTTTCATTATTAAGAAGATTTTAGTTAACAGCTCATATCTTGGGTAATTTTTGAAAGCCAATATTTTTCAAAATTTAGTTTAATTCCCTAAACGATTAAGAACCAACTGAAGGAATATATCAGACTTACAGAAAATGTACGTACATTTTTATGCTTTTGTTTGTATGTAACAAAAAATTGTCCATGCATACCGAAATGCTTATATGATATCAACAGGTGGTCACCGTAATAGCAGTACCATTCATCAATTAACTGCCTTAAAAGTTTTTGTTGCTGTAGCATTGAATCTTTTTCAGTACCAATTATTTTTCGTACGTTCAACCGATGCAACGGTAAATCTTGACCTGAATTTTGGTTTTGAGTTATTGTGCATCCAATGAATTTCAGTTCACATTGCATATACTTTGGTAAAACTACAATGAACGACAACAAATCAATCTCATCACAATCGCTACGTTTTGTTTTTTCTAAACTTGAAAGAAAAAGGTTCGATTTAAGGAAACGCTAAAGGAGAAGTGATCGAGATTCTTTGATCGTCTTTTTGTTTATTGCTTTTCTACTGCAGTGATCTTTAAACTCTAACTCAGTATATCTCATCATTGCATTTGAATTTTTTTAAATATCATAGTTAACTGATTCTTAAGCGTTTCGTACCAGTGGGTGGTTTGCCGACCTTTCCTGTATAAAAACATCAAGGAAAAAGCCTTTTTTCGTACAGTGAATGTCCCTTAAAGTTTGGAAATCAGATTTCCCACGGTCTCGATCAAAAGCTGTGCACATTACAGATAAAAAGCTCATGGCAGTAGCTTCCGATTCGAATGTAAACTGAGGCATTTGAAGTAACTGTCGCCGTAGATGCAATTCTCGTATGTGTGTGTTGTCATAGTGTGGCTTAGTATTTGTTTCTCCAAATGAACTTTGAGGTCTTTTGGTTTCAGGAAAATCTCGACTATTAGAAATCTACATCTATAAGGAGTTTAGGTCACGCAATGGATGCTTAAGTAATTGCATTGCTGTGTGCGTGACGGCAGAAAACTTTCAAGCCTGGGTCTCTTCTGAACTGTATTTTGTTGCCAGTGCATTTGTGTCGATTTGCATGGCTTGGGTGTGTATGAGCTCTACATATATGTCATCTACGACCCGCTGGATGCCTTCTTTATCTTTACCTTAATTGTGAATGGCTATTTCGCTTGCTAATAAGAAAAAGAAATAGAAAAAAGTAACAAAAACTGCAGCAAGCAAGTTATTTATGTAATTTTGGTAAATATATTTTAATAATAATAAACAAAACTTGGGAATCAACGCTCTTAATACTAGTCTATTTTGTTCATCTGTGCTCTTTATCTACGCTCTCAATGTGTCATTATTATTAATATTAATTAATATTATTATTAATCTACGTTCTTTGGTGATACTGTAGATTAACATTTTGCATAGTTATTCAAATTTCTACATATTTTTTTTAATCTTTACTTACCGAATTTAAGAATTTTTGTATCGAAATATCTGATGGCACGTCCGATACAAAAAAACAAAGTATGAAATAGCATTATGTATTCGCAGCGCAGCAACCCTGTTTCATTTGACAGCTGATAAATGACAAAACAAATGAAACATTGTTTGGGATTTGATACGAATTTGTGGATTTAACATTTCAATAAGTATAACTGAATTTATATCTGCAAAAATTTCCTGTTGCAAACAAAATTATTACAAAAAAGTGAAAAGAAAATGTAAAAACAAATATTATAGCAAATGTAAGTTTAAATGTGGAAAATAACAAGCACTAGATATTGTGGTTATTGAAAATCGATACTGATTTGTTTATATTATACAACTATGTGCCATAGGGAGAGCACTGTGTTTTTCGCAGGCTCTCCAAGAGGAATGTTGTACTATCATAAAAAAATATAATGATTTCTTAATATTGGAGTTGCTGCTTCATTACAATATCACTGCAAACCTAGAAATAAAATTTTATGAAGTGACCGATTTTCCTAAGTTGGAAAGTGCTCGTGGAAAGTCGCGAAAATTTGTCTACAGTCTATAAAACTGAATGAATATTTGGCTAAATTCAACTCCATTCTATTCTTTAGTGTGCTTGTTAATTTCAAATATGAACATATCTAGTGTTGGAAAAATAAGCTTTTGAGATGTACAATTGCCGACTATCATACAGCCAAAAATTGCATTTTCTTTAAAAAATCATTATGACTCAAAATTTGCAATCTGTATTTCAAATTATCTTTTACTCGATCCGCCAGAGTAGGTAGTATTATAAAAGTTTTTCACAAATTTGACCTGTTGACCTAAACGGGCTTAGATCGCCGAAAGGGTGACAGCCCTTGGCCGGATAAAATCCGGGTCAACTCCGGTGCGTAGAACCGGCTGACTTGAGAGTTAACCTTTTCATAAATGTCAGCAATCATTTACGTTATTTTTGTTGTTGTAGAAGCAAAAACATCAATTAAGCTGTTCTTTGTCAATGCTAGTCGAGTTTTGAACACTTCCTGATAATTTAACGAGAAAATTTAATAAAAGCAATTTCAAGAATCACATATACATGCATTTTAACGCCCAAGTTTAGCTCTGACTGACCAGTTATCAATTGTTTAAATTTTTTTCATTTTCTTTTCGTTATATTTGATATTATTATGAGTTTTTGTTTGTGTTTGTTAATGTATCTTTAATGTAATAATACTTATTTTTTACATTATTTCTATAGTATTTAATGGAAATCTTATTGTACTAATCCTTTGTTTTAGATAAATAAATAAAATAAAAATTAAATTTTAAACAATTTTAAAATAATTTGTTTTTAATATTTTTATTTCCAGATAAATTATAATTTAGTAATTGCTGCAATAAGTAAACTATTTTATGAAACAATTGGAATATTTTGAGTACTGATTTTGGCCGGAGCTACAATTTTAATTCTCATTTTGTCTAAATGGGTAATATAATTTGTAAAATTAATTTATGTATCACTAGTAAGGTACTTTTCAATAGGGCAGTAAAAAACTGCCTTCGATTTGTACATTTCATAATTAAATTATATATGTATGGACATAGATAATATATTAGTTTGTCAATACAAAAGCAGGTTAGGTCAATTTATAAGTAATACTACTAATTGGGCTCCAAACAAGATATAAGTAAAAGGGTTTCTGCATCGCATGTGCGTCATCCATGCAACTGCTCATTAAAACAAAAATTAATATTTGGCGTTTTCTCAGCGAAAGACGGTAGATACACCTACAGCTTAACGTAAAAATTCAATTGACGTTCTGATTAGGAGAAGAAGCTCCGCCGAAAATCAAAGTCCATACCTCGGAACCAAAAAATTAAGCTTTCGAGAGATATACCGCCTTACATATGTACGTGTATATGTTTTATTTTCTTTAAAACCAACTCTTGGCTGTTGTATTAGTAATGAGTAATTCGTTTTCACTTTCCAATTTGCCCAAAACTAAGTGCTATCAAAGCAAGTCGTCCATATCGTGATATCATGTAAATGATAATGGCCCAGCTGAGTGATTAAAAATGAGAGCATTTCTATTCATAAATACTGTTCTCAAATGTCATTATCGTTTTTCAATTTGCAGTACATACATATGTATTGTATGTATCAATGATCAACGGGAGTGAAAAGCGTAGGCAGTCATACTCGCAAGTTAGACGCGGTTTACCGAGCTGAGCATATGCGCACGTGAGTTCTTTCTGCTTAAATATTGTCGAAATTAAATACAAAAGTTTTGTCTAAAATAAATAATTAAACTAGATAATATATGCGTGGTTGCGATTTACTAAAGTGTTTTTTTCCTGATATTTATATACATAAAAGCATACATAAGTAGCAGTGTCTTGACTTTTGTTGAAGGCTTTCACTAGAAACTGATTAATAAATCGCTTTAATAATACAAATCTACAAGATTTTTTGTCTGTGAGTTAGCGAAATTTCAGTGATTGTATCGTCCGTACTGGTTTCGTCATTATACAAGTCCTGATAAGCTCAGTTAGTGCCCTTTGCTTTGCATTTGTGTCAGTTTTTGTTAACGTACATACATATGTGCATAAACACATACAATCATATTACAGTGTCGACAAGTTAATTGAGTTCCCAAAGGCGCATATTATAATCTTTCTCTAAATAAGGCATTCATGAAAATCGTTCTCAACTTGTGCCAATATTTTACGTTGATAGGTTTCATTAAAAACATATTGACATTGTAGTAAATATATAGAATATTAATAGCAATCATATATATTATATATTTATTAATAAACAATATGATGATATTGCAATCTACATGTACAGCTCAATATATTGTTTTGTGTATACGTATATACATTTGTATATATATATGGTATATATATGTATATTCAAAATAGCGCCAAATATTCGCATATGCATACGCATATAGTACTATGTAAATGTATGTAAACATTCTGCAAACAAACGATTAGTGGGAGACGGTTTCAATAACTCATCATATTGTACATTATGCACGAGTTCATTGCCACCGACACTTCTATAGTTGCACTTTTATATACATACAAGCATTTGTATATAGTTTTTCGTTATGACTCTCTTCAGGATGATAAACGTGAACAAACAACGAGCTGATATAAAGATTTAGATAGGCTACATATGTATTTTAATGTTGACTTTAGTTTAATTTTTAACTGAAATGTATGTATGTATTTATATTAACTCACATTTTTTCGCTTTTCTATTTCTAGTTATGTTTTTAACGCGTAAACGGAAATTCTTTAAAAGGTGACTGTCACAAATTATGTTATCTAAACTATAATAAATGTGAATGTTGGATAGGTGTAATTCCTACATAATATTTAATTTGATGTTTAACATATAAATCATTACCGTTGAGATATAGTTTAAAGCTTCATTTTAGTTAGAAGCTTTTGAATTACATTTATGTGCAGTTATTAACCTTTTTGATTTCATAATCAACAATTTAACTAATAATAATTAAAAATTATGCTCTGTAGGTGTAACCTAATAACCGTAATACATATATACATATGTTAAAATTTTAAATAATATGTCTTTGTTTTCAATTTCAAATTTGGCTTTCCATCGGTACAATGCTTAGTGAATAAAAAATGCTCCGACGCTGGTATACATATGTATATACAGACATAAAATTTGAATACACAATTTTACCTAAAATACCGGGTGAAATCCTTTAAATACTAGTTGCAGGTTAAAATTCTTCCTGCTGAATGTGTACTTGTCAGACTAATAAATAAAAAAGAAAGTTTTTTTTTTAGCTGTAAGATGACTTCATCCGCTTCTAAAAAATGAGACAATAGCCGAAAGAGCTTTTTCGGTGTTGATGTCCGCCGTAGGTGAATTTGTCTATTTTTGTTGTTGTTTACTGCAATTATTCCAAATATCTAATATTAACTGCATTCACTGTTTATTCGGTCGTTTAAGCTTGATTTGTTTGTAGTACACTTGTTTTTTTTTTTGCATTTGTCGTCGTAGTTGTTTTAATTTGTGTTAATTTAATTAGTTTTTATAGAAAATTTGCTTTTTTTCTATTTATTTCTCGAATTTCATAGTGAATGCTAATAAAACAATTATTTTCTTCTCTTTTCCATGTTTTATACAACTATATAGTAAAAATTGCTGACAGACTTAGTGAAGTTGTCTGCACTCACAAGACAAATGCACAAATACCTTTATAATATCTAATAATGATACAAAATTTAAGCCAATAAAAATAATTGAAACACGAACGTATTCCCCATATCTTCAATCAAATAAGCAACCATTTCCAGCTTGACGTGTAGTACCTATAAGAGTTTCATAATTTACGGCATTTTTAATATCGCTCACATAGACATCAACAAACATACATAAAAATACCTGCTGCAACAGTACAGTACTCCCCCAAACTTTTTGATTGAATTCATGCGACACAGCGGTCATATCTAGATTTGGCTACTTATTTTAACTTTTCTCAAGTGAAATGCTGGTTTTCCTTTGAACCATTCATTTGGAGAGAGAAATTTAATGTCATTAAACAACAACTTACAACCATTGACTGAGACTCCTGCCGCAACTTCATTTTACAATTTACAAGCATATACAAACTATTTTACAATGTACGAATCATATAAATTCCTAAACGTCATATTCCGTGCTTCAGTCATTCCGGGAGCATTAATGTTAATTTGGCTGACTGGGATGTAAGTACGCTAATTCTACATACAAACTTATATATGTTTATTTATTCTAAATTTTGTTAGTACTAACCGTAATACACTATTTTAAATGTAACAAATTTTGTGCTTTTCTTCACAATAATAAAAAAAAGGAAGAATTGAAAACGCTAATTTATATCTGCCTGCGCTTTTCGTTAATTATTGTATTTTTTATTTAAACTCCTCTGCGGCTCTGCTACACTTGTTTCCTTCCCCACTATAGTTTAAATAAAAAAGGTTTATGGTAATTTTTATTACATAAGTATAAAAAGTGTTTGGTCGATTATGTGAACAAAAAAGTAGAAGTTGTAAAGTCTACACGTATTTAAGTTGACAAAAAAGCGAATAATTTTGTAATCAAGCGCTAACTTTAAAATTTTTTATATGCACAATAAATTTGTTTGCTATGTATTTTGATCGTGCTTATTTTCAATATATTTTTCCTTGAAGTGGTTATGCTTGCCATGTACATTGCAACTTTCGATCCAATACCAATTTTTTTAATCGATTCATTTATATTATTACACGTATGTACATATATGAGCGAACCAAAAAGAGCTGGGAAAGATTCACAAAGTTCTTAATGCACAGAACAAAATTAAAAAATGAGTGCGAAACATGAAAATTACATTAAATTTGTAAGTGTGCAGAAATTTGAATTATTTTTTGCCATTGAAGTGCTAATGCATCTTTCACAGTTTTAACCAATAAATTTATGTGTTTATTATATTGTTTAACTTTGCATTTCTAATCCACTTCTATTCTCTCTCTTTCACAGAATATCACTGGCCGTAGTACAATTATGCATGCTAGTATTTCTTCTAATATTTGTAGGGTTTCCATTAATATTTCGATATTCCATAACACTGCAAAGAGGCATACTTTTTCTCACATTTAGTAAGTATTTTCCACAGCGAATTTTTCGCATAATAATAATAGCATAATTTTCCGTAGTCACATACCCCAAAGATCTCGATCTCTCAAAACCGGCAACGGTTGGTCTTTTTGGCACCAGAAGTCTTAATCTCAGCGTACTTGATCCGGACGTTGAGGAACGTCATGATGGAGTACGGATTGGTGTCTGGCACGTGCTGCCTTTGCAGTTGGCCAAGCGCTTTGCGCAAGAACTGAACATTGATACGGTAAATTGTTGTCATATCGACTTAGCTCGACTTTTCTAACTAATTATTGTTTCACAGCAAGCGCACGAAGAATTAGAAAATGCAGCAGTTGAAAAAAATGAAAAATTAGAGCAATTAGTACCCGTACTAAAGTCTGAATTTCCTCAAGTGACCGCCCAGAATGAACAGTTATTTTATGAGCGCATGCTTAAACTTCCCGGATTAATAGTTCTATATCTGCATGGCAATACCGCGTCTCGTGGCTCTGGACATCGTGTTGAGATGTACCAGATGTTACGCAAACTTGGCTATCATATATTGTCCTTAGACTATAGAGGTTATGGCGATTCTGATCCCGTTGCACCCACCGAAGAGGGAATTGTGCGCGATGCCTTAACTGTATATGAATATATTAGAAATGTTACAACGAATCCTGTTTTTGTTTGGGGCCATTCACTGGGTACGGGAGTGGCATGCCATCTGTGCTCACAATTGAGCTTGAATTTCAAAATGAGCCTACCACGTGGCGTTATATTGGAAGCGCCTTTTACTAACATACGCGACGAGATAAGATTACATCCATTCGCACGAGTGAGTTCAAGTCGTCGCTAACCTTCTTTTTGAGTTTTTACATTTTGCCTCAATAAATAACTATAATGATAATAAAATATTTTGCAGCCGTTCAAGGACTTGCCTTGGTTTGATATGACTATAGCGCGCCCAATGTACACGAACAAGTTGCGTTTCGAATCGGATCAGCATATATCTAAATTTCGGCAACCGGTAATGATACTTCATGCCGAAGATGATTATGTCGTTCCATTCGAACTGGGATATAAATTATATCGGACCGCATTGGATACGCGAGCAAAAGCGTGGGGCCCTATTGAATTTCATCGGTTTAGTGGTGATGCGGGTTATGGCCATAAATTTCTTTGTCGTGCACCACAACTGCCCGAAATAGTAAAACAGTTTATTGATGCTTATCGCAACGAAGAGTTTTAACGAGCATTATGCAGAAGAACAAAGTGTTTAACCCTTAAAGTGCTCTTTTCTCGTTTTTGGCATAAAATCAACTGGAAGTCATTACGGTAAATGTTTTTTTTTTAAATTATTTCTAAAAAATTAAGCGAAAAAAGGCTTCGCTAGATTTTTTTCTAATAAATTTATTGTATTATTATTTGAAAAGAGATAAATTAATTGTATTACGAAATGAAGAGGTATTTTTTAAGAATTAAATATGCTTAAAAACTGAATATATCAGTTTACTGAAACAATTTAACTTTTTTTGTTTTTGATATGGATGCATTTGTAACTGTTAGATGTAGAGGCCTTCAAAATAATTTGGTCTGGCAGTAGCAAAGCGATATAAAAAACCGACTCGCGGTAACTATTGGATTTTAGTCGGCGCTTATGACAGGTATGCATTACCGCGGGTAAATTCTTGAACCCCTATCAGAATTGTTATGACAGTCACTGCGCTATGGCAGGATCAAAATACATGGTAATTGCCGTATATGTTCTCCTACTCTTACCTTTATGCATTCTTCTTGAGGAGTAGCAATTAAACAACTGTATCCAGGCATCTCTTTTACGGATTGCGCAATATTTCCTTTAGAATGTGATATTGCGCAATAAATGGTGTAGTGGTCGTGCCACTTGGACTATAAATCATTTACGAAACATTACTGTTGTCAGATTATAATAAGTTTACAGTCAATGGGCAGATAATGTGTAAACGTGTTTAAAAGTCAGGTTTGTTAGGATATTTATAAAAATATTACTGCATTGCTCGAAATCAAAAACATTACATACTTAAGGCACTTCTAATTTTAATAAGTTTCTACAATTTTGATTGTACGTTTTATCACATGGCACCACCATTTCTTTTGCAACCCTGTACTCCGAATAATGCAATTTGACGTAACTCTGTACGGGTACAGAAAGTGTATGATTTTTACAACCCTGTTTACAGCAATTGGTTTTTGATCGTTGACAGCGTTGACGGTAGAGCGGTTTGTATTAGTGTGCGACGGAAGGAAATTCGGTTTCGGTTAAGATTTATGGGTAGATTTTAAATTAGAAAAAGTCAAAAGAAAATTACAAAATTGTTAAGTTTTTGTGTAGAAAAAGTGAAGTTCTTTGTGTGTGCGTGTAAAGAATGCCAAAAGTTCATCTCTTTACGTTTGTAAATTGGGAAAATAGGCGGTGCGATGAATCAGTAGACAAACATATTTAAAGCGATACACAAACGCATCACACATGAATACTTATATACATGAACATGAACCCACACTAAACTGGCTAGGCCAAACAAAGCAGTGGATGGAAGTACAAAAACCAGAGTACCAGGAAAAATTGAATTTTAATGACATTGTCGTCTTAAAACTTCTGAAAACATAATCAAAGTTCTATTGGGTTGCAATTTTATTTTGTTTTTTTTTTTAGTCAAGATATTTTTCAATTTAAGTATTTCATTTCATAGGGTTTTGAATAGGAAACGAGACAAAAATTTCCAGTATGTACATACATATGCATATGTATATGGCAAATTTCTTGCCAACAGGAACAAAATAGCAAAATTGTCGGGACAACAGCAGAACACACTGTTCCTGCTAAGGGGAACGCCAGGAATTGTGAAACATGTTTAAAGAGTTAAGGGTGTGGGTGAAGGAAGAGAAGCGCTGCATAGAGATAGGTTGCGGCGAAGAGAACATCGAAATATCGCCCTTTTAATTCGACAGATACTTGTACGTATAGTACTTTCCTTCGTTGCTTATGGTATTTTATGGAGCTAAAATTGAGGCAAAAGAAGTTTAATCTGTCAGCGCTGGTGCATCTAGCGCTGTCCCATTCTTTGTATTAGTTAAGGACTTGAAAAATAAGCATATTTTAGAAAATTTGAAGGGGGTATAATAGAGTTGTTTTTTCTTGCCACAACAAGCAGAGGTCTTTGGAGGATTTAGAGTAGTCTTGTATCTCTCAGCTAAATTTTTTTTCGTTTTCCTGTGTTGCAATAGTGCTAAGCAGCAGCAACGGCACAATTAATGATGACGGTGGGTGCGCATGGCCAACGTGAGAAGGACCTACACGTATAAGTAAATAGCGGAAGAGAATAAAAGAACGAAGTGAATCTATAAATTCAACGAAAATTACAATTTTTTATAAATGCGTAAAGTACAGTGAAAAACAAATAGAAAACGGAAACATCTAAAATCAGTGGGAATTACAAAAGTGCTAATGTGAATTTTACCAAAAAATTCCACTTAAAAATAAATACAAATAAGTTTAAACTTTGTGTCGGGAAACTAAATCAGTTATTTGCCGCAGTAGGGGCCGATTCTGCCCATCTACGAAAATAAACGAATTAAAACCGGAAGCGGTGGAGACTTCAAAATAAATTAAAAATCATTTTATAACAAATTACAAGGCAACTTGTATGCGTACATACAGAAAAAATGTAGTCTGGCAGTTAGATAAGGATATCAAGGAATAAAAAATGATGTGGTAAGTACAAAAATACATACATATACATATGAGTATATGAAATACGAGTATATGATTGACATGGTTTTTTAACTAGCATTTAAAAAAAATTTCTTGGTAATAATATTTTTCACTTAAGTAAGTAATTTATTTAACTAGATTCTCAATATATGGCATCAAAATAAACAAACAATATAAAGAAACACGCATACTAAATAAGCAGATAACTAGAAACGTATACAAAGTTTAAAATATACTTCTTCCGGCAAATTTAGGAGAACATTTCCTTAGCTGCAGTTTAGCCTAAAAAATTTCGGATCATTGTGCAAGAGTGCAATAGAATAAAAAAAAATGGAAAAGTGTCGCCATTACCTGGTTTGCGTGAGCAATATATATGTGCCCATTATCACAACAGCTGTCGTTGCGCGCATGTATTTTGAGTCGTCGGTTTCCAATCGCATACTCGTCGTGTGTATGATAATTTGCAGGACATTTTCGCTTCGTTTTGTATTTAGCTCTTCTTTACACGCCCTTTTTCTCGAACGTGGAACTCTCTGTTTGTTACTTACTCTTTTTGTCAAAATGTAAAAGAAAAGAAGATTTTTTTATTTAATGAATAAGTACTGCATATTTTGGAATTTCTTTTAGGTAAAATAAATGCACAATGTAGGTACCATTAAAAAGGAAAATGTATAAATATGAAACTTATTTGCGAAAATTGTTATATTAACCTTGTTGGTATTGTACTTCTTACTAATTCTTCTCTACTTTGTTTTTGCTCTCACTTAACATATTCACAATTTTTATCACACTTACTTATGTGATCTAATTACTTGGCTTCTCGTTCACTGCTTTGTATTTGCCTGTAGGAATTTGGTACAAATTTGTTATCATTGAATAGTTGTTTTTGTAAAAAAATACCTCTTTTATGAAAGAGACGGGCGCGGTTCGGTTGAATGTAGGTACGTACAAATACATACCTATACCTATACCTACATACCGTAGAATTCATTCAGAAGATAGGCATTCGCATCGGAATATTAAAAGCTGTACTTAACTAACTAGATACTATATGTACATACATACATATATGTTCTCATGAAAATATTTCATTACACCTTTTAGCTCAAAAATGTAATAAAAGAATGAGGTTTATACAAAAAAATTTAAGACGCTTAATGACTGAATAAATTATATGTAAGCTATTCAGCAACCATACATATAAATGCATTCTGCTTATAGCCCGCGGCTTGTTTGCAAAAGATACTCTTAAATTTGTGAAAGATCGTTTAACTCTACTCACCCGTTTTAAAAAGCTGGCTTCCCTTTAAATATTATGTATGCATGTAAGAGTGCAAGATTTCCAAATGGCTTGCAATATTGAATTTGGACTCTAAGTAAACTTTTATATTAAACAGTTGGCAACCCTGTTTAAAACATTGAAATACCAAAATTTATTTATTATACTATATAAAGTTTTACGTTTATATTCAACTCTTTAATATTTTTGTTTGTTATTATTTCCTAGAATAAATTCCATTTCGAAATTAGATTTCTTCTTGATTATTATTTAATTTAGGTTGGTAATTCGTTTATTTTCCATACAATTTTTGGTCTTCTATTTTCACCTTAAAATCTGAAGACCAACAAAAATATCTTCTCTGTCTGGCACGACTTTGAAGCGACGATGTTGGGTTTTGCAATGCAATTTTCTCGTAAATAAACCAGTTTCTACTCACGTAACCGTAATAACCAATACAAATTTAAGACTGCTTCAAGCGTTCCAATACATACCATACATATATGTGTGTATGTACTTACGAGTATAAAGCAAATAAAGTTGAGTTCAAAACTCGCTGAAAATAATTTATTGCCTCGCAGTGAAGTCTACCAGCCTTTACGTTGTCTTTGCCACAAAGCAAACCAGCTGACGCTGGTGTATCTCGTAAAATCTGCTGAGTTGCCAAGGTAAGGTGACTCACTCACTCGATGTCTAACAACAACACCGCATAGTTGGAAAGGGACTGTGAACGGCTGAGTTGCTATAAGTTGCATCGCCTGGGCTTCTGCAGCTCAGATGTAGTACATATTTACATGCTACAACTGATCGCACAATACTCTTTTTTATCAGGCGTCAAAGAGTGTCTCAATATTTACTAAAGCATAAAGCAACATGCTTAAATATTTACTCGAACCAACGATTTTATACAGGCGAACCTGTGGCACGGACTTAGTAAGAATGAGAACATAAAGTGGTTTCGAAAAAAATTCCTCTTGGGTTTGAACCTAAGCAGCATAAACTTGCAAATGCTTAACTCTGAGTTTCCTTTCCTGGAGTGTGTACATTTGCATTTCGTTACATTTCTGTCTTCCACACTTGTGCTCGGCCAATAAGTGCTTGTCTTATATTTTTGTTGTAGTTTCTTCGTTTACATTAACATTCCACGCGACACATAAATGGAACATTTGGATTTTTAGTTCCTTCCGCTGCGAACATATTTGCAGTCCTAATCAAAACGTGTTTTGAGCAAATTGAAATTACAAAACATGCGGTAAAATTGCTGAAAGTTCTTTCGTTGTTAAAGCGAAGAACTTTTCAAGTTTCCAAACTTCATTTTATTAGTAAAATTTGATGATTTTAACTGCGTGCTTACCAAATTTACGAGAATTAATCATCACCTTTTTCGATTCCAGGGAATCAGTTGCTTACTCATAAATGCAAAACTGTCAACAGCAACAGCGAGGAAGTTCAAACATAACATACATTCATACATACCTGCCTTTTCCATTCTTAACGTTGCAGTATGCCTATTCATATACATATCACCTAACCCATGAAATCTTATCTCCAGCTTACATTTCACGAATACTGCGTTCGAAATATCAACTAAGAATGTGAGAATCCCTCCGGTTTGGTCTACCAACTATATCTAAATGTGGCAAACTCATTGTTTTTTGTATTTGTAGAGATAAGATAGCGTATGACAAATAGATAAAATGTTAAAAAAAGAGCGCTTTTCATAGGAAGATAATGTTTTCGAAATCAAATGCCACTGCACTGATAGAGTGCAGTAAATATAAACAAAATAATCCAGCTCACAATATACAACATACATATGCCGAACAAGTAGAAAAATTAATTTTCTATAATTATTTTTGATGTTGGTTGGGTCAAGATTCGAATCTAGGAACTTCCGCATGGTACTATGCAAAGCTCGGCTATGACGGCCGCCACCACGGCACCATACATATTACATAAAAGAGTTCAACACAACACACCAACAACAATATCTCACTTTAAATATTGTATTTATAGGAAATAAGAATACTTATAACTTTTTTCTAGAGAGACGTCCATTTTCTGCCGCATCCGTTATCTTTTTGAAATGGTTATTGGTGCAAACATCGAAGAGTTTGCAGTTTAATTTGCTCAAATAAATAAGAAGACTTCCATTTGAACGTTTTTGTGGTAGGCAACGAGTAATGGAAAAAGGATAGCTTGAGATCTGTCAGAAGTAGCCTCTGAACAAGAATCTTTGGAAGTTTATCCCAGAAATAAGCGGGGTGTGAATTTTAGTCCACAGCTCTCTCTTAAATTTATGCAGTCTGACTAAGATTGCATTTTACTACAATTGAAATTCCAATGATACTCGTATAAACACAATAAGGAATGATAACTTTGTATAACTTCCCACGTTTACTCATTCGCTTGTACAGCAATTCGTACTAAGGAATTTGCATTCTTGAAGAAATATGGATTTGTTGCCTGTATAAGTATAAAGAGGAAGTGGCTGCATTGCGAATGCATATCTACATGTGCATGTATGTACGTGTATGTCTGTATGTAAGCCCAATATTAATGTTTCAGTGGAAGTGATTCATTCCTGATAAAGTTTCTCAGATGAAAATTTGTATATATAAACATATGTGCATTATACATACATATAAAATAAAGTAGTCAAGCTCTATATTTGCACATTTTCCAAAGAGACTCACTTACCAAGGTGTTGTACATTATAAGTTATTTTAGTGTAATGCGTCTTTTCTTGAAGCTATTCGCAAAAAGAGACAGGATCCAAGCAAATACAACTTATTGTCTCCACCACGATAATGTACCGTCTCACAATTCATGTATGTACATATGTGCATTGCTTCTTCCGGAGGCTTGCTTTGAAGGCGATGAAACCCATTTAATAAAATTAATATGTTTATATTTTGAAAGTTTGAATAAAAGTTACATTAGAAAATTTATGTCTTTTTATCCGTTAATTTAATATTTTACTCTGTTTGTTTTTTTATTTTTTTTTGCTTTATTAATTTTTTTTTAAAGTAATCACAAACTATTAATTTAAGGATTCAACTAAATTTTGTTCTATTTAATTTTTGTTTTTATTAACTATTTTAGTTTATTTAAAATTTAAATATTTTCTTATTTAAATTTAATTAATATTTTTGTTTTTATTTTTAGTTTATTATATTATTACTTTTTTTAAATAATTTTATATTTCTTTTATTATTTCTAGCTTGTCATTTTAATTCCATATTTCCACTCTCTATTTACCATATTCTGATTTGTATTGCTTTTGATTCACTTATAAGCAATGGTTAGCGTACTTACATATATATATATATATATATATATATATATATGTAATATAATTGACGCTTTGAAACCTCTTAAGCGATTTTTCGGCCGAGCTTCTCCTCCAATTTGAGGTTTTGCGTCTTAATATTTTTCCAACAAATGGAGGGACTTACAGTTAATACCAAGCCGCCTCCAAACGGCTGATGGTTTTTTTTTTACGAGGAGCCTTTATTTCATGTCCGAAATACACTCGGAGAGGTGGACATTCCCTGCCGAGGAGCGACCGCAATTAGAAAATTACCTTGTAGGAATTAAGCTTTTCGAGCGAGTTAAAAAATACAGCAAACGATAACGAAACTATACATTTGAGTGACCCACCATTACTTTTTCTAATTGGGTCGGGACTTTCTAAACCTATAAAACCACAGGCATGCCACACTCAGCACTGAGCACTCAGTCGAAGCCGGAGCCGGAGCCGTAGCTATAGATATATTCACTGAGTCGCATGGAAATTCGCGCGTAGCTCTCGCTGAGTCGCAGCTGATTCGCTTCCTCGTGTTGCGGTTATTGATTTCTAGTTGTGGAAACCGGATTACATAACAATTGAATAGTATTTTGTTATAAACACAAGTCATTTGATGAAAATTACAAAAAAGCCAATATCAGAAATAAATACATACTATGTACATATGTTATGAGCACATGTGATGCGTGTGCTAACTATTGGTGTTTAGCATTTTGTGCTATAAGAGAATGCACATTTCTCACCAGTTGAAAATCAAAATACTTTTCTTCACAATTTCTTCTTTTATGTCACTATAAATCTTGATTTTGCATTACTTGCGAGGTCAACTCGGCTAAAGCCTACTTCATCAATGACTCATCTACTCACCAATGTTTTGTCCGTCCCACGTTTACCTTTGCTTCCTTGAAAGCGCTCGCAATTTCCTCTCCCTATCCCCAACATTTTCATTTATCACTTGCTAAAGTACATAAGTACGTACGTACATATATGTCTGGTACTGCCGCTGTAGCGTTCCGTAGTTCGCTAGCAGCTTAACGCACGCGCAATTGCACGCGGATGCGGGAAACGTGTTTTGTTTAATTAAAATCCACCAAGCAATTGTCCGCCTGTCCACTGGCGTTGACTTTTGTGCCCGCCACCACCATTCCATTCGCCCTCATTACAGACAGTTTTAAATAAATAAACGTAAAGTCATTAGATTTTATTCGCATTCTGATTTGTTTTGATTTTATCGACCGAATATTTAGCAAAAAGTAGTAAATTGGTCTGCAGATTATCCGAAAAGCATTGCTTGCGGACCTTCTTTGAATTCGGCTTGGTAAATTGACAAAGCTAATCACTTTTGGCACGCTTATTCGATTTATGACATAATTAGTCGCCATTTGGTAGGTGAACCTCTGCACTCTGTGCGTCTATGGAATTACGAATGCTTGGCGTTGTCTATTTATGGTGCCAAAGTAGGAAATCAATGGGCTGTTTATACTTCCGACATATTGAAATTAGAGGTGTTTATTATGCGAAAGGCGCTAGAAGAAGGAATATAAATGTGTTTTTAAGCTTAATTTTCAAAATGGACTTTTTTGATTGGGTTCACCCATTGGCAGGGAATTTCAACCCCTCGCGAGTGTATTTCTGACATGGAATAAAAGCTCTTCATAAAGAAAACCATTAGCCGTTCGGAGGCTGATCCCTCCATTTGTTGGAAAAACATTAAGACGCTAAACCACAAAAACCACAAATTGGAGGAGAAGCTCGGCCGAAAAATCGCTTCAGCGGTTCAAATTGAACGGGTAGACATGGAATTAGCAGCTGTAGATATTTCTGCCTCATCCAAGAATCCTTTTGTGGCAATTTCGGCTTCAGCTTTCACGTGCACCCTTTCTTTTGAGTAATTTTTAAATCTTTTGCCTTTTTTTAATAAATTATTGTCATTTTCTTTTTTCTCCAGGTCTCGGTTTTTTTTCAATATATTGCTACAATTGCCGTCAATTGATTAGTTCAACTATTTTATGTAACGAAAATTGTTAATGTTTCGAAAAAGGGAATTTTTTTTTTCATTTTGCACTGAGGAAATACATATGTACGGTAGCCTAATCCACTGGTCGTAGAGACTTTAAACTTGGAGGGTGTGTTCTGCGCATAGGGAATCCTTTTCCTCCTAGAAGTGGGCCTGAGATCGATATATTTGAAAAAATTGTATGTATGGTGCGATTTGTTTGAAATTCAAAAAAATATGTTACGCCAAAAGCCCACGACAGGAGATAATTCATATACAAAGGTTCCCTTCAATAAATTGACTGTTTCGTTAGCATGTACGAAAAAGTCATTAACCATTAAGATGGTCGTGCGGCTTCAATTCTTGCGCCATAGCGGCTGGACTCATTCGGGTCTTCTTCGATACTCTGCTCTACAGTAGCAATATTGTACGTGGATGCGCATTATCCATTAGAGTACACGTGGAGCGAAAACGGTCCATGGCTGCTGGAAATGCCAGATCCGCTGGGATTTGCTGAAATTTGCATCTTTGATGTATCAATGTTATAAAAAACCATTAAAAGATTTTTTGAACCCAAAAAATTTAATAAAAACTTCTAAATATTTAACACAACCTCGTGAATTGAATTGGTTTGAATGAAATTCATAACTTGAAAAGAAGCAAGTCGAAGAATTAGTTGCGAAATAAGCAAAAATGAGAACAAAAACAATATCACAAACAGAACAGCAATTAAACAGACTTGACGAAATAACTATTTGGCGAAATACGAAAACAGTGAAAATTGCAAGAAACTAAACAAAACGGTATACATAGGTATATATACATATCTACATATCTATACTGCTTGCAAAGTATGTGGAAAATAAAAAACAATTTTTCTTATAAATAAAAAGTTGATTTTAATGACTTTGAAATAAATAAGTGTGGTATCTGCAAAAAAATGGAGAATGCAATATGAAGGTAATACAACACACCATACATACATACATAATGTCTTGCAAATGGGATGAAATATAAAACTAAGAAAAAAGAAAACAAAATCTGAGTACCGAAACTGGAGCTGAAGACAGCAAACGAACAGTTGGCATTCGGTGCTTACCATAGAGACTCTGTCCCGGCCAACCTCCAGACACTTCTACTCCTTATGAGTTGAACATATAAATATGTATGTACGTGTATGTAGTTGACTGGTCAGCGACTGGATGCAACTGGAGATGCTTGAAAAAGGAAACGAAAATCCAACATTGTAAGCCTTTTGAGGTTATGTGTATGTACATAATTTTGTTCAAAATCTTTCACAGTTTATAAGATTCGGTTATTCCTAAGAAATTTTGCCAGCGAATAACATGTTATGATTTCAGTGACTAATAGTTTCGTAAAGTTAACACAGTCGTTGAAAACTGCACTCCCAAATATAAAAATAAAATAAAAAAATATAAAAATATGCAGACGTGCAGTGGAAGTTCAATGTATTGCAAACCAAAAGAGACTAGCATACTTTTTACCGCAAATTTTGAATCACACATTTTTCGGAATTTAAAGACTATACTCGTACGTGCACACATACTTCAACTAAGTATATTTCAAAAAGTACAAAAAGTGAAGAGCAAAATAAATATTTTGTGATAGAATTCGCTCTTTTTTCTTACTATCGCTGTTTTCCTTCTTGCGTATGGCACCTATTATGGGTTTTTTCTTCACGGACTGAATATTTTCAAGTAGTTACACCTCAGTGCACAGCAATGGAAACAGAGGCATACGAAGTCTAATAAAAGTTTTATTAAATCACTTTGTAATTAAGCGAAAATCGTCTTGTTATCACGAATTACTACAAAGCAAAAGAGCGAAGGAAAGGAAAATCACTTCAAAACTGTAGATTTGGTAAAAAATTTGTATATTTCTTTATGTATGAGTGTAATTATTAAATTAGTACTTAATGACTTGAGGGGGTGGCACAACCATTCATATTTGTATTTTACTAATTTTTTGCTTAAATAAAAATATTAGGTATAGTGAAACGAAATCCATTATTTATACGTTAAATTGAATGTTTTATTTACCATAAGTTAGAATTATGTTAAATATGCACTGTTTTGCTCAGTAAATTTTTGTCAAGCGATGTTATTACGCCACTCTCATAGAAACTAATGTACTAATTTTGGCGAAATATGGGGATAATTGCTGACAGTACAGGTTAGAATTTGGCCATAGGGAAGCAGCTCATAGTCGATGACTCCTTTCCAATCCTATCAAACACATAACAAAATCTTCCTGACCATCTTTTTTGACTTGCAGGCCATTTATGCCGGGTGATCCACTTTTCATCACCATTACCATCCGCTTCAGAAATGGGTCGACTTTGTTAGGATTCAGAAACGCTTCGCAGATGAAAATTCAGTCCATGAGGTTTTTTTTACGTTAAATCATGTGTCATCAATACATCAATGTTTTTTGTGTATCCAGCTTTTTTAAAAAATGGTTTCAAACTGATTTTTTGCACAATGTTTAGCTCCTGGACAATCGAAACAGTGCTCGCATGAAGGTCAGACTCGACCTAGTGGAAATGGTCGAGTCTTATCCACATTTTCGACAATTGGTCTACCACACCGTGGAGCATCTTCTACATTGAAATTACCGAAACGAATAGCATATTTCCTACAATAGTATCAGGACTATAAAAACTTATCACATTTTCTGCTGCCTGATCTGCGTTTTCGCTTTTATCGAAGAAAAAAAAGGAGTCGACTTAATATTGACAATAAAAATGAATTAAACTAATCTGCTTCTCCCTACTCTGAGTGCTATGTCTTTTAATATCACACAATTTATTCGTTTAATCAACAGTTAAACACCCATGTAAGACATTTACAAAAAGAAGTGGTAACTTTGATAGCCACATTTGAGAATACTTGTATTTGAGGGGTGCCTAATACTTTTGGCCAAGGCTGTACATATGTACATACTTTTTCATAGTTTATTTTCGTTTCATACCCATAATTTGTTTTATTTTGTTTTGCTATTTTGTTCAATTATTAAGGCAATACGAACGTTTTATAAACAAAACATTAATTTCAGGTAACACTTGCTTTAGCAAAGCGGGAGAAACAAATCAGACAATATGGTAAGAAGAAAAAAGAATGAAACAGTGAATAAGAAATTTTTATTTTGGAGAAAATTTGCCATTTCTTTTGCTGCGCAAATTTTATCTATAGTTTAATTTACATAAATAACTGTGTATGTTCGATTTTCAAACATAAAGACGTGTAGTTTTATTTAGTATGACTGCACATACATACAAATTTATTGAATACATTATTTCACTGAAGAAGCTAATTATTTTCATATATTGACGAATACATTAATGAATCATTGTAACCGCTGAAGCGGAGGGGCGCGACCGCAAATAGAAAAATTAACTTAATTTCTTATTTAAATTATTTTTCCATAACTTTTGGATGTTGGCGGCATCGGGATTTGAACCCCAGCCTTCCAAATGTCGACTACCGCGGTCGCCGATTATGGTGTGAAAATTTTTGGTATCAAATATCATTTTCACTCCGGATTTATATTTCAGTTTGTCTTCCTTTATGGGGTATCCAAGGAAAAAGGTATATTTTCAACAATTTTTTTTTAATAAAGTATAAAATGTTTTATTCAAACTTTTTACTGCCTTAAAGATATATGCATGTATGTATGAAGTACATTTGTAATTCGTTTTTGAAATTTTCAAAGGAAAGTATTTATAACTCCGCCATTGGGACGTCGTTGTGGGAGACCCCTCAGAAAAAGGAGATCCTACGTTGACAGTAGAACTCATGACAGGATAATCCGAAGTGAAAAAATCGTAGTGTAATTAATACCTTATCCTTAGTCCAATTTCCCGTGGATTGTGCCTCGAAGATCTGTGTAAAATTTCACCAAGGTCGGTTGAGTAGTTTTCAAGAACTTTCAACAGCCGACTTCGAAATACAGACTCGAGGAAAACGCGTTTGAAGTTTAAATAATTGAATCTACTTAACTTGTATCCCCGAAACATTTATTCCCATATATTTGAAAATTTAGGACAATATTCTCGAGGCCAATTAAAAAAATCCAGTTTTTGAAGCTGTGAAACTCATGTAACCCTAAAAGTTTAACACGTATCCGTCATTCTTTGAAATTTCTCTGCGCTTTTAGTTCTCAGTACTAAATTCTTGCAACAATTTCATCGCCACGCCGTACGCGCCTTGAACTACTTCCTTTATCTTTGAACATTCTCGTATTTGCTTGGTTTTTAATCAGAACTTCAGGTCAAGTTACAACATCGTTTGCTATGGCTGCCGATGCTCACCATTTCGTTACTAAATATTTTTGGTGGCCGCAAAATTTCCGGCCGATTACGCATTATTGCAAGTAGTTTCAGTATGCCGACCATATGCTTAGGCAGTTCTTTGTTTTATTTTGCGATAAAAGGAGACCTTGAAGTTCTGCCTTCAACAATATTTTCATCGACAGTCTCACAAGCAAAGAGAAACCCAAAATTAAGTCGACACTTGGCAGTGCCCAAGTGACTAATGAGTTAGTTGCTCTATTGCTTTGTTTAACATTCTATGAGTTAGTTGCTCTATTGCTTTGTTTAACATTCTATCGTGAACGAGATTCGGCGAGTAAATAACTCAGTTTTGATATTTCTTCATATTGGCGTTACCTATTTTATTCAATATTATTTTGCTAGCCTGGAAGTGTAAAATTTGTGTATTCAAGGAATAAGGAAGGAAAGCACGTAGGAGATCCAAATTCCCATACCCGACTTACATGGGCGTACGAGTTCTTAAGTTGGTAAGTCAGTCCGTTGTCAAAGGCGGCAAGTGGGTTGGGCTCCAGTCACTAAAACATAAATACATTTGTACATGAATATGTACGTGCCCCCACTTTTCTGCTATTCTTAACGTATTTTATTTATATTCTCCTCATGGAGTCGCAACGCCAAAATAGGCAAATAAACACAGCAAATGTGTGTGAGAGAGAGATAGAGATAAATGTAAAATACAGTCGTTGGTAAGGCTTTCTGTAATTATAAATATGTTACTTATACATTTACATAACGCCGTCTTGGAGAGTGAGCTGCCTGAGGCTATTGACCGTGCCACCAAAGAGTTGAACAAAGAAGATGTGGCATGAGACTTGCCTCACACACGCTCTAATTTACTCAAGAATGAAAAGTGGCAACCGTAGTGTAATCCAGGTGTGACGATTGGCGATTTGTGGATGAGGTGTGCTGTGCCGTTGTGGCTCATGATCGACCATTCTGGGCTTTCATACAGCCAAGCTATCTGGTTGACTGATTTTTGGTAGTGATTTGGTTGGTAATTATAGTTTTTCAATTATGGGCAGATCAGGGTAGAGTAGTTTTATGAATTTTTCAATATTTAAATTAGGCTCTAGAATGAAATCTGCAAATAATCGGCTTATGTTGGCATGATTTCTCGGCTGGAGTTGCTTTCAGCATTTATTTTGTAAGTTTTAAGGCTGAAGGCTTTCAGCCTCAATAATGCAAGCTTTCAATCTTGAAGTTGTAAACTTTTATAACTTAATACGAGCTTCCACAAGCCTCTACTATTTCCATGGTTAGCTAAAATTCTTACCCGCTGCTGTATTTTTCTCTATCAGATCTTTCTGGCATTCACGTTGAAATCTTAATTTCACAAACTAGGAAGAAATGAAGGGGGAACAAGAAAAATGGGATCTGCTACACTCATCAGCATATTCACGGAGCAAAGTCGATAAAAGTCAAGAATGCATTTAAGCACAATTTTTAATTTAATGAAGCAGTAATTTAAATGGAGATGTTGGAAATGAAAGTAAACACAAGAACAACAACAACAATGGCCGCACAATAAGAGTACATCAACAAAAAATAGCAACAACAAGCGTATGTTAAGCGGAAAGGAAAGGTCATACAAATTTATTTATGTGATTTAATTGGTTATTTGAATGGACTTGTCCGGCTATTCATAACTTTGTCATAATTTCAATTGATTGATAAATGTCAGCAAATTGTGAAAAAGGAAATGCGAGCGCGCAGACACACATACACGTAAATGTATAGATGCATAAAAAGGTGAAGTGGAAGCTGCAGAGCAGCAATACTCGAGGCTCACTTGATGCCCCACAATGCATCCAATGGCACGTAAATAGGCAGAAGAGGTAGAGGCGGATACTGGCAAATGCAGACATTCTTTTTCCAAACATTGTGGCTGTAGCAGAAGCTGCTGGTCGGCCTACTTGACAATTTAAGCTCCGATGTGTGGTATTTTATGCGTAGTGCAGTTGTTAGTTGCTGCTTTTGTTGTATTAGCTTAGATTATTTTGTGTAAACAAATGAAAAACTGAAAAAGTTGGATGAAAACAAGAGACTTGAAAAAAGTAAAATTAAGGTCAATTTAAGCGACCAATGAAGGTCACATGTAACACTGAGAGTGACAGACCGGCCGGTACACACGCCTAGCCGACAGACGATCCAAAAAGTTGTGTGTTTCAGCTCGGTTGAGCGCTCGGCACATGTTTGTGTCGTGATTATTAATGCATGATGTTTGTGTGTACATATGTATGTGTGTATGTGTCTCTTCATATATGAAACTTGTTTTTTGCTTTTGTCGATTAAGTGCAACAACCAGTTACTGCAACTCATTGCAAGAGTATTTATATTATACATACATATCTACATGAAGCTTCTCAGCAATTTTTTTTTTACATTTTCCTCATGTTGTGACTTTGTTTGTATACATATATATATACATATGATTTATTACGCCCGATTATGTGCTTAAGCGGTAAATACACCGAATGAATATTGTCAACCACTTGCATACATACATACATAATATACGTATGTCCATATGTATGTGTTTAAAATAAATGTTGCAGGAAACATATTTCCGCTGAGGGCAGTTTATTGCCGTTTTAAAGGTTTTGGAGCGCTTCATTTCAAAATGTATTCTAAAAATATACTAGCAATAACGAAAGTACATAAATATAATACAATATACATACGTGTATATACATAACTACATACAGTTTTCTTCAGTAGTACGATAGAAACATCGACAAACTGTTATATGCTTATACGACTTAAGAAGCTCGAATAAAGCGGCAAAATAGCCGCCCGGAGCTATGATCGGGAACGTATATTTGCGAGTGTGAGTTTCTGCTAAAATGCGCCTACATGAGCCTTTTTAATGAGTAAAAATATCCTTGACATTTCACAATGACCAGAGCAAAGGCTAGTGAACGACCCACACGACCGCCATTCAAGCGGGGTCAGGGCGAAGAGCAAACACACACAAAGTGTTTATTGAAATAGACGAGGTATTCTACTTAGGCACATACAAACACACAATTGGTTAAGGAGAAATTGAAAATTGCGAAAATTGTTCACAATTGCTGCATGGCATGTGGCGAATGTATGCGTTAGAATTTTCACCGCACACACAGCCCTGCTTACTCATATGCAGTTGAAATGAAAAGTCATGAATTGCTCTCATACATATTGTAAAATTGTTGGAAAAAATGCTGACAAATTCGTATTGTCACGCTATGTTTACATTAACTGCAATACGCAAAGCGACAGCTCACAACCTGTCCCCTGCCCCCCCCGCCACGGCTGTTGCTGCTTCACTTTTATTTAGTTACCTTCCAGTCTTTTTCCACCGACGTCAATTTGTTCTGCTTTAAAATTGTTTTGTTTGCTTTTTATGCACATACGTGTATGTATGTACTCCCATACATATCTACATTTTCGAAGCATGTCTGTTTTCTTTCACATACATACATACTTACATAGCATAGGTAGGTATTCTCTAATGAGACTACTTATTGGATTTCTCTACATTTCTTACTCAACTCTTTTTTTGGTGAAGCGTTAACTCAACGAGCGTTGAAAAGTGAAATAAGTTGAGTCATCTCCAGGGAAAAGGGTGATGACTCCTTTGTAATAACATTTTTCTGGGACTTTTCACAAAGCGCTATTATTCATGAATAATCAATAGATGCCCCATTGGCTCTTGCAACAATCTTTTTTCATCGATTCAGTTAATTTCATCAAAACACTGATATCCATGGACCGTTCATAAATATTTCTTACTAATATGTCCTACACGTCAGGTATCATTAAGGAAAATTAAACAGGTGGTTCCGCTGGGTGGTGTCCTCTCCCCACTAATGTTTAATTTTTACATATCGAAGCTCCCTCCACCACCAGAAGGAGTTTCCCTAACCTCGTATGTCGATGATTGCACGATATTAGTGTCTGGCCAGGTTATTGATGACCTATGTTCGAAAGTGAACTGCTATCTCGCCGATTTTTCTCATTTCTTCACTGCAAGACAGCTAAAAATACAACCGACAAAATCCTCGGCTACCCTCTTCACCAGCTGGACGAAGGAGTACAGGCTTGAATTAGATGTGAAGGTCGATGACGAAAAAATTTCAACTATAAACAACCCAAAGATATTGGGAGTCACATTCGATAGCCTGCACTCCTTCACTCCACATAAGACCGCAATTGCCGAAAAACTCCAGGGCCGCAACAAAATACTCAAAGCGCTTGCTGGCAGCACCTGGGGTAAAAGCAAAGAAACCTTGCTGGCAACCTACAAAACAATTGACTTGGACAGCGAAGCATCTATACTACGAGTTAAGGAGCATAATGCTTTGCTGTGCAAGCAGTTCCTATTGGGATGCTACCGTATTGATTGATTAAGCCTGTCCTAAGCGGGGTTAAGGAATCGCTACAACAACAACAACAACAACTAATATGTCCCACACGTTCTCTATGGGATTTAAGTAATCCGGCCAGTTTCTATGGAGCAATCAGTAAACATTTGTTTCGTTTCATTGCTTAGTTCTATAATTAATGGCACCTCCCTGTAAGATTCAACAAAAGGAAGGAGCTCTTGAATGTAGTATCTGTTACCCGTTCGATACCTAGTGAACTGTAATTCGAGCGTAGCCTTTGATATAAAAGCCATTACAAACCATTACAGAACCCTCTCCGAATTTGCTTTTAGAAAACAGAAAATACCCTTTCGCAAATTTTTCCAAAAAACTGAAAATCATATGTCCCATCAAGATTCCATTTTTATTTGTCCGAGAATACAACCTTTACAAGAAATAGAGTCACACAGATGAAATTTTCTATGCTTGTCTAAAACTAACTTTGAGAATAAATCATTTTGATATGAAAAATCCATAAGCCAAGCTCAAAAACGTATTGACTTAAGACTATGTACGTTTAAGTATCCTATCTACTTTTAAATGACACCCACAACCTCTGTGAAGTAGCTAAAGAATTGAAATCCATTTCTAATGCATATTAATACAAATTAAAGTGTGTTTAACTGCGAAATCACCTGCAGCTGATTGATTGAAATGAAATTGCTGTGTATTGACACTCGTTAACCTCTTAAAAAGAGCTCCAATAACCGTCGGAATAATAAAATAAAAAAATTATTAAATAATCAATATATTTCTTTTATGGAGACAACACCTGCCGCTTAATTAAGCTGTGCGAGCAAACAATTCACAACCAACAGACCAATCAACTTTAACAACACCAATACTCGCTCCGTCGAAGTCAAAAGATATCAACGACACAATCGAACCGCCAATCCAAATGTGGCGCCTGTCGCAGTTAATGTCAACGATATCAACCATTGTTTGCTAGCCTCAGTCGACCGCCGGCTAGACGGACAAACAAAGATTATTCAGCACGGCAATGGTGTATGCATCGGTGCTTGTGGGCAAGTGGTAAGGAGTGGGTGAGTTGGTGTGTTGGTGTGTTGACGACGCGTTTGTCGCATTTTATGAATGCTCATTGACTGACGCCTACGGCTTTTTATTTATCACACGAAACGCAAATAAGGAAGAAAATTAGTTAGTGGCGATGAGTACGAGTCGAGAGTCCGAAAAATCTTTCGATAAATTTACCAAAACCACCCTTGAAACGGGAGATCGAAAAAATCCCACATCGGAGGTGTTCGGTGTGGAGCGTTCGAGTTACATGAAGTGAGAACCAGCGATGAGAAGCGCACTGGTGATAGGCGATTACGCGTTTGCTTAGTTCTTTAGGTCTGTAGTTCTTCCATATTGTTTTAGTGCACTTCTCATTGGTATACCTATATACCATATGTATATACTTGGCTTTTTATTGCCATTTACTTCGTGTTATGGCATTGTATTGTTGTAAGTGCAATGGAATACGTGAAATGAGACCCAGTTTCAGTGTTTTAGGGTTTCCTTGTAAAAGTACGGATAGCAAACTAACTGCGCTTTCGTTACGTGCTGCCCTGTATTGTATGTATGTATGTATGTACATATGTGACTTGTGTGCTGATTCTATGAAATTTGTACTGGAAATGATGGGTGGAGGAGCCCAAGAGTTTAAATTTCGCTTTTAACCCTCTAAAGCACTTCCGGCTGGGAAACAATGGTGCCATAAAATGTCTGTACGTTTGTGTCATTTATGTGATATGTACATATATAAGAATGCTATAGGATTACTAAAATACAAAATTGATGATTGACCAGTATTACTTGCACGCCATGAGCGGAATAAGAGAATCAAATGAGAATGGCAAAAGTCAATGGTTGCAATGACGTCAACAAGGATACATGTATGTGCGTACATTTGTACAATACATATGCACGTGATTTGGAATTATTGACATATCTACAGTATAACCTACATACATATGTACATATAGACATAGATAGACAATTTATACGTACTGAGAAACAAAAATTATTTTTTAAAAATGTATTTGGAAGGATTTCTGCGATATTTTTTTTAATATTTTGTAAAAATATTTTTCATAATAAAGAGGAACTACCCTCAATCGGTGTTGAAAACTTACGCTTTAAAAGTGAGCGACTGAGATTTTTCCTGTTTTCGGTCGTTGGAATAACGCATTTATTTGCGAGGCCTGATGTTTGAGTAATACGTGTATTTACACGTGTTTTTCGATACACTAATCGACGCTCAAATTTTTCATTCCAATTTGATTACAGTTAAATTTTAATTTTAAAGTAATTATTATATGTATGTATTTATATTCATCAATTTGACAAAGAACAGATAAGATGCATGCATCAGCTTCTTTGTGAAATATGGCTGGATGAAAGCCAGTCCGACTCTCTGCGCTCTGCTTAATCCACAAAAAGGGACACACCACAGTCGGCGGAAATTACCGCAGAGAAAGCCTTATAAATATCGATCGTATTGTGTGAAAGACTAAAGGCCACAGTCAAAAAACTGATTGGATATTCACCAAGTGCCAAATCTTGAGAAAGGTCCGTGAAAAGATAATCGATACACATCATCTTTTCGTCATCACGAAAAGGAGCTGCCTCCACGCCGCCGCGAAAAGAAGGGAGGAATCCCGCGATGTTGTTATTTCAGCTATAATCGTGTAAACGGTGTCAGAACAAAAATATCCATTAATTTTTAGGAAAAATATAATTTTTTTTAAGTTCTGAAGTATCACCCACGAATTTATTTACACGGTGTGTCCCAAAAATAACCGAACTTTATATTTAAATCATACAACATACAGCGCGATGTATTGAAAATTTGCAACATTAAAAAGATACATTCATCCTCTTTCAAACGCACCTAACTTCATGTAAGTCGGATGACAGATGTAAAAGTGACAGCCATTTCAATAAAACCAAAAGTGTGCTAATGGTTCCAAAAAACAAAAAAATGGAACAAAGAGCAAATATAAAATTTTGTGTCAAACATGAAAAAAAATTGAAATTGAAGTTTAAAAAATTAAAAAAAAAAAATAAAAAAAAATGAAGCAACCGTAACCGAGGTACTGAAGAACATTTCTATAAATGACATAAAAAAATCTATGCATGCGCTGGTTGATCGTTCCAAACGTTGTGTTGAGTCAAATGGAACCTATTTTGAATAAATAATAACTTTCAAAGATAATATAATGTGTATTTTACTATTTTATATCCAAAAAGTTCGGTTATTTTTGGGACACACCGTGTATAATGCATAATTTCATACTCTCTAGGCATTATGTAAATTTTTATGTAAATATTTTTAAGCACAGCCGAAAGGAAAATATACACAAATTTTTTATGTGCGTTAAAATATATGTACACGTATGTACATATGTATGCATGTATGCATCTCTTATTGTAAATGTACTTCCATTTCTTCTCCAGATCTCGCACATTTGGTCGCCTTGGCTTGTTTCGACTGCCTTACACAGGCTGCGGTGACCTACTTTTGTGTTGTAAGTTTTCCAAAGATTTTGGTCTGCCGTACATATTTATAATTCGTGTTGTTGCTTTTGTTATTGGTGTTGCAAGTTGTTGGTAAACGCTTGGCTCGTCATAGAATAAGTGAATAAAATATCGTCCACAAATACATACATATACGAGTATATGTAAATAAACATAAACAAGTGTATTTGTGCGGAAAGCGAAAGGCAGGCCTCTTTATCTGCGAGTCTTATTTATTGTCAGCAAATTTGTATTTTTCAATATTGCAATAGCGAAAACACAGCTTTTATGACTTTGTTCTTACAAATTCACATACATACATATGCATTTTTCTCTCAGTTGACACTCAGTTTCTGCTGCATTTATGGTACTTGAACTTCTTCACTTCAGCCTTTTCGGGGAAATGTGCAGGAACCCATTTTTTGAAATTATATTGCTGCGTATGTGCATGTACATATGTATGTATGTAAGCATGCATTTCCAGTGTGGGTTTGCATGAGCTCACATTTAGGTAAACGCTAATTATTTTGTGGCGCCTGTTTTCTTCAGGAAATACACAAAAAAGAGAAAACGGGAATTGAGGGCATATCTTTGGTGCACGAAGGACACGGCTGCAATGCAGTTTCCTGTCAAAGTTTATGACATGTTAGAGATAGAAACGACGCAAGCATATGCATATAAATATGTATGTATATACACATATTCATACATGTATAAACGTTTAACGGTAAACTTTCTAACAAAAATCATAAGAAACTTTTGTCTACTGTCATAGTTTTCGTGGCTTTTCTAACCTAGATATTAAGTCAAATGAGATAAAGGAGCAACATTTGTAAAAATATTGTAAATAAATTCAAAAGCTGTTTGTATGTAAAAACAACTGGCGTAGTTAGAAAACCGCAACAACTCGCCTAGACCGTAAGAGATTATATATAATTATGCATTTTAGCTCAGCAAAACTTAACCCAGAAGGTTCGGGCACAAGTCGTTAAAAATTATCTATAAGGAAATTTCCTAAAGAGCTGGTTGCCGACTCAAAGTGAGTTGGGACAGTTGACTTAATGGCAGACCGCAGCCTACTTGTATCACATGCAAACAGAATTGGCATTTGCAGCAGTAACACAAGTAAGAAGTACAGGGTGGAAGGCATTAGTGAGACGTTATAACACCTCCACTGTTTCAAAGGGCTAGAGTAGACTTCGAAATTGTATTTTAAAGCTCTTTGAGCTTCGCGAAAAGGGTTGACGTCCTTTACGACGGCTACTTTAGATGGCATTAAATTTTCCACTATGTATGAAAGACCACTGTGGTCTATGTAAGGCGCATCAGCCGGCCACTGTAACCTAATCCAACCTCATCCAGAGCCTATTTTAAATTTAATTTGTGTAACTTTTCGAAGCCAATACAGATTACAGGTAACATTGAAGAGTTGATGCCAGCAGATTCGCCATCTTTTTCAAAAATTTACAGCTAAATCATGTGCATCTATAAAAAAGGATTAAATTTGCAGGTACTCACGTTTTTTAATATTCTACTGTTACGGTGGCCACATATTATAAATTCTCGTTGCCATTCGCGTTCGCATTCAAATTTCATGCCTGACAAACGTTCTGACAGCTGATCGCATAAAGTTCGCAGGTTAATGCCCTGCAAAACTGTTTGAAAACAAACAAATTTACAACAAAGGTATGAGCATGGCTTCTTCACTATGTTGTTTTCTTCGCCTTGATGATTATAAAGAGTTCTTGCTTTTGTTTTTGTGATGCGGTTTGCTATGACTTCACAACACTTCACGTACTAGTCACTCATTCGCTTCCATCTCCCCATTACTGACTTCCCGCACACCCACACCATGGCTGTGGAATTTCATTCATTCGTTCGATTCGTTCATTCATGTGCTGCTAGAAATTCTTTGCTGTTACTTCGTTTCCTCTACTACTTCTCTGAGACTTTTTCCTTCACTGCCATCAACCGACCATTTTATTCGACACAATAGCGGAAATCGATGAAGGTGCAAGGAAATCTGAAAGAAAAAATAAAAAAATCCCACTGCCTATCTACACGTTTATTTAAGCAAACATATTGAGCATACTTGAGAAGAGCTCTTGTGGGCTGGGAAAACGTGTGGTGTGCAAGCGAGGGAATTCATTGATTTTTCCTTCGCCTTTCTTTGAATTTTCGTTTGTTTTGGTTAGTCTACATGTACGCTTGTCCTTTAAGCATTCCTGAGTGTTTTTTTTGTTGGTATTAATCCTGCGCGCGGAGCCTCTGGCAGCGTTGCAAAAGCAGGCAGTGAATTGCCATCCAGGTCGTTGTTGGTTTTATTTACTTATTGATTCTTTAAGGATTTAGGCAGGGATTTTCAAGCATTTTGAGTATTTCTCGAGCTAAACCAGACAAATATTTGCGTTTAAGCAGAGCCAAAGCAAATGTCATTTACGTTCTTTCCTTTATTTGAAATTGAATTCTGTCTTACTTTGGAACCTTGCTAACATTAAGTTCTCTTCTCTCTTGCAGATCTCATAGATATAATAGTTGAAACTATATCTACTAAGTGCGTAACGGATTCTTACGTCGTCTTAATAAACACACACGTACATACATACATATATAGATATAACGTAGTATAATCTGCTTAGCGTTTTAACTTAAATCAACTGAAGACGGAAAGACTTGCATTCGAAACACCAGTAGTTTCAGAACCAACGCCTCTAACTGCATTTAAATATTTATATTTACATATATATAATATATATATATATATATAATCACGAGAGTTTGCACGCGAAAGTGCACTTTGAAGACAACAACAAACAATATAAAATATATCTACACATATGTACATATACTCGAATGTACTAGGCGAAGAGTAGTGAACTCGATTTTATTAGAAGACATCTGTAGCAAATAAAGCAAACGCAGTGCTCCAGCAAGGTCTTTTGCTTCTAAACAAGATATAAAAAATACACAAAATGGCGTAAGTATAATATAAATTCATAAAAAAATACTTATTGATATGTAGTATTACAAGCAAATAAGAATTGAATAAATGTACATATGTATGTATTTATATGCCTCTCAAGAGCACGGAGAAAAAGCAATTTAAAGACAAAACTATGTCTGTATGTCTGTTAAGTTGCTAGGGTAGGTGGCGCAAAATTCGAGTTATTCCGAAAATACTCATTTTTGATCTGATTTTATTGAAAACGAAGGAGCAAAATACAGTTTTTACCTCCAATGCACAAGCGAAGTTTTTCCCCTTCACTTCTGTACTTCAGTGAGTACCGCTTTCTTTCAGCTGAAAGAATTCGCTCATTAGTCACATATTTTAAAATTCCACAAATAAATATTTACATACAAACATTTCACGCAATTTGCCTCCGTCGCTGTAATGAATGCTTGTTAGTTACAAATTATTGATGGAAGCCCGCTTACAATGCATAGAGCAACATCTCTATTGCTACCGTCCATCCTACCCACTGTCCAGTATGCCTATTTCACTGATTGTAATTTGTAGTTTACTTATATACCTATATATGTATGTTTGGATATTCTTCGTTTTTTCCGTCGTCAATTGGGCTTGTTTAAAACTAATCAGAAATTTTCTAAGACACAAGGCGTAGCCGGGAGGTAAGTAGGAGAGGAGCTCAGGGTTGTTGAGGGGCTGCAGAGCAATTACCGGCAAATGTTGCTGATTGTAGTTGCAGTTGTTGTTTTGCCGTTATTGTTTGTGTTCAAGGACGTTTCGATCAGGCTAGGGTCAACACATACACTTAGTATGAGGGATTGACACTTTTAAAGATTGTAGCTTATTTTTTTTCAACCTTAAAAGTTTGAAACTTCAAATTTCAAACTTCAAATATGCTTGTTTTTGACTCATAAAACGCAATACAGTCATAAAGTGATGAATTGAAGCCGCTTTTTTGACGAAATTTAAGGCACACCCAGCGCGGCAAATGACTTAGAGAACCGAAGGCAAGTATGCCCATGTGGTACTATTTGAATTGTGTATGTATGTTTGTTTATGTCTTTGAAATTACAACTACACTTGCCTGTATATGTGACACTGCTTAATTCACTTAAAACACAATGTGGTTTCCACCCAGGACCCACCAACCCGGGAAACACGGCGAAGCAGATGAGTGGACTCGGCAGTAGGTATGAGGCAAGCAACACTGGTTCACTGTGGCAGTGTGACAAAGCGACTCTTTTGCATGTGGCTTCGTGTTCGTGTTGTTTTTGCTGTTGTTGTGATGTCGACGAAGTTTGTCATGTTTGCCTTATCTCATTTTCCGTAAATGACAGAAAATGGCATGGCGAAGGCACGAAGGACGCCTGCCACAGTCGTGAACATAAGTATACATACATACACACGTTCGTCAATATGGGTGTGCCATATGTCCACTGGGCATTTCCCTAACCCTCATACAGCAAAATACAGACTTTTACTGTCGCCAGTCACAATAAACGCACACGCGTACACTGTGTGAGAAAAGGTTGACGAAACGTTTGCCGCTGCGGCGCTGGCTGGTGATGATGATGTTCTTGAGTTGAGGCGGCACACAATTAAATTTGCGAAATATTCCCTCATACTGCCGCCCCCAATCTTTTGCGCCCCGTTGGGCATGAGTGGAGCGCACACGAAACTTCAACATGGTGCGAGTCAGCTTAAGCTGTTGCCTGTCACGCCTTGGATGAGTCTATTTGCCGCAGGATACGACACTCGAAGGACGTGTATGCGGTTGAAACGCGCGCTTTAGTAGCAAGAGAACTGAGCGAGAAACGAGCGAGCGAACAAGCGGGTAAAAAGTGAAAAGTGCGCTACTTACCGCCATAAGGCAGCGTGTGCGACTCCAACAAAATGGGAAACATGTGCCAACATGAAGAGTGAGTGTTCGCCACCTTCCAGACAAAGATGCTGGAAAAGCAAGAGTTTCAAAATAATCTCGAACACAGAAATTGACTTCAAAAAAGCAAGTGTTTTAAAAATTGTATTAAAGTTGCGCCCAAAAATATGCAAGCGGTTTAATCGCAAACAGAACTCGCCGACTTACTGACATTTCTTACAGGCTCGCCCCAACGCAATTTGATTATCCGCGCTGGCTACGTATCACTACGACAGCCAGAAACACGTGAACAGCGCATGCTTTTGCTTGAATTTCAGTAATTTTAGTTGTTGTGTTTGTGGTATGCAGTGATTCTTCTTTACGTACTTCTCCCAACCCCCTGAGGTATGCAACAAAACCTAAACATCGGTGGCGTAGCCGACTTTTCGCTCAACTTCGTTTTATACGTATGTGTCTACTAAATATATGTGGTTTGTCTAGTGTTCGTTAGCGATATGTAAAGTTACACTTCAGTTGCTGTGAGTGGCTGCATATGTAAATACATATACTTATAATATACACGTATAGATGGATAACACTTATCAAACACCACTGCGGCCCTGCTCTGCTCAAGTCTTGTGGCTCCCTCCATTTGGTGTGCTCTTGTTGCATGCACAGTGGTTTGCTGGCACGCTCTTCGCTGCGCTCTACTTAACTGCTGAAGAACGTCTTCATCAGTGGCGCAGGAATACCCATCTAGTTGGGCTCTAGTTCCTAATACGTTCACATGCACTGTTGGAACGGATAGTGTATGGTTTTTTTTTCAATAAATACAGTTGTTGCTTTTCATAGTTGGCTCAGAAGCTTATGCGTGTACTTGTTGTTAGTGGCATTAAATGCGTTAATTGTTGTAGAGCAGACACTTGAGTTATAGCTTGAGAATCAGGCAACTCCAGCAGAGGGCGCGCACGAAATCAGCTGTTGTTTTTTTAGTAAAAGTGGAAATGAAAAAAATCAAGTCTTAAGTTTGTGCAGACTTTATTTTTGATTACACAATTAGAGAAGTTACAATCCTCTATAAGAGTGTACATCTGATGGGGTACGCCGATGAACAAATAGTCATTTCCGACTCGGCGACACTTTTGGCAGTCATAACTTTGAAGCCTTAGATAATTTCGTTTATATTGGAACCAGTAATAACACCAACAACAATATCAGCCTTGAAATCCATGCAGAATCACTCTTGCCAACAGCTGCTGCTTTGGACTGAGTAGGCAATTGAAAGGTAAAGTCCTTTCTCGACATACAAAGGCCAAACTCCACAAGGAATGCACGATGGCAACATATGCTGAGTCAGCGTTGGGAGTTTTCGAAAGAAAGGTTTTGCGTAAGACTTATGGTCTTCTACGAGTTGGCAACGGCGAAAACCGCAGCCGACGGAGCGATGATCGAGAGTCAGTGGCTAGCTGGCTAGGTCATGTAGTCCAGGTGGGTAAGAGGAAAACCTCCACCCCGTTGAAAAGACCAGGTAGAGAAGAGCCTGGCTGTACTTGGTATATCCAATTGGACCCAAGCAACGAAGAGCAGGAATGGCGCGCTGTTGTTATCTCGGCTGTAATCGCGTTAGCGTACGCCCGTAAAGAAGTAGAAGAAAAGTGGTGAAATTGAAGTAGAGCCGAAAAAATATGTCCTGTTTTTGGAAATTATACATAAATTTAATATAATGCAATCCGCAAATAACAATAAAAAAACCAAATTTTGTTAAAATGAAATAATGTGAAATGACTAGGTTTCTTGAATTCACATGGCTTCAGTGTGCAATTGGACAGGCCAATAACATTCGAGTTAATTTGAATTAAATCAATGCACATTAAAAGTACCGTCTGTCATTGCTCCGATGCTCTTTAAAAGCATCAATGCATTTTTTTTTTTCAAAAACTAAAAGCTAATAATTTTTTTTCATTAACTCAAACTCAATTTTCATTGACGTTTGCTTGCTATTCATCACAAATAATGACTAATAATGAGTGAAATATGCATTGCTTAATTGAAATTAACTTCAATCTTTGCATTTCGTGCTCTTCCCAGGCTATTAACTCAATAACTACGCTACCCTTTGCAAGTACTTCGTGTGTTCGTTTTGAAGTGTTTATGCGCATTTTTAACGATCAATAATTTTTGGAACTTTTGAAAGAAAATCGAGTTGTGTTAAAAGCGCCCAAATAATTTTGAGGTCAACAAAACGAATTTACTGTGTGAAATCATTGAATTTTAGTGTATTCAATTCGCCACTTATTACATTGGTTGATTTAAAGTGATTGTATGTATCCGCTCTGTAAAAATTAATTAAAAAAGTACCCAGACATATACCCAAAGTGCAATGTTACATAAATTTCCTAACCCATATTTAGTCAAGCTTCTAATGTGCGCTCCAGTACGCACGTTGTGCTCTTCTCCCTCTTTACCTTGTCAGCACGATGAGAGCTTTATGGGATTTGTAAATAAACCAACACTATTTAGGCTTTGCCGTCGCCTATTTTACCAACTAAATTACAAAAAAGAACAAGCTAAACTCAGCCTATTCCCGCTCATTTCCGTTTCAAGTCATTTGTAGGTGTGGCGTGTCATTTCATTATACGTATTTTCCTCCCTCTCCGCCCCATCGACCCCATAAGCAAATTTACTATTGTAAACAATGTGAAATTGTTGCTAGAAGCGCTGGATATTTTATGTGTGTAGAGGCTCAACACAACCATTTACTGCTTCACCTACTCATATTCCATTTTCCATTCTACTTTTTTCTTGTTTGTGTTAGTGTTTTTGTTTTCACTTGTCGCCTGTCAGGCAGACATTCAACTTTTGTTTTGTTCCTCATTTGTTTACATGTCTTCACTTAAGTTTGTTGCTCGTCCTTTGCTCTTATTTAGTTTACACACCTTATTTTTCTGTATCCTGTCTTGGCAGGATTTTCAACACATCATTGACGCCAACGTAATTCGTCATCAGTGTCATTAATTTCTGGCCTTGTGATTCTCGTGTAAACTTTCTGATGAGCTCTTGCCAGAATCTTCCTTGAGTGTTTCGAAGAAAAGACTGAACAATGAACCTGCGATAAAATAGCACGCTTTTAAAAACAGTTGACTCTGCGAAAATATTTCATATTCTTCATGAGAAGATATTGCAAATACAATATTAAAAATAAAGAAATATGCTCGTATCGAACAGTGTTTTACAAAGCTGAGATTACAAATTTCTCGTAGAACTTTGCAAACAACAATATACGCAAAAAGAAAACAATTCCTCAAAAAGACGGTAAAGAAACTTCAATGCTGCGGCTAGCGCTTTATATGTGCACATTAAAATAGTTTTCGGGTTATTTCTGTCCTTTAAAGGTTACTCACGACGTACATATTTGGTGAACCGATAAGTAAAAATATAATATAAATAAATAAATTTTTGCATTTCCTTGTGGCATTGCCTCGTGCCAATGCGCATACAAAACAAGGAAAACATTCAAAATAAGCATTGTGGCAAAAAGATAAGCTCGAAATGGGGATTAGTCATTCGTAAGGTCTGAAACTTTTCTGATGATTTCAGCTACATATTCGCACGCTAGTACGAGGGTGAATCTAAAACTTTTTGGAAACCAACGAAAGCAATATTTTTATATTCAATTAATACCTAAAATTAATGGTACTTTCGACGATATATATCTAAAGTTATTTATTGAATATGTTCGCGGAATACGGAATATGAAATGGAAATAAAAAAAAAATAAAAATTTTCCTTTTCAGAAGTTTCATTTAATTTATTCCTCATAAAAAATGTTTTCTCTTTATCTTAAAAATACGCTGAAACCGCCACCTTGTCTTCATTATCGGTGATAAATTTATTTGCCCCTCAGCTCTTTTTTCTTATTTGGAAGTACTTTTCAATCCCGATTATGTTGCTAGGTTGGCCATAGCTCCAAGACTAATTGTCTAACAACAATTATGAGTCACTGAGTTCGTTATGATCCTAATTAGCTTAATCATCCTCCACAACTCTCTCATTCCGCGAAGATAAAAAGCTCCCTCGTAAGATAAAAAATTTCCGCTAGGCGGCGCAATAGTCGAATTGTAACTAAAATCCGATTATGGTCTGTTCCGGTTAATATTTTTTGTATACCTTGTATGGATATATTTTAGGTTAAGCTCTAAAATTCAGTTCCGAGGTATTTAGAGTGGATTCAAACATTTCCTTCATAACTAAATGAGATAAGTATTTCAATATAACACAGAGTGTGTTTTTTTAATTCTAGCTGTAATCCATTAGTTTTAAATTCTTATTATTTATTATTATTATTTTTTGGTTTAAAAATTATAGAAAATTAATTTTTCTAATTGCGGTCACCAATCGGTCCTCATAAAAATACATCAACCCGTTCGGAGGCGGCTTAAGAATAAACTTTAGGTCCCTCCATTTGTGGGAAAAACATCAAAATGTACCACAAATTAGGGGAGAGGCTCGGCCGAAAGTCGCTTCGGCGGTTACAAAGCGCTTTTACTTACTTATGATTTAATGATAAATAGAAGATTTGTGCTAACTGTTTAAGCTTAATTGAAAATACATAACTTCAACCCAAGATCACAATGGTAAAAAAAAAAATAAACAAAAAAAATTCCACTTACATAGCATGTGGATACATTGTAGTTGCGAGTATGTATCTCTTTTCTATTCTAAGAGAACTTTCTTCATAATTAGTAGATAAGAAAAAAGAAACTGCATCGTGGTGCTTTAATTGCTTTTTTTTAATTTGAATCAATCCAAATTTTTTTATTTATTGCTTTCAAAAAACTGTCTGCATATGCCTGCTTGTATTGTGAATAATCAGTTCTGTATCTTTCCGTGATCAGCGATCGATGAAGAAAGCGCATGCGCGCCTCTTCTTTTTATTGCTCCATAATTTGGCTTCATTTATATTCGTTTATCCATACAAATTTCTTTATTCACTTTTTCCGCATGATATTCATTATTATTGTTTGTTGTTTCATTTTTTACTTAACCATAGAGCCATAGAATTGTGCTAGATATTGTAACAACAAACACAAGAAAAAATGTTGTTTATACACTTGCACTCAAACGCACTCACATGCTTATCAGTTTGTGAATACAAATATATGTAAGTATATATATGTATTTATGTAGTATATGACTACAGTGGGGAGGAAAAATTGGTAGATGGTACTCTTTTTGTGGATATTTAGTATCTTTTTAATATCTAGCTTTTTCTTGATTAATTTTTATGTTTGGCTCACACTAATTCGATTTTTCTTTAAAATTTTATTTAATATTCGTTGAATTCCAACAAAAATTATTTCAAGGTCATAAGTTTCCGTACCCGGGATTTGACACTGGTGACATCTAAGGGTTACATTTTGCCATTTTTTGCATTTATTCTGTGGGAATTTTTTCGCCAAAAATTAAACTTTTATTATTCCCGAATCACTGTATTCGCCCGTTCTGGCTCCGGGTGACATTTGGTTATTCAACAGGTTCAAAAGATCGCTCTTGAGGAGGCTCAACGAGAATCGCTGAAGGAATTGAAGGCCACTTCGACCAATGAGTATAAAAAATGTTTCGAGATTGGGAAAAATGTTGACATACGTACAAAGCATGTGGATAAAGCATTGCATTGGTGGATTACCTTGAAGAAGATGAAATCGATTTAGGAAAATTAATTTATTGTAAATAATTATACGATACTAGTTTTTGCTCCCCAGACCAGACTCAGCCTCGCACTCCACTCAAGTGTAGGTCGGCAAAGATTGCTAATGACTTTTTGTGTCTTTTCTGTATTTTCTTTAGAGTTTCTTTATCAACTACGTACTTGCTTCTTGCGATTGTTGTTGGCAGTGATTTTTAAATTAATATTTTTATTGACTTCTATTGGTTCGTGTTGGCTGGCTTACTGCTTTTCTGCTTTCTGACTGCTCGTGCAAGTTTGTGCTGGCAGTTGGCAGACAAACAGACAAACACACAGGCAGACAACAGCGGGTACGTAGGTAGGAGCTCGGTAATTATTGCTCAGTTATTTACTTTATTCTCTTCGTTTGCCTTGCACCACCTCTTGACTCTGTTCAATCACGTTGATGTCTGTTCATCACACCGGCGGCCGAAGTGTAACCCCCACCCCTCGCCTGCTTACCATCTGTCTATCCGCTCCGCTTTTTTCCATTTGCCTCTTCTTATTTACACTTATAATTCTATGCGGAAGACAAAAAACATTAAGTATGATTGCCCGCAAACAGTCGGTATCTGAAAGATATGTCCATAATGGTATATATTTATGTGAGTGTGTATGTGTACACACTGTACTTGGAAGTACGTGCCTCTCCGTGGCTTTATTGCGCTCGCAAACCTCATAGCCCAACCGAAAGCGGCGATCTCAAGAGTCAATTGATCTCCGCTATGAGCTGCGAGCGTTGGCGCATTAGCTGACGGCTGCTTGCTGTCGGCTGGTGTTCGCTTGGTGGGCTTAGCCTTCGCAGTCGCAGCGGCAGTCGCAGTCTCGATCTTAGCATCGAGTATTAGTACAATCCGCATCTATGCGCGGCTGTTAGTTGTTAATCAAGTCTTGTTTTGTGTGAGCGCGTTCCGCAATCGTTTATTTCACTTACTCGCAGCTGTGAAGTGCTTGCTATTTGCTATAATTTCGAATTAGTAGCTGCTAACTGGACGGCATTGGATTTTGTCTATCTCCGAAGGAGGTTGCGAAATTCCGGCAATAAAATTTGGAATTTATGTTGATGAGTGCGGACTTTGGACGGTTTCGGTGGATTTTAGTTTGCGGCTTATCGAATTGAAATTCCGAAAATGATTAATTTGGCTGTTCAAGAAAGTTTTGCTCTTTATTTGTCTTTGATTTTTGAATAAGTGCAGTAAAAGATCCGACTGTGGGCTTCAAGAAATCTATGAAAATACAAAAACTATAAAAATAGATATACAAATATTGCTGAAAAAAAAAACATAGATGTAAAGTTAAATGAAACATATGCGACAGTCGTATTTTAAAACCATCGAAATTCTTCATATCACCAAATGAATAAATATGAAAATAATGTTAGTCACTTAACCTCAAAGTAATTCCCGAGATATCAGTGGTTAAATACTTATTTCTACATTTGTTTATGTGATAAATCAAACGCGAATACAAAATGAAAAAGCTTTACGCCAAAGCGTCGTTTAAGAGTAAAAAACCCAACAACAATAGCAAAAATGCCAACCAGGATTGCATCGATGCTGGCACATATATCAGCAAACCGCAACATTGTCCAATTATACTAGCATATCAAAGTGGTCCAACACAAAATCAACAACAACCACATTCAACTGATATGGATATAAGCAGCAGTAATGGAACAGCAACAATGCGCAAAAAAATACACAAAAGGCCAACATCCGCTGTCGCACCGCCACCATCCACCGTCAACATACCAACCGCAGTTATCAGTAACGAAGATGATTCATTTTTCCCACCGCCACCATCGCGTACATGCTCTTCAGCATCTTCATCACTGTCGGCGAGCAATCCATCCCTGGCCAGACAATTTCAGCCCGATGACGCCCATTACTACTACTCCATACAGGAACTGCAGCAGCTCAACATGCTCGATCATCGACACCCGCACTTTCATCGACAGCAGCAACAGTATCAATTGCTGCGTCAATCCAATTCCACTTTGACGTCGGCAACATCCGCTCCGCCGGTCTCGTACTATGAACACCACAAGTTAGTGTTGCAATTGCCATTGGCCGCTACGTCTGAACAAACAACAACAGCAACTTCGCCCATTTACGAAGCACCACATATAGTCAACAATGCATTTGATGACTCTAGTTTTGGTGGTTGTGTGGGTGCGCATTCCCTCACCTACGATTACAATACACGCTCAGCCTTTGCTGCTGGCGGCATTGAGGAACATGATTTGGATGATGATGACGATTTCGTGGTGACAGCGCTCGATGGTCGAACTGCTGGCTTTGGTTCATTGCCCATTGTTGATGCAGTGACAAAGGCAAATTCTAAACTATTGAGTTCGTCGCCTCCTGCCTCCTCCACGTCGCAACGCTCCGGCTCGCTGTCGTTCAACAACTTACGCAAATTGCAACATACGCACTCGATGCCGTCGATTCGTTTGAGGAACGACAGGTCAGAGGCCGGGGAGGAGGCTGCGGGGCAGAATGAAGAGGATGATACTGACGGGGAGGATGGCTATGGTGGCTTGCAGCAATTGCATTTATACCGGCTGCAGCAGCAACTGAAAATGCGACAGCAACAAACACAAAGTAATCAACATTATCAGCCACCAACAACAACAACGCGTCATAATTCGGTCAAAGCGAATATAATTAATAATTGGCCAGCAACAGCAACAAATGCTAGACATGTGTACGTAAAAGAGGGCTGTGTGGAAGGGAATACGATGGATGAGCATCAATTGCTGCGTGTAGTGTGTGTTGTGTGTCGGTTTCTCTAATTTAATTTTTATACCTAAATTTGGCTACAAAGCTAAAATTAATAGAAAAATATTCTATGTGTTTTTATGGCCCCGTTTGGCTCCACGCTTCTAATTTTTCAAGTTGTACCCAATTTTGAGGAAAAAACTTTTACAAATCTTTGATGAGTGTTAACACAGTGCCAGTAATGGACTTCAAAGAGCGGCTTTTTCATAAAGGTTCAGAGCATGTCTTGCCATTAATGCAGGGGATAAAATATAAACATTTTGCATAAGAACAGTCTCATTCTAAGCGGGAACGACCTTGTCCAGCGCAAAGTTTGAAATGACAGTCGTTGCTATGGAGCTTCAAAATGAGTTTTATAATTCCTCTGGCTTGTTTTTTGTTCGCCTCTCCACTCAGAACTTTATCTTACGAGTATTACGCTAATCTCAATTTCTTTATACTCAGCGTACGTGTCAACTGAGAATTTAATTTCTTTTGGTCATTTTCTCACTTACTTCTTTGTATTTTTTCTGTTCATTGCATTCTACATTTGACCGATCGTAGAGGAGTTCAATAACTTAGTATCCTCGTGAGTCATGCCCTCAACATGCGATGTGTGATGTGTGATGTGTGCTACTCTCTAATGTGGCAACGGAAACAACAAAAACAGCAAAAACAAACCGTTTCTGTGCAGATGTAATCTTTATCGAGCGTACAGGCATTGGCCTGGTCAACAAATATTTATGTACATATGTACGTGCTTAGCGCATAAAACGCAATGTATTAAAGCATAAAAACTTCCATTTCCTGCTTATTCTAGACAAATTTTTATTTTCAATATATTTTTCATTTAAATTTTGCTTATTCTTTTGTTGTAGCGCTCAACATCTTCAATTCTTGTTCGATTTTAAATTGGCAAAATTGATTTTTTAGAATTCTCTATGCATTTATTTGCTATTATTATGATCTAAAATCGATGTGACGCTTTAAAGAGTTAAGGTAATTCTCTAATACTCGACTGATTATTCTGAAATCCTTGTAAAAATCTATGAGTGTTTCTTTTTAAAAAAATTAGAGGATTTGGAGTTAGACTTATTGACAAAAATGCATTTGAGTGCTCGAAAACTCAGTTTCTGAAACCGATTCAATTTACTTTTTTGTAATACAACTAAAATTGCTATAGTTGACTGAAAAGTTTTCTTGAATTCATAGCACACACACAAACACACACTCGCATTTGGGCATATCTGTATATAATAAATAACCTTGATTTGCTCGAATTGGTAGCACAACGCCTTATAAATATAAATAAATATCGCTCAATTATATACAATTAAGTAGGAATCAGCGAACGCGTCCAATCAACGCTTGCTTTTTGTGTGCAGAAAATCAAAAAGCGAAAAACAAAATTTAACGTTTTTCATACGTGTACATACGTATATATATCTACAACAACACATAACAGTTTTTAACATTTACTCGTATTTGTTGCAAGGCTTGCATTTTGCTTCTACTCCAACACCAATTAATAAATTATTCGAAACGCTCGAGTACCTTTTGAATTTTGAATTTCTCTTGTAATTTTGAAATTGATCTATAACTGTAAATAAGTTAAAAATTAGTTTAAATTAAACAAAGCGAGTAAACATGCAAATATAATTCCAGGGCGCAATGACTGCTTGACTCACACATACGTACATACATATGTATATATGTATAAGATGTATCTAAAAACAATTTATTTATTTTATTTTATTTAAAATTTTTAAATTTTTTTTACATTTTGACTATTTTTGACGTCGCCTACACAACACGTTTAGCTGAAGCCAAGAAGAAGTTCACTTTCATTACACATAATACCATCAGTAGACACACAAACATACATACATACATACATACTTACTGGCTCATGTACGTAACAGCTCATAAGAAATTTTTGTCATTCTCAACAATATTGTTATCATCAAAATTTGTTGTTGTCAGTGTCAACAACAGACACAATGACAAACGCATATTTCACCTCCTCTGACCCTCCGCTGCCCCTGTTATGATTTACACTCAACTAGTTCTTCCATACTCAGCTATTGGTCGCACTAACCAGTCCACCATATGTTGCTAAAGTCATTTGCGCTCGGCGACCGGTTCTCAAGTCTTTTGCTTTGCTTTTCTTCTTGGCGTTTTTTTTTTAGTTTTTTTGCATTTTCGTTGTTTTGTTGACTTTTTTGTTTATATAATTTGCTTTTAGTTGTTTGGTAACTGTTTTTGCTTTTGGTCAACTACTCTACACCAACACTACTCTTGCTTTTGTCCATTGCAGTTTTTGCTTTTCTTCAGTTCTATTTCGGCAAGACCAGGTTGTTTAGAGTGGAAGTGCTGTCGGTTATGAGGACCATTGGGTGTCACTACAGTAAAGTAAATTCTGTGTGTTTTTTCTTTTTATCTCTTTTGTTGTTGTATTATCACATAATTAAGACTTCTTGAAGTTTTTGAAACGTATTACAAATATGTCCCGGGCCTTAATAGCTGTCAAATCTCCTTTCTTAGCTCCTCCAATCTGAGTTCTGTCATTAAATTTTTTTTGTTTTGTTTTCATTTGTTTGCAATTTTTGTTCACTTCTTTCTTAGTTTTTCATATTATTTATTTACTTTTTGAATTCGCACGTTTTTTACCTGCGAAACATTGTTCAATTGCCTTTTGTTCATCTTGACAATCACCTCCTTTATTCTATGTAGCACAAACGCTTTTGGTCGCAAGTGTGGCATAATCGCAGAACTCGTTTGCCATTCTGACGGTCCATATAGGTAATGGCATGGATTGAGTGGTTGCACTGTGGACTGTTTCAAAAGAGATTAGAAGCTGGGGAACTACATACATACATATGTATTTATTTCAATAAGTTTATTCTAAAATGGATTTGGGGGATTAATAATTTGTAATTTATATTTGTATTTATATGTATATATTGTATGCACATATGCATTTTGAGTTTCTAATTTATTAGATTACAGCGAATATTAGCTGCTCTGGCCCTCGACAACAAATTATCTATTGCCCTGGCCAGTGAGTGCCTATTTAATTTTTCCGCAGAACACATTCACTTGACATTTCTGTCATCGTTATGCGTTTGCTTTGTGGTTCTCGCACTTCCTACATAGAGCCACTTTGCGAAGCACTGCTGCCACTCAGCTCGTGTTTCCTTAATGGCTTGAACTTGTTCTTGATTTCATTAGAAATGATTCATGCTGCTGCTGTTGTTTCTAGTGTCGATGTGCCGGGTTGTTGTGGGAAAGCTTAGTATCAAAACGTCACACAACGTGTGTCAGTCTTTTATATTTATGTATTTATGTACGGCAAGAAACATCGCTATGTAACAGGTATTGCATTACGACATTCTCCTCTACAATTTCCACTTTAATTTCAAATTCCTGAAGCATTTAGTGAAGAATGCTGCAAATAGCCGCAACAAAAACTTTTACACTCTGATATTTCCTGTTAATATCATTGAAGTTGTTGACATTCGAGGCAGTACATATGTATGTATGTCCGAGTATGTACAAATATTATCGAATGCTTGTGATTTTCTCACTAATCTTCTGTTCCCCCTACATATATTTACATATAATTTATATTCTTCTTCTTCAACAGTGAACAAAGTATTATTGGCGCCCGTGCCTCCGTCATGGTTTACGATGATAACCAAAAGCGTTGGTTGCCATCAGGCACGTCGGCTGGCCTCAGCAAGGTGCAGATCTATCATCATCAACAGAACAACACATTTCGCATTGTTGGCCGTAAGCTGCAGGATCACGAGGTCGTCATCAACTGTTCCATATTGAAGGGTCTCAAATATAATCAAGCCACACCCACATTCCATCAATGGCGCGATTCGAAATTCGTGTATGGTTTGAATTTCTCTTCGCAAAATGATGCTGAAGCTTTTGCACGGGCTATGGTGCATGCGTTAGATGTGAGTACTTATTTTGAATTGAATTTAGTTTGAGCTTTGAATAACTTTGCTTTTATTCAATTTTAGGTGCTAAGCGGTCGCGTTGGCAATAACCCGGCTATGATTGCTATGGGAATGGGTGGTCCACCCACAAATGGAAATGGTTATGAGGAGGATATGGGCTATCGTACAATGACTAGTGAAGATGCGGCAATTTTGCGACAGCAACAACAAATCACTGGACAAATTACACCATCCGCACAAACGCCAACCTCACAGACCAATCAAAACAATATACCACAGAGCCCACCGACACCGCAGGGGCATCATCGCACTAGCAGGTAAATATTTTTATCTATCTTAACGTCAACGTCAAATACAAAATTTTTGAATTCAATGTCTATATAAAACTATTATGAAGTCATACAATATCCAAGAGAGAAATAAACAAATGTAGAATATTCATAAAATTAGATGAACTATTATATCGTGCACATGTCAGTTTACCTGGCGGTCTAATCACTTTGAATTATAAACCAGATTTTTTTTCCATTTAACTATATTTTCCTAGGTCTACATTTTTCCTTCTACATAATTTTATTTTATTGTGTAGAAATTTAGAAATAGAGACATTTTTGCTTTTGTTGGTGCTCAAAATATTGTATTATGATTATGCATATCTCAATTCGTTTTCATAAATAATATATTCAGAAAATTATTTTCTATTTAAAATATTTTTTACTCACACGATTTTGAATTTTTTTCTTTTTTGATTTTGTTTTCACATCCATTCCAAACCCTTCATTTAATAATGCGCTTACCACTACTATCACACTAACCAATATCCTTTTTGTAATCGCATTCATATGCACCATTTACTTATTTCTCTCAATGTATTCTTTTCTTTTCACAATTTAATTCTTTAATAACTAACAATTCCCTATGACCCTTTAACCATTTCACCTATCATCTATCACGTTTCGAATTCCTCCGTTCAATTGTCATAATAAAATCAAATGAAATTCTTCCTCTATCGAATTCGCCTATCCAAACAAAAAAATCCATTTCACCACTAAAGAAATTCCCTTAGCGCACCAGCGGCTCCGCAACCGCAGCAGATGACAATACCACAACAACAGCCACAGCCGCCGTATGGGCAGCCGGTTCAGCAGAATGGTTTGCAGCAGCAGTCGCAGATACCGCCCGCTCCGGGCCAGCCACAATACCATGCACCGCAGCAGATGCATCAAGCTCCACAGGCTTCGCACGCCATCTATTCCGCACAACAGCTGGCCAACGCCGGCTATCCGCAGCAAGCACAGGTAGGTTGACCAAGAAAAAAATTGCCAATTGCAGTTTGAACATGTATGTACATATATATGAACATTTGCGCATACACCTGTATGTATTTGTGTATTTCTAACAAATATTTTGTAATTGAAAAGCTTCTTCTTTCGCTAAATTATATTTTTCTTAATTTTCTCTTTCATTTCATTGCATTTTTGTGTGCTTTACATTCATATTCTGTTGTCGCTTTGGTTCTAAATTCGATCCTTTCATACAAACTTTGGAACTCATTTGAAATTGGCCTTCGCATTGAATTAAAAATCAAAATTTGATAATTAAAAAAATATTGAAAACATTCAAACAATAAATCCTGCTGATCGCCTCTCCACCCGTCCGCCTATCTGTATTGCCCGATTTATCAACGCGTCTCTCCGTTTCCAAATCCAATCTACTCGCTTCCAACATATTTCTTATCACACCAACCACCAACTACCAACTACCAACTACAACCACCAACCAATCAACCATTGCAATTGCATTGCAACCAACCAACCAACCAACCAAAACATCATTCGTCATCATCACAGTACCAGCCCAGCCATTTTATGCTATCTAATTCTAATCCGAATCTTAATCTGCATCAATATTCACAACAGCAACCGCCGCCACAATGCATACCAGGCGCGCCTCAGCCGCCAATGCCGCCACCACATCAGAATGGTATCGGTGGTGGTGGTGGCGGCGGCGGCGCTGGCGGCCCAATATATGTTTCTTCATCGCAATCGCAGCCAGCGCTGCCCACTTCAATTAGCTCGAATAATGCCGTATATGGTGGCCAACCGATGCAATTGCAACAACAACAACAACAGCAGCAGCAGCAACAGCAAACACCTCCTATGCAGAATGGTGGTGTCGGAGCTGCCGCTGCACCTCCACCACCACCTCCACCACCGTTTGGGGGAGTCGGTGCGCCAGCTCCGCCAATGATGGGCGTTGGCGGTGGCGTTGGTGCCGCTGGTATACCACCCGCTCCGTTGCCGCCGCCGGCAAATGTAAATCGCAGCGCACCACCAGCGCCAGCAGCACCGCCACCGCCACCTGTAGCGGCAGCGGCAGCGGCACCACCACCACCACCTCCGCCACCAGCGGGAGGCGCCCCTTCAACCAAAAAAGACGATCCACAAGCCGATCTAATGGGTTCGCTGGCAGCGCAACTCCAGCAGGCCAAGCTAAAGAAGAATAAGGTTAGTCGCGCTACAGAATAATGAGAACATTAATAGGTAGATTGTATATCTTTCTTTTTGTCCAGCCGACGGCGGCACCCACAGAGAATAGCGGCAGCAGCACCTCCAGCGGAGGCAGCGGAAACTATGGCACAATAGGGCGCAGCTCGACTGGCATGGCTTCGATGATGGATGAGATGGCTAAGACGTTGGCACGACGGCGTGCACAAGCAGAGAAGAAGGAGGTGAGTAATTGTAACAGAACCGGCTTTACAATTTTTAATTGCAACCAACCACTGTTCTTTTCTGCAGCCCGATGCTGAACCGGAAGTTAAACAGCGTCCTTGGGAAAAATCAAACACTTTGCCACACAAACTTGGCTCTTCATCATCGAACACGAATTGCAATGCCTCTTCCAACAATACATCGAACAGCGGTAGCGAGTCGCCACGACCGATGCGCAAGCGATTTGGTAGCGCTAGCGAAGAGACGATACTTAAGGTCTGTTTTCAAATACGATATCTACATATACAAATATTTGGTATTTAATGCGTCATTTGTTGTTTTGAATAGCAGGTTAATGGCGATGGTCTGTCATTGGCTTTATCAAGCACTGAGTTGGACACATTAAAGGCTGATATACTGAAAGAGATTCGCTCTGAGATTCAAAAGGTCAAACAAGAAATTATCGAAGGTACACATTCAACTGCAATTTATTCAACTAAAGAAGTAAACAATTAATTTGGTAATTTTCATTTTCAGTCATAAAATCCGAGTTCAATAGAAGATAAGAGCAGCAACAGTCGTCTGGTACGCGCAGCATTAGTAGCCGCCGAACGGTGATCAAAAATATAGTTGTCGGTGATAAAAAGAAGTAGCAGGCTTAATACGTAGATAGTTGGAAGTCGTAGAAATCTCCTCTTCTATTGTCGATCTATCCGCTCTGGTTTATCTACAAACTTCAATTTGAAAAAATTCAATAAACATTCTTTTTATATACATACATTACATAAAAACAAACAAAAGTTAAAATGGAAGACCACATACTTCCATATACATACAAAATAAAGCTAACAAAAATTACAACAAAAAATAGAATTAATAAACGAAAAACTTAAGTCCTCAGACTATGAAGTCTTGGGTATTAGCAGTATATGTGGTTGCCGCAAATTTCAACAGTGCGGTCATAGCATAACATAAAACAACAACAATATTAACAAGTAACGAAAAACAACAATGAACTGAATATGTATTGAAAATGTTTAAATAATAAACATTTACTGTAGTAGCGAATAATATTAATAAAAATAACGGTGAATAGATATTCCAAACACACACACACACACACACACCAACATAAATACTAAAATCCACGGCGTTTTCATGTTCATTTACATACATACACGTAGTGTGTATGCGCGCTAAGTGATTTTCACCTCCAAACAAAGGCATACAAACGGTATAGTAGAAACTATATACATACAAAATAAACGTCATGCTGCAATAAGTTTTCATTAGTAAAATTCGTGGATCGCCGTAGTTCAAGTTACCGTTGCGGTTGTGTAGGTGGAACTTTTCCATTTCCGAAAGCAACTCTGAAGAGAGTTGACTCTTCGTACTATAAATTTATAAATTTAAATATTTCGTATTAGATAAAACAATATTTACATAAATATAAAATATTTAAGTGTAATATATCGTTGCTGGCTCTTTGCATCTATGAACTATACTACATTAAAAAAATAATAATTTTTAACTGATCACACGATTTTCGCTGTATTTATATAGTACATCTACTGTAGACATAGTTTTATTATTAAAAAAGGAAAGAGAAATGCGGACAAATAGTTTAAATATCCACCTAGCTTTAGTTGAATATACATATATCTTTGAAAATCCTTTGCAAAAATTCTTTTCAAATAAGAAGCTGAGCAGGTCTTTCGTACAAAATTTGCCAATATGTATTTTATTTGTTACATTTAACTTTATGGATCGAAATAAACAAAAATTCAAAATCTATAGTTCCTTGACATCTAGCAGCCTCCCTCTTAAATGTGGTTCACTAAGCTTTGAAAAAAAATTTTTGTTTGGGCTTTTCGAATTATTATTGCTGAATGCTGCATTAACACTACAAAATCCATTATATTTTTTAATCAAACTATTTTTGAAATGTAGTTGATACATACACATGCTTACAAAGGATACGTAAAAATTTACTGTAATAAAAAATTAAAAAAATTTGTATTATAACTTTTATAAACATATACACAAACATACTTCTGTATAGTAAATACATGTTTTAAACTTTATTAGTTGCATTTTTTAATTTTTTTTGTTTTTCTTTTTTTGCACACACTGTGTGCAATTTATTTTTATCTCTAGTATATACTTTTATACATGCGGTTACATACGTGTATAGTTATAACGCGAGTTATATGCGTATATGCGATCGTTCATTAATATACATACATATTATATACCACATAGCAATTAACTCTAGAATATGTAAAGTAAAACAAAAAATTTTGGAAAATAATAACAAAAATCGATTATATACAACCAGAGAACTGCTTTCTAAATGTTACTATTACTATTATACAATATAATACACGTATGCTAATATTATATCAACAAACTTGAACAAATGAAAAAGAAGAAAAATATGAAAAGAACGAATAAAATCATTCACTAATTGTAAATGAAATTAATATGGAATTATTGTAACAAACGTACTTGTTCATACAATACATACTACATACATGCGTAGAGACGAATGTAGCTTTGCTAAATGGCACTAAAAAAAGCCGAAAGCGAATGAATAAATGAATAGATAGTTCGCAAGCAATTTTGAATCGAAAATAATAAATTTCTAAGTAACGATATTTGTTAAAATAATTTTTATTTGCAAATAAACATTTATACCTTAATTTGCCTGCAAGCAAGCAGGAGAGTAAGCATTTAAAGGCACGAATTATAAACTTCGCTATCAAAATGCTTCTGCTCCCTGTTGGAAAACGCCAGAGCCTTTCGAAAACATTTTCAGCATGCATTCACCAAATCTCAATAAGTTAAAACGAAAAATTAAAAGAATGCATTTCTAACTCGTTTTCAAAAAGCTTTTAGGAAAGAAAAAACTGCTAAACCACAAATAGTAAAAATTCTTTATATGAATAAAAGAAAACATACAAACACATACATTATAGCAAATAATATTTGCATGGAAATACAGTTGTGAGTTAAAGAAAACCAAATTAGGAAATAAGTTAAGAAATATGAACAGGCGAAACACATATTAAAAATATGTACATACATACATGTACACCCGATTTCGAATTCGAAGTCGAAACGATGAATTGTCAACACAAAAGCTAGCGCGATAATGGTTGTTGAATAACCAATTTATACATACATACATACATATATACTTCCGTTTGTGACTAAGCTAAGAGCCCCGATGAGGACGTATAGAGTTCTCAAAAGAGCCGTTTCAGGTATCGTTTTTGTTTCTACGTAAACATAGTTTTCATTTGCGGTGAGTACGAGAATGTCTTGCAATTGTTTAGGTACTTGTAACAGAAAAGTTATACCAATATTTTTTTCTAAACGTGTACCCCTAACATTCCCTTCCAACCTCTCGTTCTTGAACACAGGAGAGCTGTGAATACTATACACTTAATAAAAAAATATAAAAACAAAATACATAAATACATTTAATAATTAACGTTATTCCCCAATCTCTTGTTTATATGTAATAAATCAATGTATGTATTGTATTTCATATGTATGTTTATAGGATACAGATTACACCACTAAAAAGTAAACGCTTAAAATCTAAGTAATGTAATGTAATAAGTTTTTAATTTGAGCAAATAAGAAGAAATAAGTAAATAACGAAATAACAAAAACAACAACAAAAAAACAATGAAAAGCGATGATTTTTTACAATTGACATTAAATTGATAATTTAGTAATAATAAAGTGTTAAATATACATACATACAAAATCAACAGAAAATCTTAATACTTAAACTTATTTGAAAAAAAGAACAAAATTACAAAATGAGGGATACGATAATAAACGAGGGCAAACAAAGAAAAATCAAGAAAATCAGAAGACTATCGAGCTATATATAGCACCAAAATTAACGAGAAAATCTGAAAACAAAACGCTGAAATGCTGCATTTCCATACATACAAATTAATTAAATAATGTTCAATTTTGGCAGTAAAAAATAAACACAAAATTAAATGACATACATACATGCATTAAAATCAATACACATGGAAATACAAATAAAAAATAGATAAAAATGAAATAAAGCCAAAACGAAACGTTTATGTAAAAAAACGGTGTCTCTTTAAACATAGAATGGAAGGGTTGGCATCGCGGGGATTTATTGCCATTTAATAGTTGTTAGAAATATTAAAAAAATTTAGCGACATAAGAAGGATCTAAAACAAAATGCACAAATAAGTGTGCAAGCAAAATCTTCACAACGTCATGAGAAGTTCGATCGATCGATGGTTGACTTTAATAGAGAATTTTGTTTACTTATTTTATTGTTGAATCTACTTTAACAACAATTGCTTAACTGCATTTTATATTCGTATATCGGCCGCCTTGTGGCAATCTTGCTGTATCCGTTGAGTTCTCATGAACCAGAGGTAATAAGTCAGTGACACATATTTTCAGGCGCCTAGCATGTAGCCAACTCAAATTCACACCATAAACATTTAATTCAGCATAAAGCTCAACAACTTTATTTTTCTCATTACGTCATACAGACATACGTATGTACATACATATATAGCAACCATAAATTGTTATTGCGTGCGTGAGAGGATGAGAGCGCCACCATTCAAGTGAGAGTGAGCTTTAAATGGCGCATGTGGGGAACTGGGCCACTGAGTAGTGACGTGTTTTCTGCTTTTTGGTGAACGATGGAGTGGAAAGCAGTGAGCTTTAGAAGCTTGACATATGAGTAAAGCAAATTAACAATGCGGTGAGTATCTGCCGAGTGCGTGAGTGCGCTTATACGCTTATCTCATAGATTCTTTCGCTGCTTGCTACTGTTTGTTGGTCGTTTGCTACAGTTTGAAATTGAAACTCTGCGAGTAAGGTATGTGTGCACGGCGCTTCGACGCTGTAAAATTAAAGGAAAAATAAAAGTTAACAAATATAATATTTATTTCAAAATACAATATTTATAAAGTGTTGTGTATGTGTGTGTGTGTGTGTGTATTAAAAATAGTGAAAAAGAAATAAAAATATAATAACTATAAATGAAGAGAACAGGAAAATTAGCAACTAAACTGAATTGAACTTGAGTCGTCAGCGCTGATTTTCGGCAAAAGCTACAAACATATATAGTTAGCGTTGCCTACTTGCGAGTTGTGCTGTGTATATATATATATATATATATATATATATATATATATATGTATATATGAGCATTTCATGCGTGTCAGTCGTGCGTTGGGCAGCCCCCGTTCGCCCCATTTATTGTCTTTGCCGTTGTTACCCACTCTATTAAGCGTTTGTCTTTAGCAACCCTCATTTGGCCTGTTTTCGAAATTGTTTCAATCTTAGCGGGGAATATAAATATAAATATAAATTCCATTTTAAAGATTTAAGTCTTCAAGCCAGTGGAATTTCATATATACATGAGATTTTTGACTAAAATAGAGGATAAAAGAGCGAACAGCTGATATCATCGCTGCAGCCAGCCAATGTGCAGCTGGTATCCACTTTTGGCCATGATTATTTGTCGGGTTTTTTTGTTTTATTGACATAACAGCAAAGTGAACGAAGACTGAGAAGAAGACGCAATATTGATACGTTTGACGGGTTGCTGTTGGCTAAATGAAGAAAACCAAATGAAAGTGTAGATAAATACATACACGTATGTACATACAAATGTGTACCTATGTGTGTTTAAAAATTTAAAATAAAAACTAAGAAAAAGTATTGGAAATAGTATATACAGTAAAAGGTTGGAAATTTAAGAGCTTACATTGAAATAAGAATTAGAAAATGCAATAAAATAATATTAACATAATATTGAGATAAAAAATAGTTAATTAAAATATTTATTAGTGCAAAAAATAAATTCCACAAAAATTTAATATTTATTTTAACAAAAAAGCATAAATTATGCTAAATAATATGACATAACAAAGAAAGCTATTTTTGAAATTCAAAAGCTATTAGCAATTTATAGAGTGCTCGATTTGTTTGATTAAGACAAGTTCACTTATTCTGAGGCATCCCCCGGGCGTTGTTAGACGAACACATATTTATGTATATATGTATGTATATACATAAATATGTATGTGCACAAATGATAAGGCAATTGTTTACTAACAATGAAACGAAAAGTTGAGGTGTAGAATATAGAAATTTTTAATCAATGTCTGTAAACACATTCCTACATTCATATGTACATATGTATGTATATGTATGTATGTAGAGCCGATGGACGTATCATGGATTTTTTTCACTTTCGAGGCCGTTCGCATTAAGAAGGATGTTTTTCAGAGAATTTTTAATTTTTAGACCTGGGTTTCTCTAACAGGTATTTTTTTTTTAATTGGTGCCAAAAGTTGTTTACTTTTCATAGTTGACCTACTAACAAACAAATAATTATTTTTGCAGTAAATTTTACCGCGCGTAAAATTCTGATTTAACATCGACTATACTCGCAAACATTCAAGAAAATCCAAGCAAAACAAATTTAAAGGGGCGGAAAAATAAAAGAAAGACAAAGCAAAATTTTCAGCGAGCCTCTTTTCAAGAAAGAGGCAAATAAATAGCTTAAAAACATACGAGAGAGTGTTTTGCGTACTGTTCAGATACGAAATAAAGAAGTTACAAAAAAGAGATAATCGATAAAAAAACAACACCAACAATAAATAGCACAAAATCAACGACAACGTGGGATATAAAGAATCAAAATAATGATCTAACAAAAATAGAACTAAAATAAATAGCCAAACGAATACAATACTAAAAGCGTTATTTATACACATATGAAATAGATAAACTAGTATCTGAACGCGTGTATCTCGGCAGCTTCGCATCGTGTTAAAACTGCGCCCCTCCGTACGCGAAGCAATACACCCGGCGGCCTTGCTCCATTGCACCAAAACGCACAGAACACAACCTTTCTTTCAATTCGGTTAAGAAACAAACTTTCAATCGAGTGAGTCAAACACATCAGCTAATTATTGGAAATTGCCCTATAATCTCACGCTCTTTGCTATATCAAAAGTAAATGCTTGTCTCTTATTGCTTAGCCGTCTATCAGTGATTTCTGTATATACCTATATATATATATGTATATGCATGTGTATTATAAATTTTCCTCATAATTATTTTACTGTTAAGATTTTTCACATCGCAATTTTCCGATATATCCTTCTTGGTTTTTGTTAAGCTTTTTTTATTTTTAACCAACTTCCTAAAAAAAAAACTAAACTTCTCATTGATGGCATTGATATACAAATATATTTATGTATTGTGTATGTATGTACATATGTATATCTGTTCGATAATCATATTTGCAAATATTTTGGAAAACGCAAAAATGCATGGAATAATTTATGGTAAATTATTTCTGTACTTTGTCGAATTTGTTTCTCCAAACAACAAAAACATGCATTCCCATTTATTCATGAGCCTTTTTATTGATTCGATCAATGCATTTTTAAAAAATAAATTGAAATGAAATAAAATATAAGAATTAAAACAAAGAAAAATACAAAATAAATTAAAATTAAATAAAATAAAATAAAAGAATTAAACTAAAGTAAAATAAAAATTGAAACATAACTATATTTATTTAATTTTTGGTGGCAGTCTTGTTCTAAAAACGTGAAAAACACTGTCATTTCATCAAATCACAAAACATGACCGTTATTCACCAAAATCATTGCCATGCATAAATAAAACGCTACATATATATAACACCTGTACAATTTCGCATTAAATTGTTTTGAAGCATATTTTATTTTTGACGAAGAAAAAAGTTCCAACCTCTTTCAGAAAGTGTTTTTTTATTTATTTTTAGCACTAATTTTTTAAAAGTAACGATTAAAACATTTTATATAGGTTTATGTACGGTTGATAATCGATTATAACATTGAAAGTGGAAAACGAAATTTTTTTAAAACACATTTTATTGCATTTTTCTCATGGTTTAGCCTACTTCTTGTTGTGCGTGTTTTAATATGTGTTAACTTGCCTCTCCACTGTGTCTCTACTGCGTGTGTATATTCGTATATAATACATACATATGTATATTATATGTGCTTAAATAAACATTTGTACTTGATTCTGAATTCGAAAAATTTAATTACTTAATTTTGTTCTCATTAAAACAAAAAACAAATAAAACATTTGGTGACGCGCCTACAACAACAAAAACAAAAAACGATTTTACCATAAAATATTTGAAATTGGAAAATTCTCGATTTGACTTAACTCTTGGAATTACGAAACTTTACTGGACACCGGCGGCTCGAATCCTGAACTTTTGCTCTTGGAAATATTGTGCTTGACATGTAAGTATTATATTGTATTGTAGCAAGAGTAAGTTTGGAATAAGTTCGTATGTATGTCTTGATTTCTAAAACATCACGTAAGGACCTCAGCTAGTTTTATAACGATTTAAAAATGTGCTGCCTAAGATACCGCTGAGTCATTCGAACCATTAAAAGGTACCTTAGAAAAATTTTACGATTTATATACTTACATAGATATGTATGTATGCGTAAGTGATTACTTAAATATCCTTAAATTTCCAAATTCAAATTTCCATCTCTCTCTTTTAATTTATTTTATACCGAGTACTTGCCTTCATTCAAACATGTATTGACAAATAACGCCTTGTTAGCAGCAGTTTGCCTTTGTTTAAACGCTCCAAAAGTGGGTCACGCCCTGCTGGCAGTTTAGTGGAATACTTACATGTTGTGATGTCGTTAAGAATGAGTCTCAGGCTGACTATTAGCACAGAAAGGGAGCTATATATTATTATATACCGACAGTTAACACCCAAATAAGTACATATATACATATTTCCGATACATATATACTTACATACATGTAAATGTATCCTTCTACTTTTATGTATTAGTAAATACCAAAATTGTTGAAATGAAAATTCTATATAAAAATTAGGTACTCGTATTTGTTTAAACTACTTCCAAGCAAGAAATACATACATACGTACACAGATATGTATACATGTGTGAACTATTGGTTGCTTTGAAAGACACAACCGAACCAACATCTAAATTATTTCATTGTAACTGTATTATAATGTATCTCACCAGCTGCTGTCATCGAGTGGTAGTAGTAGGTGTTTCTATGCGGAGGCTGGTGTTCTCCAATCAACCAAACCAAAATTATAAAAAAGATTTATTTTCTAAATGTAATGCCTCTCGACAAGGAATATCGAAGCCGTAAGGAAGATGGGATGTACTCGTATAGTCCCACCACTTGTAGAAAAATTTCAAGACATACTATAGACCATAAATCGAAAGATATAACAATCGTTTAAGCACTGCAAATTTCATTTCGATACAGATAAACTTCTTCAGCTTGTGGCACTTGCTTTTTTTCCCCCTCATCCTTTGATTTTCCGACCTGCAAACTCCACTACAACGTTTCTTTCCCTCTCTTTCGCTTACTTACCACTCGTATTCATTACTACATTTATATCGCTTAAAGTTTCGTAACGAAGACAAACGAGTTTGTAAAATATTTATTAAGTTCAAATGAAATTGCTTCAATTTCATTGTGTGTGGCGTTAGTAAAAATATTGTTTGTTTGTTCTTAGACAATTGGGCACCACTGTGTGCGCTTTTCGCTCTCAGACTCAAAGGAGAGCCTCTCTTGTCATCTATGTATTTTACTTGTACGAATTGAGCTCTTTCTCTCTCGCTCTGTTACATTCTGACTAGAAGGTCCTGTTTACAAAACACACAACGCTTTTGAATTCAGAGGTATGAATGCATGTATGAATGTGCATATATTACCTAACATAAATAATCAAAGTAAATTTAAGTTGTGTGCCCAGCGGTAGAAAATAGAACATTTTCACTACGGAATAAAAGTTAGCCATTATCGTGGTGAATATGAACAATTTATTTAGATTAAAGATAAATTGTTGCGACAAATGAAGAAGAAGAAGAGGTCTCATAGTTCAGATTTATTATTTTTTTAGCGAAATATTATTTAATTACCTAAGACTCTTCGAAACAGCTTATTTTGTTTTGCTTTCCATCTAAATATTTCACAAACAAACATTTTGTATATCATATTTTGACAGCTAACAACAAAAGTAAATGCAAATTGTAAGCCTATTGAAAGCAAGTCAGTTGAGCGTTCTTTTGCAAAACGGGTGTAAAAATATTGACAAATTTACGGCTTTCATTTTAGGAGCGCGAAGCAAATTTTTTTTTTCACCACAGCAGCAATACTTGTTGACGTTAATCCTTATACGAGTATCCTAATAAAGGCTGAACGAGGACATTATTTCGTACACTTTTTTAATTACTGTTGGTTTCGCCATTTTTATCACTGCCAGTGCTTGTTGTTGTCAAACAGGTTAATTATCTACTTCTAATTAGTATTCCTTACAAGTGTATACATACACGTATTTGTTGATACTCTCATCGAATTATTCACACCGTGAATGCCTTGCTTAGGAGATGAAATGCGTACGTATTTAAATATATATGTATGTATGTAAAAGTGTATACATTAATGGAAAGACACGTCACCTCTTAGTGATCTCACTCCATTCGCTGTACATCACATAACCACTTTATTATTTTTATTTATTTTATTTCATTTTATTTTAATTTGCAATTTTTCCATTTTTATATAAAGAAAATATTCATTTGAATTGAGTTGTGCATTTAAATTGACAGCTAGAAGTGCGCAAAGCAATGTGAAAAATATAAAACAGAAAGGATTGCAATCAAAATGATATGGTCAAGGTATGAGTCTATGGTATTTGAGAATAGTTGAGCTGAATGTATAAAATAGAATCATTTGGACGAAAAGAAAATAATATGACTCATTCTAATTGTTTTTTGCACTTACAGGGACTGTAGATCACCTATAACGAAGCTTCAAAAAAAGTATAAAAATCGAATAATGGTTAGAGATTCGTCAGGTTTGGGGTCTCCTTGTTGTTATGAGACTACTTTAGCAATTGAACATTACAGACACATTAGTAAGACTGAACCGTTTTGAATATATATTTTTTAGGTTAGGTTTAGTTACGTTGATGTTGCTATCGATGTGTAATCATCAAATCTCTTAGACTAGAGTAGGCCCATCTTGATACCACGGTGTTTACCTGATCATTAAGCTGCAGTATCCATCCATTTCGATTACTTTATAAAATTTCATTAGATAATTTATCTTAATATCTGAGGGATCCTCTCTTTCCTCTCAGAGTCTCCTGATAAAATATCCCAGCCTCGCCAGATGTCATCCTATCAAGCAGTGACCAGCTAAAACTCTCACAAACATAAAGAAGCTCTTTCATTTGAAAACTGCAAGTAGCGGTGAGGTTCCATATTAAGTTAAGTCTCTGAACAGCAGTTTGCATGCAGCAAAAGGCATACCAATCCATTCGTTGTCGGGAAGAATGTGCTTGGTCGTGCCTATCCTGGTGAGGTTGACTGTCCAACAATAACTCTATGTCTCTGTATTCAGGAACCCAAATAAGAGATAATCTCTTTGGTTTGGTGGTTTGGCCTTCTTCTGCAGATATCGGCGTCAGTCTAGCACAATTTAGGAAATCGTTGTAAACGAGCCAAGTGACTTAATCGCTGCCTGACTATCGCTAAAAATAAAGATATCCTTGCTCGTTGCTTGGTTCAGTTTGCTGCGTCCATAATAACTGATATTTCAGGCTACAATAAACTGCAGTGATCAGGTAGCCTTAAAGAGAGCTCAAAAGTTGGGGCTCTTTAGAAGACACCCACCTCAAACTCTTCTACTAAATTTCGATCCCTCAGTATGTATCTCAATACCGTCAATTATGGTATCGAAATTATTGCTTCCCTCTTCCACTTAAGGATATGATTATACCAGTGTCCTAGTTTCCTTAGGCATAGAGCGGCTAGCTGTGCAGTCTGTAAACCCATTAAGTGTTTTGGTAGAATATCGAGAATCACATTAAGACCACTTATGCTGATTTTGAATTCTATTCAGAAGACATTCTTTTAGTGAAAATTATAATGAGGACAAATTACTAATAATTGGAAAATGATTACAAGAAGGGTGTCTACCGTTAAAAATTCAAACAAAATAATTAAATAAATTAAATACCGCAATTTTATCTAGTCCAACCTAAACAAAAACAATAATAATAAAAAAATTAATAAAACGCTTGTGTTAAATATTATGTATTGTATATTTACGAGTAAATTTATGTATGTATGAATGTATATGCATCTACAAATGTATTTATGTGATAGCACTTGCCATTCCATCAATTCACACTGTTTTATTAAATATTTATTTGGAGCATGACTCCTTCTATTCTTCTATTTAGTCGATATTTTTCTTGGGCGCGACATGAAAGTTGCTCATTTAACCCAACAAAAAAGTTAACTACTAAAGCAACTATGTACAAATGAACATACACACATGCATACATATTCTCAGGTGCATATAAATTTTCAACGTAATCAATGAATATTTATTAACATATTTTATTAGGAGTTGTATAGTAATTTCCTGCTGTAAAATAAAATATTTAATTTAGTAAAAAATATATGTAAGTATGAAGGAATAGTAAGGGTTATAAAAGGTGGTGATGAGTATATAAAATTTTGCCAAAATCAGAAAAAGAATTAATTAAAAAAACCCATCAAGGTGGACTGAAAAATATTTATTTTAAAGTACCAACGTAAAAACTCGAAGCCCCACCATTTGTAGAAAAAAAAACAGCTGACAATCGCAATCACATGCAGGTACATATACGTGTACGAGTAAGTACGTACATATATTTGTATATCTCTTTATGCCGCAGTCATTTTCTCTTCAACGCAACAGAAAATGTAATTTTTATTTAAATTTTGTCCATTGCGTGCAATAAAAAAATTGCGACAAATACTCGAGTGTTCATATGTATATTTGTATGTATGTTAATTTATGTATGTTCATGCATGAACTGTATATGCTGCAGAGCAATTTGTATAAAGTAGAATTGTGCATGTGTGTTTAGATATGTATGTACAGTACAAAATATAATGTTGCATAAACTCTTTACGTGAGTGTGAATTTGCCAATAAGACCCAGTTTCCGCTTCCGTTGTAAATGTATTATATATATGTATATATGTATCTACATGCGAGTATAGATATATGTTAGAAGATGAGGTTGAAATTTATTAGTTTTACACACGAAATGACTTGACTTTTTACTCCAATTTTGCAAAAGGTATTTTGCCACACATACATACATGCATATATGCTCATAAAGACATGTCTATAAGTATATATATTTTGTGCTTCACATAACTGTTTAGTAATATCCTCGAAATGTTGTTTTTATTACACGCTCGTATAGTACATTACACCAACTGTCTGTGTGTAATTCTGCAATGATGACACCATTAAATTGAGGAAATGTTGATGTCATACGATTTGTGGTCTGTTGATATAATTTTTTACGCTCTACTCCAAGCAGACTGCTGAATGTTTTCGCATACAAATACAAATGTACATAAGTGAGCACTTCAAGGCCTTGCAGGACTTGCCCTTGCCTCTGCGCTTTGTGGCAGGTGTTGGCCGCTTTCTTTGTGTATGTACATATGTAAATATACATATACATACATATGTATCTGTGCTAACAGAGAGTTCTAATATAATACGTACACGTATTTGTGGCATACATAATACTTTCATACATACTCGTATGTATGTATAACGTTGATATATCAGAAGATAATGGAGTTAACTTTGAGTAAAAACTTTAATAATATTCCTGCTGCTGAGACAAATGATTACTTTAATGGTTGAAGAAATTTAAATAATTTCTCTATATTACACACAAGCTTAATAATATACAAACTGGTTAGGTTGTAGTAGATAAATAATAATGGGTAATCATGCGATAAACGGAGCAATTAAGCTCAACAATTGAAGTGGTTTAAGTATCTACGGCTAGAGTAATAAGAAAAATAATTGTTAAGCAAACAAAGTAAAGTTTTAGTTAAAACTTAACGACAATCATATTTTTTACATTGTTGGCAGGCATACATATTGAAGCCAGTAGCAAAAATGAGTACATTCTGATTTCTTTTCAGATTTTTCGAAAAATTTTTTTTTGAAATAAACATATTGTTAACGAACAATTTTTAGATAATTTTCAGCATAAGTTTTATGGCTTTCAAACATTTATTATGAAGGGAGACAGACTAGTTTGCATTAAGTAGAACCAATGGAAATTCGCTTTTATCCCTGGCGCACAGTACATACGAGTACATACATATGTGCATTGAGCTATTAGCTTATTTGACAAAAACTTTGAGCTCAAAATGAAAAAGGGAAATGAAAACTATTTTATTGGCAAAAAAAATAATTATTTATTTAAAATGAAACTTATCAATATCATTTGACACGATATTTCGTGCTGGAATTGTTAAACTTCCTAAAATATTTTTTCACTCTTCTTTCAACGCAGCCAAATTGTCAAATGTGGCAGCGTTGTCATATTAAAATTCACAAGTTCAGATCAAAAACACAAAATTTGTTGCATTCACATCTGCATTTAGAAGTGAAATTATCCACTTCGAGTTAATGCAAATAAAGCGATTAAATTAAATTATGACAAATATAAATGCTCGGAATCAGGGAACACGTCACTTGCATACTCATAAATATAATATTAATGGAATAATGAATTAACGAAAAAGGTTTTTAATATTTAGCGCCTTTCCTTAATTTTTTTCTTTTTCCAACTTTTCTCGAATCCATAAATTTCTATTCAAAATTTGCAGTTCAATAAAATTTTATTTTAGTATATGCTTGCACACTTAAGTATTTATGGTATTTATAATAATATATGTATGTATGTATAATTACCAGCATGCATTTAGGAGTAAAAAAATCGCTGTAAAAAGTTGTTGATCATCAATCATTATATGGCAAGGGGAATCGCTTAGTCTACTTTTATGTAAATACATACTCGTACATACATATGTATGTGCATATATTTCTCCATATACTCGTATGTATTTACGTGTTGTTGTGCTCGTTTATCGGCAATTTTGCATGCCAACAGTGGAAAAATAAATCTCCACACAATCGAAGTGCCACAAAACGCTTGCAGTTCTGAACACATACATAATTAAGTACCGAAGTGCATACAAACTCGATTGCACGTAAATCTCGTAAAACAAAAATACTTGTTTTGGTGTGTACTTTAAACTTTACACCTGATACCAGCGAGGCTTACGGCGACCACACGATATTACTTGCCTCAGTGGTGAATTTCCAGTAGAATTTTTAGTGATTAAAAAACAGACGATGGCGGCTTAAAATGTCAAAATGATTAGCTGAATAGAGTTCAATAGACGCGAGAACAAGTTAATATGTCTGTGGGGGTCATATCTGAAATACAATGTGTACTCTTACAAGGTGGGGAAGGCTCCTCCCTTGTCTTGTTAGGCGCTTGCAAAGTTTCTATATATCAAGTTGTTGTTGAGGTTGATGAAACTCTAAAGATTGCTCATGGATACGGAGGAGGAGCAAGTGAAAGAGAGTTTCCACTCATACCAATATGTACATACATATTTAATGACTGCATCAATTAACTAAGCAAATTGGTTGGCAGTGTTGATATTGATTTTTTATCATATTCATTATAACCATATACCTCGCACGTAAATATACTCGTATATGTACATATGTATGCATGGGCGGCTTAGAATAAATGACGGAATTTTCCGTCATATTTGCACTTACATTTATGTTCATATTAGTGTATTAAAATTATTTAAAAATGTTAGAACTTGTTAGCGGATTTTTTTCGTTTTTTGCTTTGATTTTTTAAAATCCCGCCAGCCTGTTTGTTTCAGAACTATTCGCTAATATTGCTTTGTTTTTTTTATTACTTTCTAAAATTGCTTAACACTAATGGTAGCTTTTCCAGCAACTTTCCCATCTGTGCGCTTATTATATCTGCTGATTTAGATATTTTATGGTGACTATTCGATTAAATATATACGTTTATGTACATATTCATTACAAGTGTCAATCAAACCTAAGTTCTTTACTTCCACCATCCAGCAATTCTTGCGCACAAAATGATGAACAAATCGATTCAACCTTTACTTATTCGGCGCCCTATATTCTGTATGTTTATTCGAACTTTTTTTAACTTAGAACTCTATAAAATTAACTCCGCGTTTATTCCCTAAACATTTTATTGGTTACTCATACGCCCCGTGCACTATGGCCCAATATAAAAATTACACAAATATGTGTATATTATTTCACTTCGCAATAAATGCAGCGATAAACCAATAAAAGTGGCAATACTGATAATTAAATACGCAATACTCACCAGTATACATATATACATACATATGTATGCAGATACCTATATTTATTACAAATACACTCCATAGGTTAATAATTTCCTATTTCTCACCGATGCCACTCTCTAACTGCGATAATCCCAAAGTAAATTTAATATTATTTCAAAAAATGACTCAGTGAACGCTCCAATAGATGATTAAATTTATTATTTATAATAAAAATATTGCACATAAACACACATACCCACACACAAACTTCGTCACGTAAAAATTAAAAATACTTTTTTTTTTTTAATACGCTGTGACAAAGCCAATGATGCGCATAGCGATAAACAAGTGGCCGTGGCAGCAGTAGTAACGATTGTAGCTGCACTTGGTGCGGGGTAAACAGTGAAATTAATAATTTTTGAGGGTTTCATAAATCACTGCTGTGCCCTTGTCGCTTGATTGAACAGCATAACGTGCCAATAGCTGAGCTTGGCTGGAGATAATGCAATATGACTGAAGCTGTGACGGTTGGGATTTTTTCGTATTTTTATTCAACGCATATACCATACTCGTATGTATGTATGTAGGTATAAGTATAGTGTGTGTTTATTTGAGTTTATTTAAATTAGCAGTGTTAGTAGTTGCTATTATTTTTAAGCTTGTTTCTCTAAGCTATTATTAAATTATGTAAGCAGAAATAAATAATAATTTTATTGTTATTTTATTTTTAGATTAACTTGCCATCAAAGTAGTAGAGTGACTCTTATAACAACTTAATGAAATATTTTCCACATATCCACACACAAATTCTCTAATTGCAACAACTTTGCTTGTTTAGCACGCGCCACAGTTCGTTTACCCGCTTTCGTAGAAGTCTCAGGTTGCCCCAACTTGGTTTTTTATGAATATCAAATTTTCATTTAACTCGCTTTTAAGTCTGAGCACACTTATACTCGTACATGCACTTGACTGACATATTGCTTTTTTTGCAAATTGTATTGCCAAATATTCAATATTTTTCTTTAAATGTCAAACCCAGTGACCCGTTAAAAAAACAGATGTTTATCGTTATTGGTCAATTGTCACACTCACAACTTCGACTTTTTCCCTACTGGCCTGGTATTTTGCTAACGGCCCACCAAACGATCCATCTTGGCCGGGCTCATGAATATGCAATGACTTGGCGACTTGTTTGTTGTAAAGTACACACGCGCCAAATGTAATGTGGGCAAAAAAAAAACAAAGTTTTGCACTGAGGTAGGTAGAACATTGCTTTAGGAGGGTTCAAACTGTTACCGGCAACTTCTTCACAGTGGCTTACAAATTTAATTAAATCTACTAGGAGTACTCACTCGAATAATATTGAATGTGACTGCCGTGGCTAATAATTGTAACATACGTGTATGTATGTACTAAATGATGTACCCTCACGCAGCACAATCAGTAAATCCCTCCAGCGAATTAATTCAAACCCCATCACTGCCATGGGAGTTCTTTGGCCTGTTGTGCACAATGCAAATATAATAATCGTCTATGCTTAGTCGACATTTCTTGTTGTTTATGTTGATTTTCCCCTGTTTATACCAGTACACCGTTATTTTCACACAAATATAATTTTCTGTTTGCAAGCCAATCATTTTGATACACTTAGCGGTCGGTTGGTATTTATGCAAACCTAAATACATACATATATGTATACATATACATTTACAAAATATTTGCAAGTATGCATATGGAGATAAAAGAATACTTCAGCGCACATTTGTTGCGTTTTGCTTATCATTTGCGCACCAGTGCGTTGAATTTTTTTTCGATATGCGCTGTCGCCTCTCTCACTACAAGCATTTAGGCGTTTAGGGCCTTAAGGCAATTAAGTGACTGAGTGTTATTTGCATTGTTGAAAATTGTGGTCTCCTTCGCTCAGGCCACCCACAGTCCCGTTAGAGCTGCTTCGGTCAGTCATTTCATTCAAAGTTTGATTGATGAAAAAACGTTGCCGTTTCTGGCAGCCGCGCAAACATTTTTCTACTCTCTTTAGGCACATTTATGTAGTTACTTATGTGCTGACCAGTTGCTGCTTGGTTTCTTTCAGCTACAATTGAAAATTCATTGAGACCACAAATACCGGCAGGGTCTTTATTTAATGGTATTTAAAAAAAAAAAAATCACCGTTATAAGCGAATATATTTCGTGGTTAAGAGTAAGACAATTAACTTACTTTCTAAAGTGAAATTAATTTAATAGAAATGCACCTTCTCCTGCTCCTCTACCTTCTCCACCACTAAACTTCAGTGCCACTAAAGACTGAAAAAGGGTCTAAATTATAATTTTATTATACCAAATAGAGAATCCACCAACTTTTACTGCAACAATAAAGTTATAGTTTCACTGCAAAATCAAATAGTTGTTTTTGGCCAGCCGAAGACTATTAGATCAGCGTTTTATTTCTGTATACAAAGAAGCAAAACTACATGTTTGCTTTGCTGCTTGTCAAATGTTGGTTATACCCGGGTGTATTATGTAAAGCGGTATATCAGCTTTGTTCGGTTAGGAAAGCTCACAATTGAGCAAAAAAATTGAAATGGTATATTAAATTTAGTCCGAAGTATGTAAATACTAGAAGAAGAACACCTAAAAACAGATCCATTAAAATTCATATCGATCGGGTCGGAATGATGCGTTGAATCGATGTATGCGTGCCCGTCTGTCCGTCTGTTTGTACGCAATTTTGTCGCTCGGTTGCTGAGATAATTCAATCAAATTGGTTGGCTTAAAAAAATATTTTTCGAAACCGGCCAGATCAGCATATACTCGCATAGAACCGATTTTTCATATATGAGATTTTGGGTCATTTATTTGTCAAAAAGCCTTTAAGAGCATGCAATTGATTATTCTGCACTCATATGATGAATTACACATTGGTGCTTCAAATTATCGGAATCGAACGGTTATAACATATAGCTCCCATGCAGCTCCCATGCACCGGTTTGTTCAGATGAGAGGTTTCAGGTCAAAAACCCATCGAAAAGCAAATAAAGTAAAAGATTTTTCAAACATGGGAATTGATTTTTAATCCAGAAATGAAGTACCATAAATATGATATGGTCATGAAAAGTCCTCGTATAAAGATTTCGACGGCTATTATTCTTGTTTTTTATAACTTTAGCTTAGGTTTTCAAAGAAACAAATAAAACATAAACATAAAGGTATCAAACCAAGCATGTTGGAGAAACACTCCTATTGTTGATTATTTTAGATTATTTTAGAACGTTTGTCGTCTATATGAATATAGTGGAATGCTTTTCTCTAGTCCATATTTGGACATTCCCAGAGAGCTTTCAATTCTTCTTTTCACTTTCCTTATATTCACCGGATATATAATGTATGGTTCCATGTATGGTTCTGCGATTTTCTTGAATGACGCAACAAGTCGCTTGTGAACTTTTAGCTGCTCACTGCTCGTAGCGCGCTTCTTATTGTGGTTTTGTTGTTTCTTAAGCCTACTGTTAAACATACATACATACACTACATACATACATACACACATTTATGTTATTTACATGCACTCGTTCTTTGACTGGCACAGTTGTTTGAGCCAATGAGTGAATGTGACTGTTGCGATTTATTTCGTTGTGTTGAATTTACTGCAAAGTAAAAGAGAAAATTTATTTATTTCTTCAAAGCGTACGAAAAACAACAATAAAATGTAGCTATAGAAAGAATAAAAAATTAACGCACTTGAATAAAAAAGTTTACCAAGCGGTGGTCTAGTGGGTAGCAGTACGTGCTACGAGCTGGAGCGTAATTAGTTCGAACCTTAACCAGGCCAACATTCAAAGTTATGAACAAGGTGTTTTTCTGCTGTTTGTACGTCCGTCTCTTGGTAAAAAGTGTCTGTCTTCCGTATTCAAATCGTATGGAAACCTCGGCCACAAATCGCTTCAGCGTTTATAAAGCACCAATTATGTATATATGTATGTATATTTAAAAATCTTTATTAATGCACAAAAGCTTAATTCGCAGCTATTTCCAATGTGATGACGTCATTTTAGGTGCGCTTGTTTCAAAAATTTCCGCGTGACAGCTGCAAATTAGGTGAACTCTGACACTTTCGCAAATATGGTTATACAAACAATTAAGCTCCTTCCTAGTTAACTAAAAAGAAGCGAGACTTTTTTCTGTTTGGCGTTAACAAATTATTCTCAAATGTTTTTACGTTAATTTACTTTTTTCCCATTAAGCTTCTGGGTGTGTCCAAAAAACCTACTCTCACTTCATCGCCTCTTAATTTCAAGTGCCATAAAAAATATAAAAGAGTGCAAATTTAATTTAATTTTTATTGGCCTTTGTCCGCTGAGCATTGGCTCACTTTCTTTGTGCTTTTTTCGCAATCACACTACATTTTAATATTCTAAAGCCCAGCTGATAAATATTTGTTTTATTACATGTATAAAGGTATATACATATACTATGTATCTATGTTGAAATATGCAGAAATGATTAAAATTTAAATAAAATTGTATTCTTAGAAATGTTACAGAGTAGATAGGATAAGAAAAAATTGCGCAAAATTTAATAATACCGATGATGGGTATAGGAATGAAAAATCAAATTGCGTGGTTTAGTTGGGTTAATGAGGTTGCTCGATCACGGAACCCTGATCAAGCGCACTTAGGCTTACTGTGCCGCTGTGATACCCATGTTGTGTGGCAGAGGTTCTCATATAGGTCCATTCAGCTGGAGCAAAAGTCGTTTGAGAAGCAACCCATCCTTCTACCATGAGCCGGTTGTTATACTTTTGGAAGTAGAACATATCATAAGATGTTGGGTTATCATATTAGAGTTGAGAAACCATAAAGCGGCTTTCGTTATGGCGCTCAACTCAAGTACGACATTTTTTTTTTAATTTCATCCCCTTTATTACCATGTTTTCTATTTGCAATGTTGTTATTGTTGTTACTGTATCTTCTTTTGATCCCATTCCACGAAAGCTTAAAAGGTCATTAGTTTCAAACAGTGTGAAACTGCTCATAGGTATATCCAATGAAAACGATGAAACAATGAGACCTTTGAGCTTCTAAAATAATGATTAAAACATAAAGAACACTGAGAGAAGCTGTGTATAAAAATAGAAAAGAAAAAGGGAAAATAATGGAAGCAGCAGAGAAGAATGTGGGCCAAATTGGAAGCAAAGCCGCTTTATATTCAAGATGCTCCACATTTCATGTCGGTATGTAAACGTTGAATAGTATGCGAGCCACCAGCGCAGCTTACAACAACTACACGGACGGATCAAAAATAGATGGCGGAGTGAGGGCCAGATTCAGATTTCAGGCAATGCTTCAAACTTATAGATTACTGCTGAGATAGATAACAACGCAGGAAACCACATAAAAAATATCAATATATGCGTCGATAGATAGGCGAAGCGATGAAATTTACTAAAGGGCTGTCAGACGGATAAGGATGGGATTAAGTGCCTTAACGACATATGCAGGACCGCCAAAATCATGTGGAGGGGCACCGAAGGAAAAAGAACGTTCAGGTAGAACATCTCCCCAGCTTTTGTCTGGCCTTATCTAGAATTTGTCTTAGATATCTAGGAGCTTCGCAGTTCAAATTACTAGAGTAGGCTTCAAAATTGGATATTAAAACTCTTTTGAACTTGCCAAAAAGCGTTCGAACTAAACTGAACTCCCCTTTGGCATTACAATGGGCCAACAGGTCTATGTATAGCATGGCAGCCATCTTTGTTTGCTTTGAATTGCCAGAGATCTCGAAATAGAGGAATTAATTGGTGAAATATTTCTTTTCAATAGACACAGACTGAAATTACAAATTTCTTGAAACAAAATTCATTTCGAAGTCGCGACCATACTTATTTGTCGGTATGTATACGAAACCTATTTCCTGCTGTGTATCGGATATTCGTGGGTGCACAAAATTGCAAAATTTCCTTTTTCAGTTTGTAAATAAATTAGCAAACGTCACTGTGATGACATCACAGTACACAACGGTAATTGCGCAAATTCACACCTACTGTGCTGCAGCCAATGTACAATACGTATATGTACATATTTATTGGTGAAAACCCGTTGTTATTCAATCAAAAAATTAAAATAAAATTAAATTAATTTCCATGTACCTATCATTCCCCAGGCCGTATAAATAATATGCAGTTTAAAGTTTTTATAATAGCGTAATACAGTTCAAAATCAGTAAATAATACATCTAAATATTTAAATATCTATAAGCATTAGCATTTATTTCAATAATTTCACGAACAGCTAATGTAAGTAATAATTTCGAAGCATAGGTGAATTGTCAGGAGATCTTCTTCTTCGGTTCATACATTTCCAACAAAAATGTTTAATAAGTACTCACATACATATGAATATTCATTTAGCTACCGGTTCGTGTCTTTGTTTTTCTCCCTTCTTAAATTTATTTATTTATATTTTCTGGTTTCAATTTAATGTTTTTGCCATTGTTGTACAATAACTCGCTCGCTGTCTGCAACAAGTGCCAAATTCATTTCGCCCATTGCTCATTCATTCAATATATCATGTAAATTGTGTGTTTTACAACAGCCAAACATTTTTCGTATTTCAAAAAAAAAAAATTAAGATAAACAAATATAAAAATAAAAATAATTTACTCACAAGAATAGACATTTAGCTTAAAGAAAGAGATTTTGCAGATTTAATTTTTGGCAGCGAACACTCGAGTACATGCACTTAGGTACATACGTGTATGTACGAGTACATACGTGCAGATATCAATATATTATATATGCATATGCATGTATTGTATGTATGTATGAATTGTGTGCATACGATGTATTTGCAACATGTTGCTCATTGACAGCAGCGGAAGCAACTGTTTTTCGTATTCAAATATTAAAAGGCACAAATTTCTGCTCAGCTCGTTGACGGCGGGCGGGCAGATGTTGGGGCGGGTCTGCAAATGAAGAAAAGAAATAAAAATAAATCAGTTGCGCCTATTGAAGCATCAAGGCTATTGATTGATATTAAACATGCTGGTCGATACAAAAATGTATGTATGTAAATACTTTTATGCAAATAAGTAACGGCTTGTTATACTAAATATCTTGTTTTCCAAGAAACTTTGATTGATTCGATTGATTGGTTTTCAAAAAAAGAAAACAAAACTATTACATAGGATCACATTCACATTCTTTAGCTCATTTTCCACAAACCAAGGTAATTAAGGAGTTACACGGATTTATTCGGGAAGGAAAAAGGACCAGAATGGTTAAAATAAAGAATGAGAATAAACAAGACAGACAGGTATTTTTATTTTCTTAATTTTTTAATTTTCTACGGATTTCTATATTTCGCTTTGAGTTGGAGGAGTTCTTACGATTTGTGTGGGATTCAAAAGTTTCCAAATGAGTCGAAAAGCCTCTCTGAAGTTACATGCCGAACAATTTTAACTTCTCTCCCTATATTCTGCGCAGATATATTTAAAAGATTTTATATGTGCAGTGACACATTTGATTGGGTGGTATTTTTCGAACTCTGTAAGTGAGTCTAAAACAAAACAGTTTTAATGCAGACATCAATGCGCTGAGAAACCATTAGGATGACTTATTTTTAACACTCACAAGTAATTCAATAAATTTCAATGTCATCCTTAGAATTCGATTCGAAAATAGCGCAACGCTACTTTAATGGCCCAAGAACTTTGGATGAATGCACTCAGCATTTTTTCGATTCTATTTTAGCATCGATCCAGACACCTTTGTGTGTGTGACAACTCCATGCGCCACCTATTTCGTTGGATTTAAATTATAAAATTAATGGCCATAGGAAAAGTGAAATTTGGTGTCGTTTTTCAATGGAATCCCATTCAATTGTATTGGCGTGAGAGTGTGTGATCAAATAATTATAAATAGCTCTGCATTAAATAAAAAATAGATAAATCTAAAACTCAACAGGCATGAAAGCATAATTACAGAATCGAGAACATTTTGGGTCGTGACGGAAAATACGCTGAATATTTCGTTGTGCACACAATTACGTCACTGAAAATAGTGATCCAACAACGATGAGGTAGACTAAACATCCGTCGATTGAGAAATTCACATATTCAAACATACAAATAGACACTTGTGTGTAAGCATAAATTAAAATTTATTTTCAAACCGAAAAAAGTATGACGTCAAAAATTGAGCAGGGAAGGTGTGAAAGTGGCTGCAAGGCAACCAAAGCCAACTGATACTCTGTATACACGTAAGTCGTTGCATGCAATTGTTTAGATTATCTACATTTTATATACATATGTATATATGTACACATATGTTTGATATGGAACATATGGCAAAACAACTGAGATGGTTGCTTTTTAGGCACGAGCAAATTCGCACTTCTCCTTGTTTATTAGCCATTTTAGAGAGACTGAGAGCGAGAGAGCGAGAGAGAGAAAATGAGAGACAGATCCTAATATATATGCACTTAAGAGCTTTTCCCCATTTTCCCAGTAACAACAGTGTCACATTTGCTTCACCAATTCATCTTGAATACCTCCAACGCACCAACGAACTTTGCCTAATTTCCACGCAATCTCTGCCGGCAACTCTCACACCTACCACTGTGTGCGTTGCACTCCTATGCTTGATCGCCACCGACTATCCAAGCGAGCAGTCCCAGCGATCTCTCAAAAAAAATTCAATTTAGTTTGGTTTCGCTTTGGTTTTGAAAGGTTTTGAATTCTGTTTTTGATTCAACACCCCTCATTCGGTTCGGTTTCGTTTCGTTTTGTGCTTTTTCGGTTTGATTTGGTGCAATGGAAATTTAAAAATTAAGCAAAAAAGTGAAAAACAGAATTATTGAAAAATCCCTTTTATAATGGCTTTTAAATTTTTGCTAAAACCGTTTTCACCGTTTGCGCAATAAGTATCCACACACTTACCAGTCTCTACGTTGTTCGTCCATCCATTTTGTATTCGTAGTGTATGCTCCAGTTTTTCCTACATAAATTCCAAAATAGCAAAGACAATTCGAATTTATGAAAAATATGAAAAAAAATCTTTTTCAAATGTGAAAAATTCATCAGCTAGTGTACTAAAAATAGGTTAGTAAAAATCATCTTTTTTGCTTTCTCTGGTAATTTTCAACAGAATTACGCTCGCAGAAAGCTCCAATATGCACTTCGGTCATTCGCACGAACCAACGACCACTTTTCGGCAATGAGAGTTTAGCTATTTTCGCAAGTACATATTGAATTTGTGAGTGTGTGTGTGTGTTTGAGGATCCCCAAATATGTTTTGACAATCGGCCACCCATCAATGTGAGAATCTCAAGTGATTCAAAGAAAAATTGAAATGTCGAAAGTGGTGAAAAATTAAAATAAAAGAAAAGTCAAAAATTAATATACACACTCTGTTCATAGGCATATACTCGTACGTACACGTATGTATGTGTGTATGTATTTTTAAGATGAATAGAATGTGAAAAAATTGTTTTTAGTCTTTTTTGTTTATTGATTTTCTCTTCTTTTGCTGGAACAAAAGTTGTCCTTGTATTCGAAATGATAAATATTCTTCTTTGTACTTGGCGTGCTCTTCATGAATAAATATCCTTAACCTGATTGCATATTCCTGGCTTAATTCATGAATATAGAGTGGGTATTCTGTTTTCTCTTCTTATCCTTGCATTGTAGGCCAGAAGTCCAATAATAGATATCTCTCTAAACCGTGATGAATGCCGTGCATTTTGAGGTATTTCCTGCAAATGAAAAGATATACAGTATTAATCCTCCTCCGAATTAGTGGTGACTTCTATTTTTGGATCAGATATACAATGAGAGGTTTTGACACTCCTGCGGAAAACCAACTTATTTAGTAATAAATATTATATTTTAGTGTAAATTCTTCGTCATTAACATAATATTGCCGAGATTAGACAATTCAACAGGTGATGGGGTAGCAATCTATTTGAGAGATATTCATCTAGAACCGAATATCGGATTGTCGCCAAGTTCTATTCGCATAATCCCTTGTAAACTTCTGTAAACTGTTCAACTTTACTATACACACAGTTCTATATTTATTTATTTGCTTTATTTTATTGCTTTATTAACCTAGTTTTCTTCTTATTTCTTACAGATATGATGCATAACAATTGATTTTATGCATCTGTAATCGCATTATGGATTTAGCAGATCAAATCGATGATTATATTTGTTCATTTGAAGGAATCGGTGATTTAACAATGGACTCATTAGCAATGTTCATATTTATTTGGGCCGTATTCGCCCTCTTCTTAGTATGGCTGTGTAAATTTTTATATAATAAATATATGTTAAATAATAATAATGGCAAAACGCCGACAAGTCAGAGTAATAGTCGACAGACTAGTGTGGCACCCGGCGCAGCCAGTGCAACGAAAGCCGAAGCGAACAAACGACTATCCGAACCGAGAGAACTGATTGCAAGCAAAGCAGATTTTAAGGTTGGCAGAACGAAACGAAAACGAAAATATATCTGCTGAGAATTTTTCAAATTTTATCTACCATCCCTAAACAGGACTTAGCGGCCAAATCAGGTGGCGCACGCGGTCGCACGCCCGTTGGTGGCGCTGGAGGCGGCGGTGGCGGCGGTGGTACCGGTATTGGCGCTGGTGGTGCACGACGACGTATGGTGCGACAGGGTTCAACTGGGCCGGAGAGTCGCAAGAAACGTTATGTGCCGCCACCGTCCAATGTTGTTGGACCCGAAACAGTTAGTATTTGAAAAGTAGAAATATTATATATATTTGACTCGTAAATGTGTTAATTTTCTCAACAGACGTCTGTTACTTGGACCAGTCAAGTGTTCCGTTGGCTTTACAGCGATCTGGTGATTGTCAACGAATTATTAACCTCTTGGGTTATAGCCTTAAATGAGACACTTAAGAAATCAATGGAAGAGGTGAGTTAGTAATTTTATGAAATTTACATTTTCCATAGTAATGTTGACGAAAACCCCTTTGCGCATCTAACGAAACTTGCCAATGGGCATTTAGAACAAATTTTTAGTATTTGGCAATATATTACTGGGAGTAAGTATATAAAATGCGGCATGACCTCATCGCAGCCGAGTTCATAGATTATGTTTTTAACAGCGTACGAACTGTGTCTGCTACGTAAAGCCTAAAGAGTAAGCAGATCAAGAGCCTCTCACGACATGTTTTGCTTCTCCGAGTGACTAATGCAGCACACCGAATTTAGCTCTTTATAACTTTTTCTTAAATATTTATTTGATAGCAGTGGATTTTCGCTTTCAAAATTTTAATATGAGACAGAATTAGAATAATTTTATAATTTAATTTTTTTTCTTTCTTTATTTAATTACAAAATTTTAATAACCGATCAAACACAGTGACCTTTTGACTTTTCGGGGCTCACGTGTTTAACATGCTCTTGACTTGAAAGGCATTTAACCTTTAGTTGCCCAATTAAATGATTAATTTATTTTCATTTCCTCATCGATTGGTCAGAGATACCAAAGCAATGCTTTCGTTGCCTGTCTCAAGTTTCAAAAGCGTGTTCGAACAAATCGCACAGCTATGAGATAACTTTGCTTGCTTCGATTTCTATATTCCAATTGTTGTTGTTGTAGCACGAATCGAAAAATAACAGAAAAGTTCATACAACACAACAAACTCTGCCGTCACATCTCATAATATTTAAATTGAATCATGCATTACGTCAGATATGTTTCAAAAATATACGTGTATGTACATTCTCACAAGTAGGTACATACATATATAAATATAGGTGCATATGTATATGTATATATATATTTATATACATATTCAAGCTCAACAAATTTAGTCCCAGTGAGGTTTTATTTAGAACAAAATCAAGTAATTATAAATAAGAATAACCAAAAAGACCGGCTCGGTTTGTAAGACAAATTTGAGCAAAGCAAAAATCATGCGAAACATCACCCATAAAAAGCTGCAGGCGATAAAATATTGAACAATCGTCTACAACAAAAAAAACAAATTAAATGAAGAAACACGAAAAATGTGGTGGATAAAATATATGTATGTATGTATGTATGTTTCCATATTTTCTGACTTGTATACAAATACACATGAATGTAAGTAAAAGAAAATAAAGAAAAAAGAGTTTAATATTAACCTTGGCCTCGGTTTCAACGCACATAAAAAATATTACAAAAAAAAAGAACCGACAACAAAAATCAGCAGTAAAAATAAAAATAAAAGCGTATACGTATAAGTAAGGGAAGCGATAATAAAAGCTATGAAATAAAATAAAAATAATACATTTCGAAGAGCCAAAGACCAGAACCACATGGAATTTATAAAATATACAAACATTCAAAACGCTAAATGAGCATGCATACATTCGTACAAAAGAGCTTACAGAAATATACATACAAATATGTATGTAGTACATACATACATATTTATAATATCTGAATTTTTTTTTTGTTAAATTGGGCGGGAGTCTACAACGAAAAATACCAATAGAAGCTTACAACCCTGGCGCAACTTAAATGCGGATACTGTAGCATGCTAATCTCATACCTCTCCCAGCTATAAAGAATCTACCTCTTAGATATCCTTAAAATCTACTCCGTTTTTGGGTTTCCAGTAAATGACTTGATGAAATGGCCTAGCTTTATCTGCTTCTGAGTGAGGTTACCTAACATCTACAAAAGTTCCACCTGAAGTTAGGATCGAGTCTACCTGTTGACCTAAACCGAGTTAGGTTAATCAGTTGACCTATTGCAGACAACGAGCTTGAGCTCCCGCGCGACACTAGCACAACTTAGGTCTGGATACTGTAGCAGGTTAAGCTCCTACCTAACCATACACAACGTATGCCCTGCATGTGGAGAGTCTCCACACAACACTAACCACCTCTTCACATGCCCCCTAAGCCGACACATCTAACCCCCCTCCCCCTCTGGTCCAGTCCCGTCGAAACAGCACGTTTTCTGGCGACTTAGGTTAATTAACCTGTCCCTAAGCGGAGCAAACGTAACCGCTACGTGAAGACTAATCGGCTCTGCAGATTTTTCATATAAATTGTTTTTATGTGCTCTTGGTCAAGCAACCAATCTGAACTTAAGCTAAATTTAAATTCTTTTTTCAGCATGGGATTGCCGTCGAGATAGTACGCGTGCTGCCCGATAGTCCACCACCAAGCTTAAATAATATTTTCTGCAACTGTGACGAAAGTAATCCATCTAACATGGTACGTAAACCCCTATTTAGAAGATTTACCAGTTTGTATGTATGTTTTAACAGCACTCTGGAACTTTCTTCTATTAACCACAGCTGATTACCTTCGATTGTGATGCACAGCCGGTGTTGCAGGTGAAGACGTTCCGCCAGAAGGCCGGTAAGGTGGACACTTCCCATTACAAAGTTACCGTCTCACGTTTCCGTGCACGCATGGCCACCGCCATTAGTTACAACAGCCTCAAGGGCGAGATGAAAGTGGATGGTTATCCAGATGTAAGATTTTTTACTTCTTAAAAATATACGGAATTCTATAAATAAATATACATATATTCAATCTACCACCAGATACGCGTTGCCATGAACAGTGTAGGCGCTATTAAACCGATGGATCAGGATGAACAGCAGGTGCAGGGCGTGATTAGCGACATCATAACTGCCACCCTACGCGACACCGTATACCCGGTGGACTTTTCGGTTTACGCGACCTGCCCACGCGCCGAAATCGATCCATTAGATATGCCTGTAATATATCCAGTGAATTATGATGCAATAGCGGTGAGCGTCAGTACAGTGAGAAGAAGTGAAAAAGAAAAGTCCAAAACTCAATTTTCATGTTTAAAAATCAGAGTTCTTTTATCCTTGTCTTCCGTTAATAAAATTAATTAAACTGTTTATGTTTGTCCTGGACATTCTCATTGACAGCTTGCCATTAAATAAATGTCACAATTCGCACAGACTTTGCATACAAATTTGGTATGAAAATTGGCAACACCGTATACAAACATACAAACATACATTCAAATAAATATTGACATAATTATTCTGCAGTACTTGTAAATATATGTACCATATGTATAGAGTGTCATACAAATGAACACAAAGAAATTAAATATTATTCTTCTCATTGTTCTACCCACTTCCCAGCATTGCGTTATGTATTTATGTGCACATATACTTACATACAAATTAAGTATTGAAAAATTGAAAATTATCTTATCCTCAGCACTGCCGTCGATGAAATTTGCCTTTTGTTTACTTAAATGTAACAATATCATTATACAATATAACAAACAATTAACAAACAACTTCGAAAACACTTCGAAAACGTTTTTCAAAAGCTAAGCTGATTTTACTATTTTTGCTTTCTCTCATTTCAGAGGGCTTATCAATATTATTATAATTATTGAAGACAATTTTTCAACAGAAAATTTCTAACCTAATGTTTTGAATTATAAAAAAAAAAAAAATTAAAAAAATTGTAGTTCCTATGAATTTGTAAATGAAACTCGCATATTGAACAGAAAAATATATATTAATATCCGTTTTCAAATAAAGGGCGAATTTCATTGCCTTTGCACCCTTTACCTCTCACTGCTGCACCCTTTCCACTTTCAGTTTTTCATAGCAATTTTCCCGTCTCATTTCTCTTTCATACGTTAAAAAACACACATACAAAAACGAACCAAAACACCCTTTGCAGCAAAACGTGGAGGACCCTACTTTGTCGGGTCTGCAGCCGATGATCTCTGGACGCCGTCTGCTGGTGAAAATTGTGAAAGGCGATGGTCTGGGCGACGCTAAGGACCCCTACGTCGTGGTGGAGATGGATGAACCTGCACAAAAGAATCAAACCGGAGCACGACAAGGTGCCACGCCTTATTGGGATGAACATTTCTTATTGTGAGTATAGACTTTTTCATCACCGTTGCTTTCTTGTAAAATTTTTCGTTTCGATTATTTTCTCTTTTAAGTGAACTCTCCCCCCAGTCGGCTGAGATTTTATTCGAAGTTTACGATCGCCCAGCCAACGCCAATGATCCAGCGAAATTCCTCGGTTTGGGTTTGGTGGGTATTGATGAATTGGCCGTTGGGCCTGCATCCACACAAGTGCTGACACTACAGCCACGTCCCTATGAGACGCATCCGGTGAGCGGCACCATCACTGTGGACTTTGTGTTCATTGAAGGTGCCGAAATACCCGCTGGACCTAAACCGTATAAACTGAAGGAGGCTTTGAGGATTAGCACACCCATGATTAACGAGCACATGAAGAATGGTGCCGATTTAGCCGATGCTGCTGTTCGCGCTTTACAGGATGGCGCACTCTCCACCACTGGGCAGCCCAGCAAGAGCACGCTGATCATACACAGCGTTCAGCGGGTGAGTTGGTGGGTGTGGTAATAAATATTGGGAACTGGGGTGAAATGTTTACTTCGTTGTATGTGGAATACGGCTGAAAATGTCTGGGCTGGAAAAGTATATTAAAAATAAGACGAGGTCTCGGACCGAAAAAAGCTTTCTCCACTTTTCTTTGATTTCGAATAATTTCGATGTGCTAAATTTTGGTTTTTGTTTTTCATGTCGCTCACAACCGTTATTCACCGTCACATTATGAACCGCTTAACAAAAAATGATTCATCATCTTGCACCTTCACGCAACGCAAAAAATCAAATCAAAAATAGAACCAAAACAATTCAAATGCATTTAAGGTAATTTTTATTTCAGTTTCTCTGCATATACTGCATATACATTCATACTTATACCTATATTTTGTTACATAATAGCAGTTTCATTCTTTGTAAAAGTTTTTTTTAGAAATTAATCTAATCCGCTTGTGATTTTTCTCATAAACAAACTAAATCAATTTATTATTTTTATTTGCACTCATTTTGTGCATATTTATTATTTAATTACCTAAAACATACGTATTTGAAATACTTGCGTACATAACCTCGAAACAGTAGGTCTGGAATTATACTTACGTATGTATTATTTCTTTCGTTTTTGGCTGACTTTCTTCAAATGCTTTTAATTCTAATCAAACAATGCGCTTTCTAACCAAAATTAACCTGCAAAATTCGCAACTTCCGAAACCGAAACTTCGTCTGCTAACGAAAACAGGTTGAGGTAAACAAGGAGGGTAGAATCGAAGTCAAGGAGACGCCACAAGATGAGTTCGACGGCGGTGTGCCACCATCCGCTGGAACGCCCTTAAACGATAATACAAGCGAATCTCTGCCCACCGCTAATACGACAGCGGACATCGAACAGATCCAGCAGGATATTTCGGTGACGACAGATATAACGGCAAGCCCCACAGACTCATATCCCCCAAACGATGTGTCCCTGGACGAATCGGGTGTGGCTTCAGGTAACAGCAGCGCCTTGGTTGCATCTAGCGGCGAGGTGAGTACGCAAAATCATATCTTCCTTGTTGGTATGAAAGCATGCCTGAATATGTTTACAATTTCACTAAAATGTAATGGAATTCGCACACCTGTTTGCACGATTTTGAAGACACTAAAAAAATTAAAAGCTCTGTGTGTTTTAATTAGACTCGTTTTAATTTATACAAACGTTTCGTGTGAAAGCAGAATTTAACAAAATTTTAAAACACACAAAGCTAAGTCACCATGAAAAGCTTTATTCGTCCATAAGCTCACGCAATATTTTCTTTCTCCCTTAATAGTTTGGCCAACCAAATGCCGCATCCTCACCACAGGGTCACAACGGTTACTCTCCTTACACAACTACAAACGGCTCGCAAACTTATGGTTACCAAAGTAATAGTTTGCCACGCAATGGCGGCGCCACAAGCACACCACTAAACACAACGGCTGCTGATTTGGACGAGAGAGGACGGAGTAAGAAACGAAATTTCTTTGGAACTTTAAAAAAACGTTTAAGCCGATCCAAGACACGCACCCATTCGGCTGATCGTGGCGCTTTAACGCCGTCCCACAATAATAACGGTACTACCCCAACAGGAACACTTAACGGTGATTCACGTTCATTATCTGTCGATCGTGCTGTTATGTCTAAAAGCAATTCACTTGGTAATTACCATTCCACCTCTCCACCATACCACCTAGAGTCTTGGTTTCACCTAACACCTTGTGTAAAGCTAACTTTCATTTGCGCCTTTTTTCGCCACAAAGCTTGTATGTACACGTATGTATGCTCCTAGTGAAAATATTGGTAATGGCTATAATGTATGTACATATGTATGTATGAGAGACTGGTAGAGCTGTTGTATTTATTTTAAGCTCCTATTTTGCATTTGTCTTTTATTATTATTTTCTAATTGATAGTGAAAGCTTTAATTAAGTTCAATAGAAAGCTTTCGAAAGAAACTCTTTATCAATTGCTAACAACACGTAAAAAAAAACAAGTTATTACTTTATTGGTTAAAAATGGAAGTGAAAGCATATTAAGTTCAATACAAAGCTTTGGTGAAGTATGTAAGAATTCACAAATTCCCAAAAAAAAAAAAATTGAAATACACAGTTATTTTATTTTATACATTAGAATAAAGAGTAAACTCCTTTTCCAAGTTTATAGAAGCTTTGGAGATATTATTTTGTCAATACGAAGAAGCTTCACAACAAATTATTTGTTTTATCTTACCTTTCTTATTAGTTTTAATGGTTAGCGAAGCTTTCTTTATGTTTTTAAAAGCAAATTTTTAAGCGGACATATTTTCATTTTTTACGTGCTTAAGAGCTTTTGAGCTTTCCGAGCTTTTTCATAAAATATTTAGAAAACTTAGCAAAGAAATTCTGAGAGGAAAAAAATCTTAAATTTTTGTTTTATTCACGACCCATTTTTTATAAACCCCTATATACTAATATCCTTTTATATTTAGAATAATAAGTAGTTGTTTTTTATTTTGTCTATCTCTGTCTTTTTACGCCTTCCACACTCTACTGCATATTTGTCTCTCTTCACTTTTAACACACCTCCAAACTACTCTGTCGACCAAATGTGAATTGTATGTATGACCAATTAATTAATAACAAATATACCAACACTTACATACAAATACACACACATTAACAAACGCGTAAAAATCTTCCACATAACAATAACAACAATAACTCTGAAACGCCTGCTGAAATTGAAAAAAATGCCTTTATTTTGGGTTCGCGTCAAAATCTTTATATTTTCATATAAATTTATTGCTTGGATTTGGATTTAAAATATATTTATTATTGCTTTAAATTGTGCATTAATTGACACATATTTGTAATTAATTTTATTAATTTTATTCTCTTTTAATTTCATATTTTCCAATTCTATGTTTTTGGGCGATTTTGATTTTGTACAACAAATAAATAAAAAAATAAAAAAAAAAATGGAAAAAATAAAATGGAAAAATCTCTATACATACATTTGGATTACCAACTTCCTTCACCCAACGCTATATACTCGTATACTACCACTACTGCCACTTGTGTTACTTACAATTTTTTTTTTGGTGCAAAATTTCGGAAAAAAAATTAAAAAATTTATTAAAAACAAAACTCATTTGGTGAATTGTGTTTATTTTTATTTTAAATGATGTGTAAAACTTATAATTTCGTTTTCTGATATATCGAAATTGCACGCTTTTATAAAATTTTGTTTCAATTGAAAAACAATAACTCAAAATCATTTTTGAAAATGCAAAAAAAAAACAAACAATCAAATTCAAAACTGCGATAAAATGCAGGCGTGCGCGCTGGCTCCTCACGGCTTGATCACTCAAGGCAATCTTCAATTTCAGAATCGTCCGCAATCTCAGGTTTCTCGTCGGCCAGCAACAAAACGTACGTACACGAAGCATCCACACTGGTGCTGGAGACGATCGAGAATGGTGTAAAGCGGTAAGTTCAGTGGCCACAAAACTCTTATTTGCGCGAAGATGTATTCACGAGTACCTCTGCTCACGAGTTATTTTTAATAATATTTTTCGAATTTCTTTTGATTCGTTCATAACTTTCTCTCTACCCTCTAGACACTTTATTGTACCGTTAGCAATCGCACAACGCCCAAGATGGCGTCGCAAAGGCACAAAATTGCACATCTACAATGATCACACCTTCATCGCCAAGCATTTGAGCGGGTAAGTGAGTCGCTACAACACGGAAGCTTCACTTCAGGCTTTGCTGTCGAAACTCCTTCAAAGCCAGTTGTGCATCTTCTGTAGTAGTTCAGTTTTCGTGTTACTTTTAAACTAATCCTTTGATGTATCCACAGTGGAGGCCTACAATGCCAGGTCTGCATGAAGTCCATACCACGGCGACCGGGTAAGCAGGGCTACGAATGCCGGGACTGCAATTTGATCTGCCACAAACAATGTCACGTACGCGCCCCACAAGCATGTCCGAATCCTACAGTGCTTTCAATGGAATTGTAAGTAGCAAATACATACCAGCAAGATTATATGTATATTGTTATATATTATAATATATAATGATATATTAACTAAATATTGAGGTTATGATCAAACTGATTTTGAGAGTTGATTGCAAGAAAGAGAGAACGAGTTTGGAAAATTGATGAACAAATGAAAACTCAAAGTCTAAGTTTAAGCTGCAAAATCAGTTTGCAAACATTTATTAAAAAAAGAAACTAATTTTGATTTTTATTTAATTTTCTCTTTTTCCCTCACCCATTCTTGAAAAACTTTACTATTTTCATTTGCCTTTAAAATAAATACATAAAAAACAAACAGGACCTCATTTCCGGTACTCACAGAACAAGATATACTCTAGTCAACTTTATAATTGAAATTTAAATACATAATAGTTTTAATTTCATAAAAACAAAATATTATAATTTTTCATTCAAATAAACTTTGATTTAATGTTTTTAACTGTATGCCAAAGTTTTGTTTAGAGTTCAAATATTATTTGAAAACATAGTTGTTTCAAAAACTGCAGAATACATTGGAAATTTTCTCAAGCTGTATTACTAGTGCAAGCTTTGAGAATTTCACGCCATTTACGAAATTGTTTTAGAAGCTTTGAAATAATGCTTTTGCTTTCTTGGCTGGTCAACTACATAATTTTGGCGAAAAAACTATAATTTCAAACGCCTACCTTTTTCTATTTAATTTTTGCGTGTAAATAAATGCTTTACAATTCTTTAACGCTTACGTCACACATCATTAATTACTCCTTAAAAATATTACTTTCTTACTTAATAGAATAATTCATAAATATTTAAGCTTAAAATTAATTTAAAAAACATCATCAAGGAGCTTTAAGTATTCAGAACAACTAGTAAATCCACAGCTTATATTATTACTTTGGCGGCTTTCACTACTGAAAATTTCTTTAAAAAGCTCACGCTTAAGCTTTTCATATGAAAAAATGGCTTTCATTTACCTAACTATTTCTAAGGCGCCAACTAATCATAACCTTAATTTCCTATGCCTAACCTCAACACACACAGGATGATGACTTTTGAAACAAGAGAGCTTAATAACGTCCGCCAGAGCACGCTTCACCAAAACTTACACAATTAAACTCAAAAAAACATGAAAAACAATTTTGTATTATTCATACTTCAATGTTGATAGCTTTTATTAGTCGTATATATTCGGGAAATAGGAAAAGTGTATGTATGTATATCACTGAGAAAAAAAATGAAAAATAGCTTTTGAAAATCTGAAAGAAGTCGATAACGTGCTATTTCGGCAACGCGAACGAACGGGTAAGCCCTTTGCATGCGTTTGCAATGTTTAAAAGATGTTACAATTTTCAGGTTTTGCTTGTAAAAGTTTATAGACGTGCTTTTAACAAAAAAAAAGGCAATAATACTGTTAAATTTTTTTCAATTTTATGACTTTGATACTAATAATTGTTTCAGATTTAGATGCTAAACAGCTCCAAAGCTTTTAAAAATGCTTGTAAATAAAGTTGAGGTGTCCATTATATCGAGCTTTAAAGTTAAGCTTAAGCTTTGGCTTACTACTCACTTACGCTACTAAAACGCTTGTTCAATATCAGGAAAAAATTTCAATTACTTTTCGGCAATAGTTTTGAAAAATAACTTCTGTGAGTGATGTCCATGTATCGTATCTAAAAATTGGACCGGAAACAATTTCTAATGCATTCTGTTCTCGCATTTCGTTTAACAGCTAACTTTGTACATACATATATTTGTCTGTATACATTTAACACATCACAGTTATATTTTTGAGTTTTAGAAAATATTAGATTTTTAAGCTTTTGCTGCATTTTCTTGTACACAATTTCGAGTTCTAAAAGCTCTTTGAAGCTTTTGGCTATGGCTGGTTTTTGGATTTAACAACTTTTCAATTATGTACGTAAATTGTACTAAATAACTTTTCTTTCTCAAAATTCACACAGATCGAAACTTAATTCTGCCGCTGCCGATCGGAGCATAAGAAAATTATGAAAGCGTTATTAACGATAACGAGCACATACCATACAATTATCTTTCGTTACTAACGCCGTGGCGACATCGAGCAGCCGAGAAGTCTAGTGACGGTAACAAAGGTGACAACCCTTGCGTGGCGCTGCTAGGAAATTGGCACAATGCTTACTGAAGCCGGCATTTTCTTTCACAGTTATTATTTACTACAAATTCTACGATGTTTTTTCACCAAATTTTGAATACTCGCACACAACAAATTCTGTACAATTTCTAAAAATGCTAAAAAAAAGGGGAAATTCATCTGAACTCTCATTGCGAAGACCAAGTAAATTTGATGTAAAAAATATATATATATTTTTAACGTTTATCAAGCATTTGTAAGTTTAGACGAAATCCCCCAATATTCGAATGTATTCTACGATTAATTAATTTTTAATTTGTAAATTATTATTTTTTATTGTTTTATAGTTTTTATAGATTTAATTGTAAATGTATTCCTTTAACAACTACGACTTGTATAAAAAATACTAATAATTTTTCAGCATCATATCTTTAGCATGTTATTCTTAAAAGTTCTCGAATGTAAACTCAAGTCTTCTTTAAAAACTTTACTATAAATATTTCCCATTCTTAAATGTGCAATATATGCTATGACTTTTTTAAATTTACATACTATATAAATGTATTTTCTATATATTAAGTTTTAAGTTTTTTTTTATTCTGAAAAGCTGTATACAAAATAGTTTACGATCTAAGATTGGAAAAATAATCAAATGTACACATTATTTACACACTAAACGAACACAGTACGAAAACGCAAAAATATGTTCAAAATCCGTATTAAAATTTAACGAAAACTAGGAAAATAAATAAAAAATGGTGGATTTTTAAGTAAAACTACAAGATTTTAGTTTTCTTCGTTTATGATATTTTGAAAAATGTACATTTATAATTAAAAACTAAAACGTGGAAAGTTTTAAAATCTTCTGTAATTTATTTTCTACTGTATTTATTAAAAAAAAATTAAAAGAATCGAGTCTTTTTTTAAATTAGCAGTTCTTTTTTATTTATGTTGAACTATCCTGTTCAGCATGCCCACACGCCGAAACTCGACCAACAGCTGTCGCTAAGGTCAAACTGAAATTAATTTAGATCACAACCAATCCAAACACTTAGCAGGGTGGCTTTATACAGATTCGGTTAATGATTACATAAAGAGCAAATATTAATTATTAGCTTATTCTGAACTGAAGTTTTTGGTAATTTATAGAGTATGTAAAATTTAGCTGAAGTTCATTACATAAATAAATCGCCTACTGCTACTTACCGATGCATCCATGCCTGATTAGTGCACTTAGCAACCCCACTAAGTGTCAAGTTTGACATCAATGACAGCGCTGCGCAAAAAAACGCCAGCAGCGAGGGTAACAGAGCTGCGAGTGACAATCATCGAGTCATTTGTCAAAAAATCGTTTCGCTGTCGTCGTCGTCGTCGATTGCTGCGTCGCGTATCGAATGGAAAATATACAATTTCCAATTTATTTGCAAACACAACAAAAAATAAATGTATTTGCAATATAAATGAAAGTCTTTATCATAATTTCGTTTAATTTAGTAAAAGTGTTGTTGTGCAAGTGCGAAAGCGGTGTTAAAGTGGTGGGCAATGAAAAGAATAAAATGATAATAATGTTGAAAATAAAAGCGATTGTGTGGCAGCTGTAGCGCAGTAAAGAGTGTCTGTGCGACATCGCCCTGTTTTTTTTCAACCAGCTTCTACGCCATTGTCTACTGCCTCAGCCAGCTGCCCAGCTATTATTTGCTGCCTCAAAGTCCCCTAATGTCTTGCTACTTCTGACAAATTCAATGTTTTTTTTCATTTATTGATGTTATTTGTTATAAAGTGAATTGTTAATTTTTTGTTAACTAAATTTTCCATTTTTGTTTTGTTTGCCTAGTTTTTTAAGTGCTCGTGGAGGCCAAGAAGTGCCTTGATGAATATGTGCACATCCGAGTGGCACATTTAGAATAAAATCAAAATATTCAAAACGATTTAAGAAAATTCCAAATTTTTTGTAGATAAAATTGCATACGTGTTTAGTGAGATGTGCTTTCCTTATTATTAACTTTCTACGTTTCTGCTTCAACGTCGACTCATTGCTGCTGCGTCAACTCCTTATAAAGCATAACTCCAACTTCGTGGAGACAGCGGTACGCAAAGCTAAATTTCAAAATCTGCAAAGTTGCCATAGCTGTGCTTGTTATCTTCAGATTTTTACAAGTATTACATACAAGTTTATGAACAAAATTGTCGAAAATTTATATTGGAACGCGAGAACTTGTTTTAAGGCGTTCCCAAAATCCAATACGTGCCCAACACAAATATTCCCGAATTAATCACAAAAAAGCTAAGCAAATAACTCTGTGTGCGGCAAAGTGCAAAATTATATTTTCGGAAACAAAAATGCTCGTTCTCATCACTAAGTCAGTCGGCTAGTGGACCAACAATACGTCCGTGTGTATGCAATTGAAGCAAAACCAAGTTACTTTATTTCTTTTTAAGCTCCTGAATGCCAACACGAGTGTCGACCAGGTGGCGGACACGTTAATACAAATACACGCAACTGAGACCATAAACACTTAGCTTTTCATTGCCGATCACAACAATAGAGTTCTCAAATTGTTGTAGCGACGCTGCGGTTTTGCTAATTTAGTTGTTGTTTTGCGTGTAAAATATTCGGACAGTGACAATAAATTTGCCTTTTTGTTTGCTTTTGCCGATACATTTTACTCTCCCCACTGCGATGAGTGATCGTTGGTATGTTGCCAGCTAAATTTGGAGAATCAAAGAAAAAGTTTATCATGTGTGTTTTGAAAAATTAAAATTTTAGCTTAAAGGCAGTAAAATTAAATTTAATAAAAAACTATAAACAAAAGTGAAGAAAACGCTGTGCGGGAATTTTACGAAGTTCTGTAAATTTAAATTCAGTGCTCAAATTGCTCCATAGCCTGGAGCCCTCAAATCAGCGGCAACATTATTTACAAAGGCAACAATATGGCGCACTCCCACCATAACGCTGCCAATCTGCTTAGCTCGGATATATCGCGACGAAATCCACAGGATGAATACGAACTGATACAGAAGATCGGATCAGGCACTTATGGCGATGTATATAAGGTAAGCACAATGAAATAATTTATTAATCATCCCTTTCTTAAATGAAAAGACATAGGGGTCCAATCGCTTATTAGTGGCGCGATGTTTGATTTTACCAAGAAAGAGATTTTTTGTTATCGGAAAAGATAAAGCCTCCAAGTCAAAATTTCGACGGAAGAAGTATGTTGATCTCTCCAATGATATCCGACATTTGAAAAAGGGTAGAGTGATACTGCTATTGCAACAAGGGAAACCCGCCAAAAAGAGGATAAGTCAAGTCGCCGTAAAGCAAATACGGCTGAACACTTATAACCACAGCCTCATAACTTATGGACTCAATCAAAATTGACCCAACGCAGAAACTGTGCTGGTTACACTATCCGGGAGTTGTTTGGCTGGTCAGAAATTACCCATCGCCATGGATGTCAATTAATGAGCTGAAATTCAATGCGTTAAGGGCCACAACAGGAAACGTAGCTCGAGCTGCCTAAGCAACTACTGTCTGGGTGCTCTAGTAAACTAATTAACGAAACTCGACACCGACATACCCAACCCATGTCCTACATGCATCCCATGACAGTAATCACCTCTTGGCATGCTCCATCTAACTCCTTTACCTCTAGTTCGTATTTGTTGAAATAGCTCATTTTCTGGGCGTCCTAGCTGTTACAATAACAACAACAGGCAATCTTCAACTCCGGGTTCGGGTCAACGCAGAAAGGACCCCGACCGGAACCAAACTTTAATCAGCAACACTAACAGTGATATCAGTAGGAAATTTTTTCCTTGGCACAATTTAGTAGCGAGAAAATTTTTGCAACTCTATTAACGCCATCAGCGGCGCGGTCACAAGTAAAAGCGAAACAGGAGCAACTCGCAGCTGGAACTTAGTATCCTCATTTGTTTTGCCTGCAGCTCACGCACATTCATCCGCACATACAAAAGTTCATGGATGTGCACATGTTGCCTTAATTAAGTTTTAAGTCCAGTTTCCATCTCACTACTTACCCACCATGCACCTCACTGTCATTGCCACTATGTAACTGACGGTGCCATGCTAAGTGCGAGGTGTGTTATATCTAACTGTCACACTGTCCTTCGTCGTTCAGCTCCGTGAGTTATGGCGACGCAGTGTAGTTGTGGTAGTGTTTAACTGCCATAACAGCACGCTGGGCGGTGATGAATCGCAGTAAATGCGCGTGTCCTAGTCGACCGCTCTTGCCTTAGTTTGTTCGATTGCGGCGATTGCCCGAGAACATTCGCTTGAACGCTGGAATGCACTAAAAGCTCGCCGCTTTACTTGTCCATGTGCGGGACAACATTAATTGACTGTTGAGATGTGCATGTATTAGTTCTCCCAGAAGAGCTCATAAATTTTTGTGTCTTGGAAAAATCGTACTGCCGCTCATTTCTTTATGGAACTCTTTGGTTTTATTTGTTATTACCATATAATATTACAAGTGTTGCAGTGCCATGTTTCGAATGTGGGACATTGCGGGTCGCTGTTTTCTGCTTCAATAATCCTTCACCCCGCGCTACCAAGGACTATTCGCTCATCCGTGCTCCAAATAGTCTTAAGATACTCAGCTATAATTGCAGTTTTTATTACCTCGATTTGCATAATTAAGACTTCACAAAATGTTTTTGCCAATTAATAGCAAAAACAATGCATTTTTATAGAAGTCGCCGGCACTGGGGATAGGGAAAGTAATGGGGCAAGAGTATAAGTTCAAGGTAACCTCGAAAATATAGGCCACACCTTGCAGGATCCCGACATACGATCCTAAAATCCAGCTGCTCTAAGCCTTGCTCGCCTCCAAAGCTTTACTTCCGTTTCAATGTGGAATCGTTTATATGAGAATAACTCTCCAGGAAGTGTATATTTACATACGTATACATCCCATCTTATACCTCTGCACACACACAAGTCGATATCACCATCTGGCTTCCTTCATATCAACCAACATTTATCCAAAACAAATCCTTCCGCCCACTTAGTGCCAGTATTCGTTCGACCTCTCTGAGTGGGTGTTTTTGTTGTTTGACGGTTTATTGTTAGTGCTGCTGTTTGTGCCTCAAAATCCCTTTGATTCCCATGGCATGTGTGCCTGTTGCCGACGCACAACTACACATCCGTTATGTAGCATATAATTACATACAAAATACCCTTAAGCAAAGCGTTCTTATCATACTCAGTCATGCCTGACATTTATCGGACTGGACGCACCGAGACCGAGCTTCGCAGTCAGCCACTGAATCTGCTTCTTGTTGACCGCAGCTCGTTATCTGCTCCGGCTACAGCTGCTTTGGTCACCGACCAGTGGACTGTGCCTTATGTCTGTCAGCCATCTTGGCCTACTGTTAAATTACATTTCTACGAGGTCTATCCATGTTTGTCGGCTCTGCTTGCACTTCGCCCGCTTCTGTTGTCCTGCATCCGAAGTCACACACACCAGAGTCTGTGCTGCCGTCTGCGCTTGGCTTTAGCGGCAACGGTAATGACAGGATTGGTAACCCAACATCAGAATGAGCTGAACGGTTGTTTGGAATGAGACTTTGTTGTTGTTTGTTGCAGCCACATTCCATCAGTGGCAGCTGCTTACCCAAGAGTAAAATAAAAATAATGGAAAACCACACAGAAAACGTAAGGTCCTGCGAAACACTGTTGGTTGGCGGCTATTTGTTGTTGTGAAATTCTGTAACACTTTTGTCACATGCTCCTCGACCATCCCTCGCACGTCACCTGAGTACTCTGCTTTTTACAATACATACATACGTATATACGCGTAAATAATATGTACATTTAAGTTGTTTTATTCCTTTATTTATTTGCTTTTGTTTTCTTTTATTGTTATCCAGCACTTTTTTTGTTGTGTTTGTTGTTGTTTTTCCGAATAAGTAGCCGACATTGCGAAACTGTTACTGTTGTTCGGTAAGTGAGGCTAAAGAGCTGTGTTGCTGTTGTTGTAGCGGCTGTGGTTGTCGTGTCATGTGAGTTGCCGACGCAGTCCGACGGAATCGTATCGGGTAACCTTCTATAAATTAATGCCCTCATAGCAATTGCGCCTCAAAAAGGACGTATGTTGAGTTATGCGAGGAGCGACTAAGGAGTAGTTTAAGAAAATATGAAAGGAAATTATGGTAACATTATAGCAAATATATTTTATAGAAAAAAGAAATAAATAAATACTGGAAAATAATTGACGTTTTCAGATAAATTTGCAATTTTAAAATTTTAGTTTAAAATTGGGAAAAATATGATACAAAATAAGGAAATTAACTGTTTTTTCTTTGACATTCTGTACCTAAAATCTCTCTACTGATAACTTCTACCGTGATAATCTTTATATGCAGCAACATAAGATATGCTTTCTATATATGTATATCAAAGGCGACCGCAATAGCTGAGTGGTTAGCATTGCGTACTGGCATTTGGAAGGTCTGCGTTCGAATTCTACTTCGATCAACATCTAAATTTATAGAAAATAAAGCTCCTCTCAAAAACCCATCGGCCGTTCAGAGGCGGCTTAGAACAAACTCCATTTGCTGGAAAACATCACGACGCATGAGGAGCTCGGCCGAAAATTTCTTCAGCGGTACAAAAGCTATATACATATATTTATATATATATATACATCTCTTCCTTGTTCTTCCCTAGACCTAAATGTGCTTTAAATTTCTCCCATTCTTTGCTTGTTTGTATTTTCTTCCATCTCTTTGGCACACCTTTGTTTGCTTTGCCTCACTTTTGTGTAGTACTCTGTTGCCCACATTTTTGTAAGCTGTTTTCATTAGTCCTGTTCGAGACTTATTGCCGGCTCTTGGTTGACAATGCATTTGGCAATCAAGAGTTGTTTTTGTTTTTCCCTGTTCTTCCTTTATGTAGCCTTGCAGTTCGTACTCTTTGTATTTTGCTTTCGGTTTACAAAACTCAATCTATTATTCACTCATTTAAAAATCCTTTTTAGCTTTTCCTCTTGGTTTTAGGTTAAAGAAAGTGGTTTGTATGCTTTAATACTTGAGAAAGTACAAAAAAAAAGAAACGAAAAAAGAAATTAGTAGCACACATACATGGATTTTCATATGTAATTCTGTTCCTGAGGTTTTTGTTCTTTAACTAGAAAGTATGGGTTTCGGTAATTTGCTCCTGAAAGACGCCATTGATTGAGAAAATGCCTAATAAAACAACAAAAAACAATTGAGGAAGCAATAAAATTGATGAATATATTTATATACATACATATGGGTATGCACATATGTATATTTGCCCAAGAATTGTTTACTCAACATTCACATGTTCGTACATACGTTTCACCAGTAATAAAACAAAAATACAATAATTGCTGAAAAAGGAAGCAAACGAAACTTGTTGGAAATGAAGTGTGAAGCAAATAATGTGCGAGAAGTGCGAAAAAAATTCTGCAGAAGATTTCTGAAATTCGCAGACACAAAACTACTACAAATATATAAATAAAAAGCCATAATTAAAGAAACATATCAAGAAAGGGAATCACAGGGGGTGGGAAATAAAAAGAGAAATTATACTCATTGCCTCAAGTACCAAGTTAAGAAGAATAATATAAAAAAGCGGGTAACAAATTAAATAGCCGAAGACACTCTAGCAGCTCAGCAACCAACACAGCACAGCTGAAACCACTACAAACGCACAATAAAAATAATAAATGATGTAATTTGCGTCAATTCAAAAGAATATTAGATCAAAAAGTGGCATAAAATTACTGGTACAAAAGCTTACTTGAGGAGAACGGAAAAGAAAACTTCGAAAAATGGCAAAGCTTGTGTTATCCCAGAGATAAAAGTCTTGTGCTCACAGAAATTTAGGCAGAAGAGTACTTAAGAGTCCAGCTTAGGCTAACTATTTGAAAATGCTGCGTTAAGGACTGGATTTTTGTTACATTATAGCTGGAGAGAATAAGAGTACGGTGTCATTTTTTTGCTCGATTTTTTACAGTAATTTTTTTCTAATAGTTATTATTATTATTATTATTGATTTAATTTTTCTCTGTTATTTTAGTTTTTTGTAATTCTTTCCTACTACCGTTTTATCTTTAAATATTTGTTTACAATATACATATTTACATATATGTTTTTCATGCTCCTCTTTTATTTTATTTTTGTTTTATATTATTTTTATATATTTTTTCTATTAAATTTTTTATTTGTTGTTTCATACTGCAGCAGCTGGTTTATCTTTAAATACTTTGGTACATACATACATATGTATATTCATACAAATATATGAAGTTGCGTGTTTCATCATTCGTCTTTATGTTTTTCTTATAAAATTTTATTAATCCTCAATATTCCGAGAACTGCCGTCTTCCATTTCAAAGTGTTCTTAGTGTTCAAAGCCAAAACTAGGCGGATGGAAGTGCGACACTGATACGCGAGCCTAGACGCAGGCTTAGATAGGCCTTGGTATGGTAGGAGGCGGTGGTCAGCCAGTCAGCAGTCAGTGCGATGTTTGTGTTGGTTAGTTTATGCAATTTCCACACAAACCGACTTTTCTTTATTTTTTTTTATTCGTGCGAGTCTTATTCGTCGATTCACTCACACACTCACACACTCACTCGTTCATTCATTCCTTTCATTTGTCGGCGTACAGAGTGAACTTGTCTAACGACCTTGAAGGCTGTGTTGTTGCTGCTGCTGCTGATGCTTTTGCTGTTGGTTTTGCTGCTTCTGACGCTTATGCCAGAGCCATGAAGGCGAGATAGGATCCATTCGTGCAGAGCAGAGAGCAACCTTTACCATTCTTTACACTCGAAAGGCTGTTGGCTCGCTCTTAATGGCCTTTACTCGTTTTGCGTTTTGACAAACTATTTCGAAGTTGAGCTGATGAAAAGTAAATAAATGCAAAAATGGTTGGATAAAAACTTATTCGTTAATTTCGTAAATTTCGTTAAAAAAAGTAAAATAAAAAAAATGGCGAAAAGAGTTGAGTTTATAAAAGGCTCTTTGATGGATAGTTGACGAAGACAAATGACGAAAAGTACATAAATAGAATTTTCGAAAGCAAAGAAAAAAAATAATAAAGTAAAAAGATCCAAAAAGAGACCGAGTGGTGCTGAAGTGTTTCTAATTAACATTTTAATTGCCATGACTTGAGCGCCAAACGCTGTACGAGTATTTCCCGTGCTTTAAGTCTCATAATTCGCTCTGTAATCAGATTTAGCAGTAACACGTGAATATTTACATGTTTATACGAATTTAGCATAATTAATCCGTGTCACCTCGAAGTTTGAATATTTCACCAAAATTTATAAACTTCGGTCACCAGTAAATAGTGGAAATTATTTGCTTCCTGCGTTAAACTCCAAACGTGGTGCTTAGAGTTTTGTCTGTCTGAAACACACACATGAACGTGCGATCCATAGGTTTCAACTTTGCCGTGCCATTCCTTTTATCCTTGGTGGGTATTTAATTTATGCACAACCTACATCTAGCACTACTTCTCGTCAATTAATTTTATTTTCACACACTTATACAAGCATATATTTCTGAAGGGCGAATGAGTGCAACCATCCACAGTAATAGAGCCAGGAAATATGATTTTTTCTAATATAATTTATTCTTTTAATATTATTAATACTTTTCTAAGTTTTTTTTCCAGATTTTTCAAAGGTTTTCAGTTATTCAAAAGTCGAAAATTGTCTTCTTACATATGTCAGCTAAATCTAAATGTCTATATATACATATGTAAATCCTATCTTCGGCCGCGGTAGCCGAGTGGTTAGCATTGCGTAATTATAGGGATCTATCTATCTTTGCTGCGACAAACTAAGATGTCTACGATCCCAAGCCAATACGCCGCATATAACTCAATAGACATCTTTGGACTTAGTGTGATCACCACCGCACTTATTAAATTTGAAAAAACGGTGTACCCATTGTAATGCTACGAAATATTAATCAGTCGAAACTCTGTAGCAGCACACGACTTGCAGTCAATAATTACAATGCAATGTAATTAGAGCAACTATTCTGAAGGTGAAGGCATCATCACTCCTCGAATCTCCTTCATTCTTTCCGATACTCACTCATCATTTCAAGCGACTACAATTCCATATTCGATTAGGTTTTACAATCACTATCATCAAAGCTCAGCGTGAATCTCCTGGAATTGTGTGGTCTACATTTAGATACGGATTAGACAATTGTATGTTGTACCTTGTATACTCACAAACGCATACACTCACAGCGAAGTGTTGCCGGTTACAGCAGGTACTCACTATATTTGGAAAGAACAAAAGTGGTTTTCAAAATTTTGGTTTCTGTTGTTATGGTTTGCTTTGGCTTTCTGCAACAAATAGATTTGTCAATAAGCAGCTCACTTAAAATTTTGACGAATCACCATTCAAAATTATACTGACAATGAAAATAACACAAATAGCCAGATTTATGAAACATATGTACATCTACTACAGATAAAAATATAAATATAATAAATGCGGTTTTAACGCTGCAGACAAAAGTGTGATAAGAGCGCAACAATCTCTCTCCCTCAGTTGTCTTAAATGTCTAAGACGCAGCGGCGGCAAGTTTTTTTTTGGAAAAAATAAATAAATAAAAATAAATGGTAAAAAGTTTAAAGCAACGAGGGAAAAAGGAAGTCATCACTTCGCTTAAGTTTACTTCATTTGCCTGCTTTGATGGCGGGCTGCAAGTTTGCTGTCGATTGTTGGCTGTTGTTGTCTCGCTGCTTCGCTTTTTGGTTTGCTCTGCTTTTTATTTTTCGCCTGCAGATAGCAGTGTTAAACAGTTGCTTTTCGGAAATTTTTTTGAGCTTTTTTTAACTTCTCCGCAACTGTTGCTTTGCCTTTTTCCTTTTGCACTAAATTTTGACATTTTTTACTTTTTCGAACTTTTTTTTTAATTTTTGCATTAAAATTTTGTTGCATCTGTTGCAGGCGGCAAATTATTTATAACTCAAAAGTTTGTTGAACTGTTCAGCTGAGTGAAAAGCTAGCGAGCGCCCACTGTCTGCTGCGGCGGGATTTGAGTAGGCCAATTTATGCTGCTTGCCGTAGCGGCTGCACACATATTGCACACATACATATATGTTTATTTTTAAATAACTGCATACGTATTTATGGTTATTAATTTTGATTTTTTTGTGAACTGCTGCGTGTCTCTCGGTGTTTTGGGTTTTATTTTGCTGAAGATTTCCAAACATTTTTCACTTGATTTATTTCCTACTCAAAAATGAATCACTAGCGGCTCATTTTTTATTGTTGTCTGTAATTTTTTTTTTCTCAAATATACAAAATTATTTCTTGGTGTTTTTTCTCTTTGTGCGTGTGAATCTGCCTTCACGCATTTTGCACATATTTTTGAGTTTCCAACAATTCATATTAATGGCAATTCATTTTTTTGTTTACTCACTTTACTTTTTCCTGTTTTAATTTCTTTCGCTTATTTTAAATTACAAACATTTTTCCTAAGTTTTTTCGTACAATTTCCGTACACGTTGCAGCGACACGCGACACGCAATCCTCTCGTCAACTTTCGCTACGGAGTATTCAGTATACATACATATACGTGTATGTATACCTATGTGCACATATATTTGGCTGTGTATGGTAAATAAAAAATACTGTTTAGAAAAATCAAAGCAGTAAACAAAACCAGAATGGCCTACCGCCAAGTAACAAAGTATTTCCCAACAACAAAGCGTAGAATATCGACAACAGTGCCAAAAAATAGCGAAAAACTCAGAAACACCGACACTTTACTCGTATACTCGTATAAAAAATTGCATGAAAGACACCAAAACAGCAGCAACAACAGCAAATACAAAACAAGCAACAAAACAATTCCGCCACACATTTTGTATTCCATTATCGCCAACACAATTGCTGCTGTCACGTCATTTCATTCCATTTCATCGTCGCCTTGTGGCCCACAAAAAATGCTCCTCTCGAAAAAAGTCACAAAAAAACAGTCGTTAAATTGCCAACTTCTTATGCCCAATGTTTTGGCTACAAAAACAAAAATAAAAGAGACAAAAAAAAAACAAAGAGCAAATACAAAACCCTTCCGAGCGCAGCTGTTACCGTTAACACTGCACGAGTAAACGAATAGATAAATTTCCCTCTTCAATTATGCAATTTTCTATTTGCCACTGTCGCCTTCAGTTCATTCTCGTTCTCGTTCTCGTTCTCGTTCTCGCTCGCTTTCGGTTTCATTTTCTATTTCTGCATCGATTTCAGCTCAATTTCGCCTTACATTTTGTTCTCTGCATCCGGTGCGATCCCCCCTCGCTGCGCTACTGTGCGTCTGTGGGCTTGGATAGAAACTCGCTCCGCTTGAAATGGACAAATTCCTTGCGACCAAAGTGTCATTCCGACAAAATTTGTTTTGCTAAAAGTTTCTGCGTGGCCAAAATGCCAACATCTTTTATGCAAAATTGAGAATATTTATATTCCAGGTTGGAGGAGAGGTTGCGCAAATTTGCGGCAATTCCGAATTGACACATTCATAAATTTAAAAACTAGCAAAGTGTGAATGGTTATTTTGCAAAAACAAAATATGGGTGGAGCGAATACTGAAGTAATTTTGAAGATCGATTCAAAAAGGCTTTAATAGCGGGTTAATTTCTGAAAAAGTTTGATTTCCCGCTCTTTAAGTCGGGTGAGGAAAAGTAGTCAGAATATCGTTGTATCTTTTTTGGAAGTCTCATAATTTTTTGGAACTAATTTTAATTTTAGAGGTGAGTGTAATTTGTTTTTACATTGTCCATATTGTGGTATTTATAAATCCTCGCAGAACATTTTGAAAAACCGAACTGGAATGTGAAAATTTTGAGGCTCGTGTTAAGACTTAAACAAGACAATCACTTGTCGGTAAGGGCCGAGCTTATGATCGCGTTCAAGGTTTTATATCCCTCTAATGTTCATCTTTCCCATATTTCTCTGTCCTTATCTACGTGTATATCTTGTGCTGCGAGAGTGGATCCAATTGAGTGAATTTTGTTAAGGTACATACCTCCTCTACTTTTTCTGCTAAGCCTAGAATTCGAACTCATATACTACCTCGCATATACATATGTACATATACCACTCGGCTCTGCAGCTATCTCTTTCTTCCTAAGTTTATATCAAAAGAATATGCTGAGCCTCATCTCCTGCCTGCCATTTGTCCTAGCTAAGGAAGATGTTACCTAAAAAGACCAATTGTAAAGTTCAGTTATTGTGTGTTTACCCGTTACCCGCTGGCGCTATTACTAGACATCCGTCAGAGCAGGCTGCTTGCTCGCTTGCTGTGTCCGCTGCCAAAAACGGAAATTACATAAGTTTTTGTGCAGCGGCTTTGGCGCTCAAGTGAAAACAAAAAACAACAAATTTTGTTGCTGAAAATTTGTGTTAAGTCTAATGTATGAGCAGATGTTTGTATGTATGTACCGTCCGTGAAGTCAGACCCATAGAAGTTACGCAAAGTTATCTAATAATTTTCTAGTTGCGGCCTCTGCAAACGCACGAATACGCTTTCGCTTGCTTAAACTCTCACTTTTATGCAGAGTTTTATTTTTGTATGGGCGCTGGGAGGATGGGGGAATACATTGGACTTTTTAAGTGGGCACAAGGCTTCCGCTTTTTGGTGATTTTTTTTTACATAAAAAATTAAATAATCCGCTCAGGCACATTAAAGTCCCTCGTCCTTTCTAAGCCTACTTTGAGTTGGCGCAGAGCACTGTTCTACTGCTTTGTACTCGCATTTGTGGCGGTGTTGCCAGCTTGTTGGAATTATGTCGTGGGTTGGTAGTCGACTTGTGGCACAATTAAACTTGTTCTACGCGGCGAAGGAGTGCAACTTAATTTTAATAACTGGCGAAAGCAAGTTTATAATTGAAATTTACATTCTCTGCTGGCGAACTTTTGCGTAAACTACTTTTTTCTTTTCAACGTGTGGCAACACTACTACACAGCGTATATGTGCTTCACTGGCCTGCTTGTTCGTCGTCTGCAATAACCATTGTTCATTATTAGCGAAATGACCGAACTGATGGCGCCACTTAGCTTTCGACGCGGCGCTCGTTTCGCTCGCTCGTAACGTCAAGTGCTGCTTCCCGAGTGTGTGCGGGTGCCGACCGATTTGGTGTCGTCAAAAGTGTTGCTGGCGTAGCCAATACAGAGTCATACACGGCAAATTGTAATGGCTATTGAGCATATAGGTATGCATGTTTGTGCTGTTCGTTATATAAAGGGGATTGTGTGTGTCATACATAAGCTCTTAATTTTATTCTATTTGTTGTTGTGTTTTTTTTTTTTACAAAGTTTACAGATTTGCATATAAAAAATTGATTCATTGACTTTCTGTGTTGTTCCACTTACCCACTTGTCACCCTTGTCCTTGTCTTCACCTCCGGCTCACACGCACGTACCTTTCTATGTTTTCTCGCATGCTCATAATCGTTGAAATTACTTTAGCAATTGCGAAAATCGTTGGCAAGTGGCGTAATTTCTTCCTAAATGCCAAGATATGCCTTTAACCGGCATAGAGGGGCGGCTTAGATTGATTGAGGGTGTTTAGAGTTAAACTGCTCATACACTCGTATGTAAATTTCAAGAGATTGTGGTAGGCAGTGGAAAGAAAATGTATAAAACACGAAACGGAAAGTAAAAAAATGCAATGTGTGCCTGGATTTCATTTTACGTCATTAAAATTGATTTTCCAAACAGGTGACAACACTTTTAAAAAAATACCTTCCAAAGTGATATTTCGTAAACTCTTTTTCAACATACGATGTTATGGCCAAGAATTTAGACACGGGTTTACATTCTGATTTATAAACGATTTTAGCCAAAAGAGCGCCGCCGCGGCTGGCTCGAACAAATTCGCCATATATAGTATGTCTTATTACAAAAAATAGTCCAGCTCCAATAATGCGTTCACAAAAAGTTTCCTGCACTTTTGATGAAATATGGACCAAAGATTCCGAATATTGGACGCAGCGCACAATACGTTGCGTGAACCGAACCATTATTTTGGTAATAAATTTCCTGGATTTGCAACCACACGTCGAAAACAAGCAACCTTTACATACATACCATGGTTATCACGAATAATGATTTTCGTAACTCCATTTCGTTTCGGTATAGCGAAGAGATACCACTGCAATTGTTTATGTATTTGTAAAAACAAAAATTTTATCGAATTTACATGTTCGTTTTCAATTTTAATTACCCTTTCAAATTGCTGTTAAATAAACAGCAATAGAAATTCCATCCAAATTAGTGCGTCATGTCGTATACGTAACGCCGCAGGCTAGATATCCTTTCGACTTCAACTCTTGAAATTTCCTCCTAAATATTTTATACACCTTATTTGCATTGCATATTTAAGTACAATACAGCTGCTATTGTTTTACGAACTGCAATAACTTACAATACAACAACAAATACTTAACAAGCAATAAAACGAATTGATTTTTCCATCGAATTCATTCAAGGTGAATTTGGCGCAGTAAAACTAACAATCATGGAAAATATTGGCTTCATTAGCAATTATTAGGCAAATACATGCATGCATCCGTATATATACATAGGTACAAGTGTATGTACACGCATGAGTAGTTGTGGAAAACACTAGACACTTCGCACTCAAAAACTGAATTAATTCAAAGCATAATAATTGCCTCGAGGATGCTCTACGAGCAGCAAACCGACAAACACCAAAAACATTTTATGAATCCCAACGACAACAACAGCAGTACAACGCCACCAACCCACACCAAAACTCCAACGCCACTGCCAGCAAATACAAGCGAACATCGCCAATTTGGCTGCTGGGTAAGCGAAAAGTAGTAGTATTCGCACAACAACGATAACAACAGTAACAACAGCAAATTTTAAATGCGAACACTTTAATTCCATTATGTTGGCTTGCCACGCAAGGCATCAGTTACCACTTGGCGGCAGGCGGCAGGCGACAGGCAGCCCTAAGAGTACATCCACTTTAATTTTATTACTCGCTCGCTTTTCTTCCACTTTTGCACACTCCCGCAGTCCATCTTGTTCATGCAAACGATAAGTAAAAGTTTTGATTACCACTACAGATACATAAATGCATACAGCTGCATATATGCACTTGCGCTGGTATGCAAATTCTTGCAACTACATGATGTAATGCCATTTCCATGATGGCGAGCGACCGCAATGTAAGCGCGGGGCTTAAAGGCGAGGAGCAGCAGCAAGTTCGTCTATGGTTGAAATTGTTTTAAATTCCTTTAGGGAAAATAAAAATTGACATATGCTGTGGTGGAGAGAACACAAAAGTCGGGGAAAGAAAAATAAATCAAAAATTGCGCTTTTTTGCAACACAATTATCTCAATTACAAAAAAAAAAAAAAAAAAAAATAATAACATTGTTACCAACAATTAAACTATTTGCAACACAGCATAAGGGAGCGAACAGAAAACAATTGGGCAACTTTGTTGAGGTCATAACTAAGCTAAGGGAGAGCGAATTGATTGGATAAATGGTGTAACATGATTCCATGAGAAAAATAACATAGGATAATTTTTGTCTGCTTTTTTAGGACTTTCAGGTATGGCTTAACTGTTGGATATTGGAGACGATGAAACATTGTTAGAAAAAGTAAACGAAAAAGCGGAATAAACAAGAGAGAGTGAGCTGCAAAAAGAATGGTGTTAAAGAAAAGGGCGTGAGTGGAACCAATTTCGGTAAAATCATTTAAGGAGATAAGTTCGTAAATTTTCATTCATATCCCTTACAGAGAAAGGTTGACCATGACTATCTTTAGACAATTTCAATACTCAGTGTTGAAATTTTTACTTTTTTTACCTGTTTCACACAGACGTCTAACTGCAGAGACCAGCCATAATCCCTCATTTGTCTATATGAAAATATAAATTCCTTAAATTTCTTTAATTTTAATATGTTTTTCGCCTTCCTTTGTTCGAACGATTCGAGTTTGAGGTCTGAATATTACGGCACCATACTTTATCTGCCAGTAAATTACATTTTAAGCCGCTTTAACGGCAATTGCTCACAACCACACGTCACGCCACAACAAACCACGCCGTTATAAGAGTAGATAGCAAGAATGAGCGTTCGAAGAGCGTGGGGCGTGGGGCGTGGCGCGGTTGGTGTAGTCATCAAATTTAAGCCATTTTAAATTGACAACAAAGTGTGCAAATGTTTGCGAAAACTCAATGGCAACAACAACAACAACAACAACGGGAGCAACAACAGTAGCAGAAATAGCACACGCCAGCAATGAAAACAAAGTGTTTTACAACACTCTCCCCTCATTATATTACCGTATCGGCATTGCCATAAAAACACGCCACAACAACACTAACGTGCACATGTACACTATAGATAGCGGCGTTGAATCGCAACTGATCTTCACTTTTCACATGAAAATCCGAGTGGAATTAACAAACTACTGGCAGACGGCAGTCGCAAATATCGGCACTGTGGCGGTGACATCGTACTCTGTGCGCACGGTAAGAGAGGACTAGAGAAGATGAAATGATTGCATGAAAGTGGGGGAATCGAAAGCATTTTTGTCCAGCGTCAGTGATTTTCGTGCACAAAATCCATAGTCAAGGCAAAGTAGCTAGCTGCAACAAAAAGGCAATCATAGCAACAACACTATGTAATGGCAAATGTTAGCCAATTAAAAATACACAACACACAAAGTATTAAAAATGTAATTATTAAAGTTTCGCTATCCCATTGTAAACCCAACAAATGCATATGAAATATTTCCGCTACTACAACAAAAACTCAAATATAATGACGCTGCAAATGAACAAAACAAAATGTGAAAATGAAATAAAGAAAATAAAAGAATAAACAGAATAGGACAAACAACCAAAGTAGAAACAGCAAGCGATAGATGTAAATATATTTGCAAAACAAATAACAACAAAAAATTAGATAATGCTAACAAAGACTTGGCAAACAATACCGCAAAGGTGGCAACAATGACAATTCTATTGTGCAATACTTCACACTCGATATAATAAATACTCCTACAGAAAATAAAAGTGTGAATTATGCTATGATTAGTGGGTATATGTAGGTACATATATATTTTTATATGTGTACTCGTATGTTTAGGCAATTTGTTTAGACAATTCGCAACGTCGAGCCATATTCGTAACAGCTCAATGCTAAAGAATTCTCGGCCGTGCGTGGCAAACATACAAACTTTGGAAGCAACTAAAAGCAATGTTTATATAAACGTAAATACAAACAATTGAAATGCTCGATTTTTTTTTTGCACAAATAATATAATATAGTCTATAATAGTAGATGCATAGGTAAGGGAACAAGCATATATGAGTATGTATATCCATATGTAATTTCAATTTCTTATAACCCATCAACTAAGTTCTTAATTTAATATTTATTTTATTGTATTTTGTTCTTTTATTTTCTTATTATTTTAATTTTATTTCGTTTGATTTAATTTTTTTTATTCTATCTTATATTTTCTTTTTTTTTATATTATTTTATTCTTTTAATCGAGTATAACCGTACTTAAAAGATTTATTGAGATTACTAAATTACTTTTCTACGCCTTTTTGTAAACTGCTTTTATTTCTCTTCCCATATTCGCGCCGCCGTTGTCAACGATCATATAGATATAGATAATAAATATAGAATAAGATTAATAAAAAGGTTATAAAACTCTCGAAATTTTTAGATTAGAAAGGTTTATCTCTAACAGTAATTTTTGATTTATGCACATTCTGCTTTATCCCTAGTTTTATATATATATGTATATATAAAAAGTTATTATAAGTTTAAATGGAAAACTATAAATCAATAGGGCACAGTTCGATTTTATTGTTTGATTTTTAATTACTCCAATTACTTCTTTCGTTGCTTGAGGCTTGCACTCTTCCCCGCTAGATATTTGCATACGATGGTGAACTAATATGAAACCAAAAAATAAAAAGTTTGCAAAAAATGTTATATATAACAGAAAAGGCGTTTTGGGTAAAATCAGAAGTGAAATAAATAGAATCTTTAATATGACATTAAGAATTTCAGAAATTAAGAAAGTTTTGATTGTTAATCAACCAAAATGAATACGAAGCAAAGTCAACTATGCAACGAGTAAGGCATTGAGCTATGCACATTTATAAGCGCAAAGAATAACTGCCATTTCAAAAAGCTGTGTGTTTCAAAGCAGGTACCGTACGCTTGACTGCCTTTCAAGTAGTTCAACCAGCCATCCATCCCCAATATTAAACGCGTTCAACGACATCAAAACGCCAAGCTATTGACGGTACGATGTGTCGCCGTACAATTAGTATTGTTGTTCTTATGGTTTTTGTGTCATTATACGCCATATCATAACTATAAGCGCTGAAGCACATTCTCTGCACATATATACATACATACATAATGTAAAATAATGAATGAATTGTAGTTGGTCTGTAGCTTGCTCGTTCAAAGGTTGGCCCTAGCTGTCCAACAGTTTCTACGTGTTTATATTCTTCCAGTCCGTTGGCTTTATTGTCATTGATGTGCGCTTCGATAGATATAAGAAATATGTTTTCGCCTTGGTCATGCAAAGTACTTAATTATTGACAGTAATGCATACATATGTATGTAGGTGTATGTTGATACTCCATCTGCCTCTGACTCGGCAAGTTTTTGCACATTTATATTTTTTACATATAATTATCGACAGCCTTTGTTTTCTTTAAAGTTTTCTCTCTCTCTCTCTCTCTCTCTCTCTCTCATATTTTTCATGCCCACGCCGAGTGAAGTTCATATTCCAGTCATGTAATAATGAAAATATTCTCATTCATATAAATTAATGTGCATAACTTAAAGAAAGCATTTTATCATTTTGCTCGTTCGTTCATTTGTTCATTTTTCTACACAATTTCTTGTTTGAAGTTTGCTCATCTAATCGGTTTTTATGGGTTTGCTCAACTTCAATTCATATGTCTAAATTGTATTTGGAAAAATGTCTTTAACCTTTTAGCTAATAGATTTCTTATCTGATATTAGCCGTTACTATCTTCGTTTCGCGCTGCTCCCTTTGTACGGCAAGTGACTTAAACGCTGGGTATTTGAGTTTGTGGCATGCATAAATAATCTAATAAATGTCAAAGTAGCTTAAGCTCAGCCATAATAACTACTTTCTTGCATTTAGTTTTCGTTTTAAATTAGGGTTGATAATATATTGTTTCAGTTAATTTATTAATCAAATTGGAACATTTTTTTTAACTGAAAAGTGAGTAGATCTGAACAAAATATGAAATTCATTCAAATACTCTCACACGTGGTATGACGTGACTCTGAAATAGACAGACACTTAGAATCCAATGGTGTTTCAACATATTTTTTACGTATTTCCAACATGACACCGTTACTCATCGTCACTTAGTGCGCATTCTTATACAAGAACATTTCAATTGACTTAAGTAATCCCATTGGTGTATGCAGGGTTAAAGTAGGGCCGTATGTTACTCGAAAAACAACGGTAATGTTATTATGTATACGAGTACATGGGTGAGAACTGTGAGTCGGCAATGAAAAAGCCAATGTATGTGGTCTAACAATTTGTTGACTGCAGAACCAACCAAATGAAAGAAAAAATAAATTAGTGTAAAACCGTTAGTTATGACTTTGCGCATGTACTTGTTGTCGAGTGGTAATTCCTCCTTTATTTATTTCTTCGTTCGCAGCTCTGCTGTTAATAATATAATATTTATTTTCGTTTCTGTTTTCACAGTTGCCGTTGTTATTGTTATTATTATGGCAATTCACTTAGTGGCCAAATGTTGTCGGCTGTGCGTGCATGCGTATATGTACGAGTATAAGTATTTATAACACATACGTTTGGTTTTCAATATCTACATGCCCACCTATGTATGTATTTTGTCCAAAGAGTATGTACTCTTTTTCATGTGTGAGATTCACTTACGACTTCGGGCATAAAGTGCGATACTTTGCTGGCTTGATAACACATCTTTCACGGCCTCAAGTGCTTCCTCACATACATGACAAATATACACTTTGCGTCATATCTCGTACTTTGAACGAATTTTTTTTTCTTTCTATACATACCTATATACTTAGCTTTACAATTTATTTCCGATAAATTCTAGATACAAAAAGAGCTACACGAACAGAAAGCTAAAGTTGTACGCAAGTGAAGGGGAAAAGTGATTGTAAATCATTGGTGTTCTCTGTCGCCCTAATCTTGTAAGTGGAAGTTCAGTTACTTACTCCCAATAGGTTGGCCGTCTGTTCGCTATAAAAATTGGCTAATAAAAAGTGGTAATGAACTCTAATGAGGGCACAAAATTACAGCTAGGTAAGCCGACATCAACAACATGCGTACATTTCTAACAAATAAGGGAATCGAATCCACAAAAGGCAGTTCACTGTCATTTTAGGTGGCATATCGTTTGCTGATATATACACAGTTGCTATTTTATACGCCGAATGTATGTGCGTGTGAGGCTACGAAGCTTATGATTGCGGCAGTAGTGAATGTTGAAGTAGAAGAGGCGTGAAAATTGAGTCATTTAGGCAGCGTCGACACCAGTTGTTGCTCGAGCATTTCGAATAATGATTGCGATTCCTACAGTAATGAGCTAAAACTCAATAGAAACAAAAAAAATAATAAAAAATGTAGATGTGGAAGAGCATCTTTTCATATTTCACACTTTCTTAGGTTAACTAGAACGATGTTGCTTTTCGTACTTTTGTTTCGGAACTTTTCGGTATTTACGGCATAGAGAGAAAATCTTACCGAATTTTCACTTGTATTATTATTTGCATACGTACATCCCTGTTTTTGATGTGAATTTTCATAAACTTGTACCTAATACATATGTATGTGTGTACATAAACCAAGATGCATAAAAACAATATTGAAAAACATGTTCGAGCAACAGCACATGTGTGTTGTGTAAAATAATGTCCAACCACCCGCAATTACGAGCAGCAGCTCCCACACGACGCCGCTCTCCACTTTGGCCAAGGCATAAACCCGCACATCAAAGTGGGTCAAGGTCAAGTAATTATCCAGCCTGCGCCTGCTCGCTCACTAGTTGGTGGTTCGTCAGTCAACTAGACGGTCGTTCAGCCACCCCATGTCTTTGGGCTTAAAGCGCATTCGACCGGTGTGTGTTGTGTCGGCCGAAGAGTTGGTGGCCTTCTGTGCACGTGTTCGTGCGTTCTTGTACTAAGTTTGCTAACGAAAAAGTATGTTGTTTTTGTATTCATGCGTGTGCTTACAACTGCTGACCTTACATGTTTCGTAAAGTTTGTTGTTTTATTTAAATTGCTGAGTCTGTTCAGTGCCAAAGGTTGAAAAATATTGTTTATTTTTTCTCTTTCAAATAAATTCTTGTTATTCTCAGTGAGAAAGGCTGGTGTGGAAAAGCTACTCGAGAAGACTCCCTTCCTAAAATATGCTTAGTGTGGCTTTTTTAAGGATTTGAACGAGGTTTTACAGATATTTAGTGTGCGCTTTTCTACTGATAGATATTTCTGCAGCTTTAATTTAAGCCTCATGGGATTTCTTTTTTTATTTAGTTTTTTCGTATCAGAATTCGCTAAAATATTTCTTTCATTATTTCATTCTTTTTTCGCTTTTTAGCAAACGAAAGCTGCAAGTACAGGAAAAAATTTAAAAACCCAAAGCCATAAAAGCTTATCGCTGTGACATTTCTGCAAAATTGTTTTTATATTTACGCCAAATATTCTGTTAGCGAATTGTTGCTGGTCACTAAGGCTGCTTAAATCCTATCGCACATCTACCTATTCAGTCACCCTTTGTGTCTGGTGTAAATGTTTTTCAACCATTTTGTTGCAAATATCTCTTTCTTCCAGTTTTTGTTGCAGCTCACAGATTTGCCAATTTCATCTATATTTATGTTTTATTTGCTCGCTCCGTTAGAGCGATTAAAATTTAATAGTCTGTCTGCCTGTCCGCCCGCCGCTCACATATTTTTGCATCATTTTTTCATCCTTTCTCTGTGTCGTGAGTGTGTGCGGACTTTTGCTCTATCAGGAAATTACCAGGAAATTCAGAAATGTGTTTTTGCTTCAATATTCAATGTTGACTATCATTTTTATTATTTTTCATTACTGCGCCTGATTTTACAACATTTCACTTTATTTCTGATTTGGAAAAATGAAATTTCGTACATTAGATTCCGGAAATTCTCCACCTGTCTCGACCAGAGCATCTGTTTTCTAAGTAGGAGGGTGTGTTGGTTGTGCGAGCCTCACTTATGAATTTTTCAGTATCTCAGATTTCATCTCTATCTGCCAGACTCTTGCTTTGTGTCTGCACAGTCTATGCGGACTACACCAGTTTTTATTTTATTTTCATTTCTTTCTATGTCCTCCTATATGTATGCCATTGAGAGTTACGCCCTTCTACTGATGAACAGGAAAATTAACTTAAATTATTCACAAGTCAGAAATAAAATTTAGAAGCAATTGTAAAGTAGAATGTTCATGTCATTGCTTGCGTAAATCAATTCGAATGTGTGGAGAAAATAAATTTGAACTTTAATTTCACTCTTTTTTCGTTTACTTTGGGAAATGAACACTTAGCATGTTTATTTAAAAGTTGTTCCATTCAAATGCTTGATTTATTTTAGTTTCCAGTTTATTTCGATCCTTGTACGTATCACATCAATATTGACTTACATTTTGCAAATTCAATTTAACATGGCAAACCAATTCCAATAATATGAATTTATCATGGAAGCATGGAAGCAGCCATTGAACGACTATTATTATTCTTTATAAAAAATAAACATTCACGTGCAAAAACTTTAGTGCTGCTGAAGGAGAAGACAATAGTTTTGCTGTTTTAACTATCGTCTGCAAATAAAAAAAAAGAAAAAATAAATAAAATATATACCATAAAAAAAGCTAAAAATACAATTCTTAGAGAAGTTCACCAATATTTCGCTGTTTTGTTTTTTAGAGCAATTTCATTGCATAATTTTCTTCGAATTATTTTGTTGTGTCTACTTTTCTTCTAATTTCCACGAAATATATCTTCCATTCATCTACCTATTGTTGAATTTCCATGCTCTTTGCCGATATTGAAATCTTATTCAGCTTATTATTGTCTGTGATAAATAGTGTAATGAGAAGTCGACGAACTTGTAGCTAAGTGGTGGTGCAATACACAATATAATTTTTCGTTTACATGCTGTGAGAAATTTCACAAACATACATTTTTTTTATAAATACATACATACTTTTAGTGACATTAATGGGCTCTATTGTCTTTTATTATTTATATTCCATATTTTCTTTAATTTATTTATTGTCATTTTTTCATTTCAGTAGCCCATCTCACTCACATCGTACTTTCCTTTCTCTTTCATTATGTTCTCATTCTTTTTTGTATGCACAGATATCGGTTCCATGTTGCAATTAGCAATTCAAACTGTCTCTTCAGTCGCTTGTAATTCTGTATTCACACAAATTGCAAGTGTGTGCTCGGCCACTCGTCCGTGTATGCATATTTTTGCTTCATCACTTATGCATTTCCACTTAGCTTAAGTCATTCATTGTAAGCATACTCATCCCACACGCTTGCCTTTCATGCCCCACTGAACTTGCACGCTTGCGAACGACTCAGTGTGTGCGTTGTGCTCAATAAACCAGCTTTGTGTTCTACTAATTATGATTTTCGACCCCCTTTTTTTATGATGACCTCACTTTATTGAGTACTCTGTGTAGCCCCACATCAGCCGCGCATCTTCCCCTAGCTCGCCGTAAGTGCTCATCATATTTTACGCTTGTCCATGTGCATTTGTTCTTTAGTACATGAAAAAGCTTTAGAGCCTTCATAAAAAGCAGAGCTTGTAATTTCCAAGTGTTTTTCGTTATCGATTACGACAGTTTATTTGTTGCGTTGGTACTTTTGTGACCGTTAATATTGCCATGTCACTCATTAAGATACTCACTCGCTGTAGCGGCGTTGTAAGCATTTTTTGTTGCTTTATTTTCATCGATTCTGTTAATTTGTACAATTACAACATCATTTTTCTTCTCTTCGGCGCTACAACATTGTCACAGTTTTCACAGCTCCTCTGTGTAAAGTTGAAGGCTCAGTTTTCGCAAAGTTTTTCACACTCGCCACCTCAGCCTACTCAGCCTACTCAGCCACCTGCCAATTTCAATTTGATTTATTTGCACGCTTCAAGCGGCGGACATTGATTTCTGATTAATCTGTTTAAGGTTCTATGAACTACCGTCCGGCGCTGTGGTCATCTTTTGTGTTCAGTTGATTTATTATGTGTCGTAATGCAAGTAACAGTTCAATTATTTATAAATTTTGAGCGATTTCTCTTCTTTTTGAAACTTCCTGATTGAACATTATAAATTAAATTCCTTCATTCCAAATACTAAAGGCCCTAAATTTAAACTTTTCCGTATTTTAGTGAAATGTTCATATTTAAAGGGTGTTTTTTTTTTTTGAACATGTGGATTTCAAGAAGAAGTAAAACGCCCATAATTTGCTATTACGGCCAAGAGTTTAGCTTTATTATAAAGATTAGGGTTTACCATTATATTCTAAAAAATTGTTTCGGGCTAGTGACCACCGCGGCAGGCGCGAATAAATTCTAGCCGAGAGGCCTGCAACAACGCGCTGAACCGAACTAATTTTTAAACAGAGTATAAATCAAGAAAATGCCGCCAAAAAGACCAACTTCGATAAAGAGTAGAAAATTATACGTCTAAAAAGACTACCCTTTACAAAAAATCGAATAAGTTAATTCTCCTACGCCAACTTCTTTTGCACTTTCCAACCTCTACTTCGCTTTATTTTCATTTTTTCTCAGTTTCGCAAAAACTTGCCACTCGCCGTTGATGGTCCATTTCCATAATTAAATCACTTTGTAGCAAACGCCTACATTTGGCAAATATTCGCGCGACCAGCGCTCCCTCCCGCTAATTTGATTTATTCAGTTTGTGAGCTGAAATTTATTCTGTTCGTGGCGAGAAGTTAAAAACCAAAACCACTGCCACCCAACACTCAACAAACCTTCTCTCCACTCTACAATGCACCAGAAAATTCTACAATGCACTCTAAATAAAATTTTTCTTTGGGCAATAACTTTTCTCCGCATACTTGTATAATTAAAAGTAAAGAAAAACAATAAAGTTACGCTGAAATGCAGAATAATTTCACTAGAGATGTCTTAAAGAATATCGGAACGAAGGAGTTGATTACGAATAATTGGATAATTGGGTTTCCAAGAGAAAGAGATAGAAAGAATGAGAGAGAGAGCATACATGGCCGACTTCAAAAGGGCTGGTTCTTCATTTGGATTTTAGATAAAGCGTTGGACACTTTGTAATCGTTGAAGCGATTTTCGGCCGAACTCCACTTCCAATTTGTAGTTACGTATTGAAGTTTTCCAACAAATGAAGAGACCTACAGTTTATTCCCTACCGAGGAGCGGCCGCAATTAGAAAAATTGATTTTCGATAATTTTGGATGTTGGTCGAATCAGGCCTGTTCTTCAGAATGGCAGCACGCAACGCTAACCCCTCGGTTATCGCGGCCACTCAATATATACATATATAAAATTAAAAAAACTATAGCAGGGACCGCAAGAAAGTCTGCGTTCCGCCAACAATTTGGAAAAAAATGGTATTGCATAGAACTTCTTTAGAACAATTAAAGCAGACGCTCTATGTTAACTTTATTCTCAAATTCAAGTTTCTGTGAAGGGAATAAACTCAATTTGACACCTCCCAGTAAATTATTGTATGAAATCATTTAGTAAAAAATATGGTACGCAATCCTTCCATAAGAAAGAAAAACTATATCCACCGCTCATCTCTAATTCTCTTTGTCCGTATGCAAATGCAAGAGCCACACGCCAAACGGAACAGGACTTTGCCGTTTATAATTGAAATGTACAGAAAGCAGCACAGACCACCGACCCGACGCCTTGCAGCAGTCCGTCCGGTGGCACAGGCGGCATGAGTACAGGCACACTTTCTGCTGCGGTCGGTCGACCAACATTTCTCCATGCAGACGTGCATGCAGGCGGGCAGGCAGGCAAATTCTGGTATTTTTTTTTTGCATGAAATTGGAAAATGCGCTAAAGTTGTGGAATTGCAGAAAGTGGCAGCAAGCAGTTTGCAGCGTAAGCAGAAAAAATGGAAAATCACTGCACCCAGGCGGCGTCGCCCTCAGTGCCAACGTCAGGATGATGAACTCTCGACATTCAGCAACACACAAACAAGTAAAAAAAAAAGAAGGAATAAACAAGTAATGAAATAAAAAACAAATATTTTGCCCACCTTTTTGTTGTTGCTGCTGTTGCTTTTGCTTGGCATATTTCGTTGTTTATTTCGCCCGCAAGTAGTTTTTGGTCGGTGGCATAAGTCCTGCATGTCGTCGCCTGTCTATCCAACTGTCTCTTTGTTCGCCCCCTCACCGGCAACTGCCTTGGTTTTGCCTTGCTGTATTTCTTTATTTCTTCCTTTGTTGTCTGGCGACGCTGCTGATGCCAGGAAAACAAATCCTTTCGTTCAACCCGCATTCCATTGTCTCAATGCTATTGTTGTGCTCTTTGTGTCGCATACATACATATGTGTGTGTGGACGTATGTGTGATGCGGAAAGTGTTATGATGCGGTGCAAATGTAATTAAAAGAGACACTTTATATTGTCGGATTCAACTCACTCGGCTGGTTGGTCGCTCGATCGGTGTGACAACTAAGTTTCAGTTGTAATAAAATTAATGAAATGAATTGACGCCATATTTATATTTGTATAGTATATATTTTTAGTATTCACCCTTCTGGGAATGAGTAATAACATCTTTGGCAGGAGCTAAAACTAGACTCAATACAAAATCGTTATCTTTTACAAAGCTTCGAAAATGCACGCGAACACTCTACGCACCGGCGAGAGCGTTCTCGACACCTATTTTAGGAAGATTACACTACAAAATTTTTAAAACCGATATCGGATACTCAAACCATTGCTGCGAGTTGCTACTTCTTTAGTCGAGCATTGCCAAGTGCAGCCTTTTCAACTTTTTAGTTAAGTTCTGGCGCTTTCATCTCAATGTTCGTACGCGTCCTCAGTTCGTTTCAAGGGAAGGGAAGGGTTCTTGTTTATGGTAAATAAAATGCGCCATTTGTGCATCTTAATGTTTCCCGGACAAGAGTCGTAGTAAACCAAAGACATCTCATTCGTTATGTTCGCAAATGATTTTGGTTTGCTTGGTAAGAAGCTTTATGGCGGCCAGATATTTGATTTTTTCCTGAATTCCTCAATATTTATCTCTCTTAACATGATTAAGAATTTTACAACTCCAAGCAAACCAAAATACTGATGCCCAATATGATAAAGTGGTTTAATTTTCATTGCGTTTAAAGTAGTTAAATGTTGGAAAATAAGAGCTCTCTTGCGGTCTGCCAAAGTAATTTGCCTTTTCCGATTTGCTTTCAAGTGAATTGATTTTTGGGCAACACACACTGAAAATGTCGTCTAAATGGTCTCATAGAGATTAATATTACACATGAAAGAGCTACTTTGTTTCGTCGGTGATACTTTCAGTGCCGTTTAAGGCACATTCCATGCAGATTTTATTTGTTGAGACAATGACCAATAGAGACGTGAGTCATTGTAGCCTTTCTCTTTGCCAAAAGGTTACTCATACGTCAGGGTGTCTGCGTTTTATTTGCAGATACCCTTGCCCTTACTCACTCGTTTCCTCACTGACACTTAAATATTTTTGCACCAACGGCAATCTCAAAAATCTGTCAACCTTATTTATTACACTTTACCGATATTGTGCACGCTCACATATGCAAATTATATATGTGTGACATAAATTTATAGTTTAAACAGTTAAATCTGCTTGAGGGAGTGGCATTTTTTTTTTTCGTAAACACTTTATCATTGTGAGTTTATCCCCAAGCAATACACACTGACACATCTTTCGCATTTTTCCCCACAAATACCTTCGTGTTCATTTTATGCCGTAACCAATATTTTTTATTCTTATTTTTTGGTTCTTTTTTGCATTGCCTTTCTCCGCTCCTTCTTTTATTGTGTTTGACATTTTAACTCGATTTTGATTGGAAATTTATTTTCACTTTACTGCATCAGTGAGTGCGTGTGTGTGCCTGTTTACGATATAAGTATGTGTGCGCTTTAGTACTTTTTTAACAAATAGACGTCTCGTAAAATATCAATAACAGACCGACAGTAAAGCCTAAAAGGATATCGAACAAGTGTAAAGAGGCATTGTAAATATGTTTGTAAAATATATGCTGCGAAAATCGCCTTCGGCAGTTTAAAAGGACGAACCTTTAATAGCATTTCTCGTTACCTCCCACATACCGCCGCCATATTTACGTGGTATGTGCGTGTATATTTACTATTACCGTATGTTCTTCTTTGTATTGGTTTTGTAATAAATTCCAACGACTTGTTTGCAGGCGCAGCGAATTCGATATTTGCCAATTTTCCCGATTCAACAACCTCCGCCACCTCCCTTTCGCTCTATTCGACACACTTCAACACCAGCACACTTCAACATGTATCGACCATCAAAAATCGACGCAAATATTTGCAGACATCGCTTGCATCGCTCCCCTGCCGGCGTGTGTCTGCCCGTATGTGTGTGTGTGTGTGTAATAAGGCTGCCACAGGTCTCGACAGTCTGTTCAATTTTCGCCGATTTCCATACGAGTTGCAGTAGTACTTTCCTAAAGGCAATTTCCTTTCGCCCGCCCGCAGCTTCAATTCGTCCGCTGGACCCGGCAACGCGCTGATTATCTTTAATTTGCCTCGCTCGGCTCTCACACGTGTCGCGCCTTTGTTTTACTTACTGACTTTGTTGGTTTTGAATGCGAGTTGACTGCCAAAGTGTTAAGTGTAAATATCATTTAGGGAGACGATTGAGTTGAGTTGAGTTGTTTACTCTTGTTTTGTGTGTTCGGTCTGCGGCGTCTTTGTTTGTCTTTGCTTTTGTGTTTATTCTCGTGGAAATTGTTTGTGCTTTGTGTTTTAAGCAAGGTATTGAATGGAAAATAAAAAAAACCAACCTTTTTTTTGTAAAGAATTTCAGCCGAAGAACTTCTAATTTCTGTAACAGCAAAATTTTTTCCATTTGTAATAACCGTTAATTGCTCACATATTATCCACCCTTTTGTAATAAAGATTTTTCTTTTTTACTTTCAGGTAATGGTCAACTCCTAACTCACAACATGGTAAATGCTTCCCACATGCTTGGGACATTCAGTAGGTCCAAGGCATTGGTCTGTAATTAACACATTCGAAATTTGGACCAAATATTTGTTACATATAATTAAATATTTAAAATTTATAAATATTTTCACATTTAAAGCTTTTTGATGGATAAAAATGGCAAAATATCCGTGAAACACTAATACGCTCTATTTTTCAATGATTTAAGTGGGGTTCCTTCCAATGTATACTCTCTATACCTCAATTAATATTAATTTTATCTCCTCCATTCTTTCATGAGTTCACAATAATAGGTCGTCCAAAGTCCTTAATTTGAAAACTATTTATAAAAATGCGAGCACTACACCCTCACCTTGTCATCGACCGCTAATTTGCTCGGACAACATTCCTATTCGTTGCATTTCCCTGTTGTTTCCTCCCATTTAACTTATTCTCTTCCTGCTTTCGCATTAGCAGGCAGAGTGGTACACTAGGAAGGTATCTGGGGAGATACCACATACAAATTACGCTTACGGGAATGTTGCAAATTTGTGTCACTTTTCCACATAAATAAATGTAGTCAGCCACTCCAGAGCAAAGCTGTGCAGCGCCGCCTCACCTAGACATCCTTGCTGGTTGGTTAGCGTTAGTGTTGTGCGCTCACAACGCGCTCTTATTTGCTTAGTGAACTATGAATAGTTTCTGTCGACCGCATACCCCCCACCGTTTAAATAATCCGCCGTCAATAGGGATATTTGCGCTGACGGCGTCGCTGGAAAACAATAATTGAGCGCAACTGAATAGTCGACTTATCACTTCAGCAAAAAATGCATTGAAAATACTTGAATATTAAACCTAGCTCGCCGCGGCTAAATTATGCAAGATATTTTATTCGATACCAAGTGGGTACACTTTAATTGCACTCGCTGTTCCTGGGTTTGGCAGGATACTGTTTCTCAGTTTCTCAGTTGCTTTTAGTCCATCGCGGTCCTATTGCTGTTGCTGTTGTTATATTTGTTATGCAAATCTTAATTTATTATAAGAGAGATACACTTGTAAGAGTCGCGCTCAGCCACTGCAATCCGTTTTTCAATTCTATAAATATACGCTTAGCTTGGCGATGCGGCAATATGAGTTTTCATAAAAAAATTTTCAAGCTTGCAAGCGGGAAGGCAAATGGGAAGGATTTTTTCTGTTTCCTCTTTTAGTTTTCTTCCCTCTTTTTTTGTTTACTTTTTATTCTCTGTAGTAGGATTTTTTTAACTTCGCTCTTCTCCATTGCTTTGCGTGCTGCTCTGGTTTTTTTTCGCTCTTCGCCTGTCTTACTCATCCTCTCGACAGAATACTCTTCAATTAAATGGAATTTTAATAAAATGCAAGTGCATGTATTATTTAGAATTTTCCTCTGCTATACGTAAGGTCGGAGTACAGCGCATTGAGTATTTCTCTAGAGCTTTTTTTGTATGTTTCTAACCGTTACATTCCATAATAAGAAATATTTTACCTCTATTATATATCTAAACAATCTCCTTATTAATATTAAATTATTTACTGTTATCCTGAGATCTTCTTTGCGGGCAAACAGCTCTTGGTTATGTTACTCGTTAAATTAAATGAATCCTTCAGTTTTTGTGTGTAGCCTGCTTGTCCAAAGGAACTTTTAATTCAGCTTGACTCCGAGAAAAATCAAAAGTGGAATATAATTTACATTTAGTTTTATGATAGTTAAATGTTTAGCTTTATATCAAAATAAATGTAGGGAAAATTCCTTTAAGAACCTTTTTTGTGAATTCAAATTTACCATTTGAGCCTACAAATATTCAGCAGAGGAATGAGGTGAGATTGAAATAGTTTTACTGGTGTTAATAAAGTTAGCAGCAGGTTAATATAGTTTCTATAAAATTGCCTTCTTTCTACATGTTTCACTACTTAATGAATTTGACAATTAACTTAATCCAAACGGAAATGAAATTGTAATCATTTCAAAGAAAATTCAAAACCATGGTAACTGAAAAGAGTTTAGAATAATGTATAAATTTGAGCTTTTCATCCTAGCCATGCCTTACCCACTGCAATGTATGTCTTTTAATGTAAAAGCCTCAATACATTTACCATCTGTCCTGTGTCCAATCGGTCTACGCCATTCCTTTAATCGCCCACATTTTTACGAATATGCGCCCACTAAACTAATACGTTTACTATGTTTACACTAATCTGTCTGTGCTTACATATCTTTATGAGCCAATTGAGACACATGCCAACACTCACACGTACACATGAGGGCGACCAAATTGCGCACACAAGAACACGCTAACAGCCAGCAGCCGTGTAATTTGCCTAGCGATAGCTCCAGTGCCAGCATTTTCCCTCGGAGACGCATATTTTCATATGTGAGCTTGTCCTTCGCCACCCGAGCTTCCCTAATCCTTTTTTCTGCACTAAAATAACATTCCCTTTGGAAACCATATCCCATACATGAAAAGTTCTCGTTGATTGTGCTCTTTGTTGTTGCCACATGCAAAAGTTTCTAACTGTATATACGAGTATACATTCTTATTTTCATTCGCTATCTTACACATTTATTTGTAGACAATTTTCGATGTGTGCACAGTGGAGCCAAATTCCTTGACTACTCGCAGCATCTGAGTGCAGTGAAAAATCAATTCTGAGACATGGCTGACTGCACTGTAAAGAAATTGGCAAGATGCTGCTGAATAATCATAGTCTTCGCGCCATATTCTTCATTTACATATACATACCTCGCCTCGCTGTTGGCTCTTATGATTTTCCTTTAGTAATGTTTGCGCGTTTTTGCTGTGTTTTTATGCTTTGCTTTTTTCTTTTTTTACTAAATTCCATTTTGTATTTTATTTTTGCCCATATTTTGTCGAAGTTATTTAAACTTTTGCTAAATTGAATTTCTATTGCATAAGCAAATATTGAAAATGGCAGGCAAGTGTAAGCAGGCAGCTCGTATGCGGATTACACGAAGTGGGCAGTAAAGGATGGAGAAGGAAGATGGCTTATCTCATTTATTTTGTTCACTGGCTAATCACTTAGCGAAAATATTTGGGATTCGACGCAACTTTGGCAGTTTCTTCGGAAAAGGTGGAAGGTTTTGTGTGATATCTGTTTTTTGCATAGTGTATGAGCATATTTTTGCTAGCATAGTTTTTGCCGTTTGGTACACATACATATGCTTGTGTGCTTAACAGATTTTCCTTAATATTTCTTGCTCCTTCGCCGACTGTCTTTTTGCGATACTCTTGGCTCCTGCTTCGTTTCTTTTTTTTTTGTATAATTCTTCTATGGGCCGCATATAAGCCGCATATGTGTGTGAGTGAGCAAGGCAATAGCTCGTAATTCATAAAATATTACTGAATGTTTTTTTCTTGACTTACTACTTACATCTTCTACCGTTGTCGTCTATCGTTCTTTTCATATCTTTTTTATACGCGAGCAGGCCATATTGCTGCGCTGTTGCTTTTGCTTCGAAGAATATGCTCATGCGTTGAGACTCATAAAATATTTTAGCTTTTTCTCTCTTTTACTATGAAAGTCGAAAAAGTTCAAAATTTGTATGTCGTATAATCTTTGAATAATCCCCTTTATGCATTTCCTAAGAGCCAGTTATTTGCATGATTTAACGTTCTGTTGTTGCCGGACCAGCTTGTTATACGTACTTACTTTCCAAATTCTTGGCTTTAGCGTGCACTCATCACTCTTTTCGCTACAGCGCAATAATGCTTACAATGAGTTGGTTTACTCCACATATGAATATGGACGGTCTTTCGCGTCAACGAGCCGTTTAATATATAGAAAGCGGCCGTTAAAAGTTAAGCATCTCATTTCCCTATACGAGTATATAATATTAATGCGATTCGACTGTCACAGCGGATCTCCGTTCCTTGGGAATTCTCATTTCTTTTGAGTCTGCAGTTGAAACCTGTAATTCTCAATAGTTTTATGGTTTTATTTATTAAAGTATTTTGTTTTCTATTTCTTTCCTCTTAAATTGGGTTTTTACTTTACTTCTCATTTTTTTAAATTATTCTTCACTTCATAACGGACACAGTATATTTCACCTTTAGCGTACAATTTCTTCAATATAATTTCTACTGCCATATATTTCAACGTTATCAGTTAGCCTCGCTGCCGCCCATGACAATCTTCCCATCAATCAGGCAGTCAGCAGGAGAAATGTTTTGCTTCTTCTTCTTTTTACTATTAGAGCAGTCCATAAATAATCTTATGTCGTACATTATCAGGCGCTGTGCAACTGCCCTGAATTCCCTTATTGTTATATATATTACATGACGCGTCGCCGTCTTTCGCTGCCCTTTCAAGTGGTGCCATTTTTTTTTATTGTTTTGTTTGATTTTTTGCTTTTAAAGTGCTATTGTACCCTCACCTACATACTTATTTATATACAAGCTTAAGTGACACAATTGACTCGGTTTCCTAGGCCGGCCATACTTGCAGTTATAGACACATTCTTACCTACACACATGACATATTTGTGGGTGTTAGTATTACTTGGAATTGTTTGTGTATTTGTACGCAGAAAATTTTATTGTTTTTATTGTATTCGATGTCATGGCATTTTATCAATCTCAAATTACTTGTATTTACTTGCACTTTATGTCGTAAAAACATTTCTTTTTTATTCAGTTTATTTTTCACTTTTATCGATTTGCTCGCATTTCAATTTTATAGGGCGCGAAGCTGTCGTTCCCATTCTAGTCGCCCATTTCCTTTTGTTATCTACTTTTTTATACTTTCTTACCTAATCAAAGTCCATGTTTATCATGCGTCCGTTATAGGTATTTTCATACGGTCGATTGCTTGTAGCAAAAGTTGCGTTAAATATGGGCTTTAAATGTTTTTTAGTGGTCAATAAATATTTGTCGTTGGGGCATTCCAAGTATCGCTGCGGTTCGATTCGTTTATCGTGTGGATTGTAAGTAGGCAATTGAAGAGTAAAGTCCTCTCTCGAGAAACAAAGCCAAATTCTCAAGTCCCTCATCAGTTACGTCCTGCTGTATAGTGTAGATGCGTGGGCGTGGACGTGGCGCCAAACAGCGGGGAGCTACTGTTGATTCGGCTATTGGTATTGATTTGAACCCAAATTTATTTTCCTTCCTTAAAAACCGTTCTAAAGACATGCTGAAGTATCAATTCGTGGGGACTACCACGCCCTTTTTCCAAGCAAAAATCCTGAATGCCTGATGTATAAAATTTATTCCGCATAGGCTTAAAAGATTTATAACAATGTCGTTCTATATTCGACCAGACTTTTATATTGAGAAAGAGACAATTTAGACGATGGCAAAAAAATTGTTGTAAGACATCACCTGATCCATCTTTCAATGGGCTGCGCTTTTAAGCTTTAGCTTTTATTTCTTCTTCTTGACTTGATTGTGCTTATTCTAACGTCACACCACAACTGCCCCAACTGGCAAGATAAGCGTCCTTCAACTCACCATATTGTTATTTATAACGGTTGTGAAACATGAAGTTTTTTTTTTTAATTTGAAACCGGCGACTAAGGTCACCATGAAATGGAATAAATGAAAAGTTATAGCTTAAAGCTGCTGTAACAACTAAAACTACAACAAAATAAGCAAAATCCACTTAATCTCATTAAGCTAGGCGACGTGTACGCGACAAGGATACGAACTCCCACGCGTAGGACGACAACTCACATGCACCTGCACGCATACTCGTACAAACATGCCTGTTGAGAATGCAAAATAGCGGGAGTGGAGACACAGTTTCAAGGCTAAAGCGGATACCCGTATATATGAGTGTGTGTGTGAATGCGAAACCATTTAATTTCTTCATAAATTTGTATAGCAAAGGATCATGTAATTCATATTTCCACTTTCACACATTTTTATTCCGCAGAGGAAAGAAACAATTCCAGAGAAATATGTGAAAAGAAACTTAAATTAAAGTGAGTGAGTTTGTCTGGAGTACAATTCTTAACTTATTGCCGCATACGGAATAATAAAAAATAAGAAAAACAAGCTCCCACGTACTTGCCTTTGCCAAGACACGGAGTGTTCTTCCTTACGTTTTGGCTCATTTCGGGAGAAGTAAAAAAAAACCAGCCCGACAGCAATTGATTTGCCTCGGCATATCCTTGAATTCTTAAACGGCGACCAGCAAAGTCACGTCATTAGACGGGTGAGCAGCCAAATGGTCGAGTGAGAGCTAAAAAGCGAAGCAGATTTCACGTAAAAAAAAGCGCGATAGAGATAAATCACCATCAAGGTTGAGCGATGGCGAGCCGCTGGAGAAGTGAAAGCTCAAGTGTTGGATGCTGAAGATTATCAGCCAGAAAGGTGTGGAATGGAAGGTAAGTGAAAGTGAAGCAATGGAAAGCAGCAATCGGGCACACGTCCCTGACACAAACTTATCTCAACGCTTCGGGGCAAATAGCTGCCGAATGATTGTAACGCGAATTGAAACCAGGCTTAACTTGGATTTGCATATGAACGCCGGATAGTTAATTATGGATGCAGAACGAGTGTGACATTGCGAATGAGCGCTTTTGTGTATGTGTGTGTGTGTGAGTGTGTACGCACGGCCCTCAAGCGTAGAGGAAAGTAGAGCAGCTCTCTCACACACACACAGGTGGATCTCCGGTGCTCGGAGCTAAATTTGTTAAATGCATTTCTTTTTTTTTTTTAAATTTTGCCGATTTCGTTGCCTGGTGCGTTCAGCCACGCAGACGCAGGTACAAACTTGTACATATGGCTTAAATATGCCTGAATGCCTCGGCATTTTGCTCGTCGCACAATAAATTTAAAGGACTTAAGCAAATAAGTTAATCCTTGCGTCAACAAAACCGAGTTTCCGTCGTTCACCGCTGACTGGTATGTATGTATGTGTTGTGTAGAGTCTTTTTCTGCTTGTTTTCCAACGTTGTTGGTTTTCATTAATGCGTGCATGTATTGAGACGATTAACGGCTTGAAATTTAAGTGCTTTAAAGTTGTTTTCTATAATTTATTACGGAGATCTTGCGTGTGTAAGGAATATTTGGACGCCCACGTCTGGAGTGTTTTTCCAAACGATTTAAGAACAAAAACAGGTTTCAACTGGAGAGCTAAATAGTTCAATCTGCTCAGCTAGTGATTAAAGAAAAAGATTAACTATTAAAAACTTCTTGGCTTTATAACCGATGAAGCGATTTACCGCCGAGTTTCTCTGCAAACGGCAAAACCTACAGTTTTAAGTCGCCAGTGCACGGTTAATTGACTTAATCCCTGTTGCCGGCAACATCCAAAAGAAATTATTTTGGAGTCGCTCTGGTGGGAATTCGATCCCAACTAGTAGCATGCAGCGACTCTTCCAGCTTCATAAAGAGCCCTTGTCTCTTCTTCTATTGAGCTGAGATTTCAAGTTCTCTACCTATAATCCGGAATCGCCATTTGTATGCTCTTTTTTTTCATATTTTAATAGGTCCCTGTCCCTCACTTTCACTTATTTACCACCGATGTCAATAATCTACTGTTTTTTGTTTTGTTTTATTTTTCTACTCGCCTTGATCTGCTTAGTTATTAATGAGATTCACCAGAGCCCTATCCTTGTAAACGAAACTAAGAACCATTGCGGGACGTGAGGAAATTGATTACACAGTTTCAGTTTCAATTTTCATTGTAAAAATATTATGCAACATCAAATGGCTCTTTGGTATCTTTGTGCGCTGCGAACAATTGTGGCACGCAACCGACCAGTGCCTTGCTGCCAATTTATATAGCGACCGATGTGAAGAGCAAGCGTTAAAGCACAAATGCAAAATTGGCGTAGAGATGATGAGTATTTTCAAAATGATTCGAAATACAAAAACAAAATCGGCTGATGCGAAATATATACAAAATGCGCGAGGATGAAAGCGAAATGAGCGCAACCAAATGCCTGCAACATTAACATAATAGCGGTTAAATAAAAACAAGCTGCAGCAATAACAACAACAGCTTGCTGTGCAGCGCTTGTCATCACCGCTGGCCGGGCTTGCGAAGAGACAAGTTACGCATTTGTTGTTGTTCGGTATCAGCAATTGACTGTTGGGTTGCTTTGTCAGGTGGCGAGCTGCCGTATGTTGGCTTAGTTGCCACAACATTGTGGCGGTTAACTTCTGTTGTCTGTTGTCTGCTGCGGCTGTAGCTGCGGCTGATCCATTTGTCATTGTGTTGCTTCTTCCATCCGAACGCACGCTCGCACCCGCGTGTAGCTAGCTGGCTTGCCATTTGGACCAGAAAGTGTAATTTTCCCGGGACGCAGCTAAAGTTCTATTGGTCGCCATATTTTCACTAAAGAGCACACACATACACACACACACACATAAACATGATTTTTATTTTAATTTAAAGTTTTTGCTTTGACATATTTGATTTTAGGTTTTTTAGTCTTTTAGTCGCGTTGCATTTGTAACATTTTCTGGTTGCGAGGTACTTGAGTCTATTTTAGTTTCTCTTTTACATTTCAATTTACACGTATGTAAGTATGTGAGGCATTATAGACACGACATTTCTTCATTTAAATGCTTGAGCTTCTGTCATAAAATTCTTTAAATAACTGAAAAATATCCTAACATTGATATATGTTATATATATTTTTTTTTTATTTATTTTTTTTTTTAACTAATTTTAGAGAGAGAAAGAGAGTCGAACCACCTCTGTGCTCCTTTAAAATCTTCTTGTCATTCCAAAATTATAATGTCCAATTTTTCCATGCCGAATCTAAAAAAATTTATGAATTTTCTCCTTGACTGTGAGCCTTTATACCTTAGATTATACCTCGAAACGTATGTAAATTGTAATGCGTGGTTCTTTTACCTCCACTCCGTTCAGATCAGGTAGAGAAGAATCTTGCTGTAATTGATATTTCTAATTGGTGCCGAGCAACGAAGTAAAGGAAGGAATGACGGGCTATAATCGTGGAAGCGGTATCTGCGCCAGTAAAGAAGAAGGTGAAGCTTCTGAGTGCTGAAAAACCAGTCAGCTAAATACGATAGGCTGATTTAATCCCTTCACAAGCTCGCAAAGAAGCTTTAACCGCTAAGGATTTTCTTCCTTCTCTAGTTTGCGTCTAACATTTGAAACCAGAGGGATGGAACGCCCGAAACCGAAGAGTTTATGCTATTATTTGGAGAAGTCTTGTCATGAATTTTTTATTTTTAATACTGAGATAGATGTTTCTGTGAAATAATAACAAAGTTTTTTTTTACTATTGTTATAGACATCCTTGATTCCAGAGGGATGTATGAACAAATGAAAAGCATTTTTTTATGTTTTTTATACATATGTACTAACGTAGGTATCTGTTATAGTTTTTTTTTCCGCAATTTAAGGCAAAGTTTACTTGTATTTAACTTCCCTTTCTAACTATAAAATTTGATTTCTAAACTTTATTATTGCATTATTTTTTAAATTAAAAATTTTTCACTTTATTTCTATAATTTGTTCCTTTATTTTTTTTTTTAAACACAATCTGGAAAACGACTAAAAGTCCAGCATAAAATAATATGAAACACATTCATTTACCATATGTATTATTAAAAATTTTGTTTATTTAAAAAATTTATTTTGTTTTATTTGGCATTTTCCGTTTACAGCTGAGTTCTAAACGAAAAGTTGAATGAACCGTTAAGTTAGTTAACGTAAAAGTTCGTCTGTCGGTATTAAATGCTCATACATACATAAATAAACTAAAAATAGTTTGCTTACATACATATACATACGCGTATATATAAGTTCATTGTGTAGTTAATTACAAAAATAATAATAATAAATTACAACAATTTCCACAAATTGCTCAACGTCAGCGCCGAATTTTTCGCTAAATGATAAATGTTTAGTTTCTATTTCGATTAAAATTTCTTGAAAATTGCTTGCTGCTCTCTTCAACTACATGCAACTAAAATTTATTTATTTTTATTTTTCTTTCGCTTTGTTTCAGCAAATTTCCTTAAAATTTGCTTCGCTTTAGCGGCGTGGAAGAATTTGCCTGCTCTGGCATTTGTTTTGTGAAGCGTCTCGCCTTGGCGTTGTGGCGTTGTGGCGTTGTGTGTCTGTAAACAAAGTTATAACGCGTCGGGCGCACGGCTGACCGCCTTCTTCACCGCCTTAAATTAATTTGTATGTGTTTATTGTTGTTACTCAGCAAATTATAGCGCATAATTGGGAATTGTAAAATATTTGTATACGTAAATTTTGCCTTTAGCAAGTGTCCGACATTAATACATACATACATATGCATATATGCATCTTTTCTTATGTGCATGGTTAGTTGGGGGAGCGAACGCGACTAACGTTTGTATGTATGCGTATGTTTGGCATGCAGAATTTTCGAAAAATTTTATTATAGTAAGTAAAATGATTTTAAAAATTTACCCCATTTTTCGTTGCGCTTTTTCACACTCGCTCTCTACTGTTTGTTTTCTCTGCCGACTCTCTCTTCTTCTTGTAGTAGTATTCTTTAAATTCCATTTTGCTATTCGCACTCTCATTAAAATTCATACAGGAAAAGGGAAGGGATGAGAGCTGACAGGTGGATTTCAGCGTCTAAAAATAGCGCCGGATGAATTTCACTTGGTCGAACTACACATATTTTTACATGTACATACATTCATACATACCGCTCATGTGTATCATAAAACAAGCGCCCCCATTAGACGCCTCCAACTGACTCCGCTTCCGTTCTTCTTCTACTTACGTGTAGTTGTTGTTTTTATACTAGAACGTGTATGTTTGTTTGTTTGTTTGCTTCAAATTCAATTCTAATTCAAATTTAATTAATATATTCCCATTGTTTTTTGTTGTTTGTACGGCAGTGTGTAATTCTCGTTTGTGATCGTTCGCTCGCTCGCTCGCTGCTTAATTAAAATCCTGCACTAAAGCGGTCATCGGCTGGGCACACACACACACACACACCCGCACGCACACAGAGCCACATAACTAAATAAATAAACAAACGCAATGGAAATAAAGTTGCAATTTCAAATTTGCACTTTCGCTCTTCGCTGCCTTTGTTGTCTGCCCGTATATACTTGTACACACGCACATACTTACACATACACATTAAATTTTCCGCCGGCCGTCACTTATTTGATTGGCTTTATTGCATTCCGTTTCTTGTTCTTGTTCTTCTTCCGCTTTTATTTTGTTTATAACTCAAATAGTTTCGCAGCATGCAGCTGGTTAATTGTGTGTATGTATGTGTGTCAGCTTGTTTGCTCTGCACTTTGCTGTTGAATCTGAGAAGTCACATATATGATAAATAGATGAGACGGTATGGGAGATGAGATGATATTATAGAAGCAAGCCCAGTTGGAAATTCCTGCGTTTTACATTGGTCGGACCTCCAAATTATCACTGAGACCTTGAGTACCGCAACCAGATGTCCAGATATGTCCAGCTGTTTTAATATCTTTTTCGCACACGTCTTAGGCAAGATTTCCTTTATTCTTTGAGGAGTTTATACTATTAGTTGATGATTGGTTAGTTTATGTCAGGCGTCTTATGCTGAAAGAAATTCCAATTTCGTCTGATTCCAATCTACTCGAAGAGCTTTTATATAGGAAGGTCCATTGAAAGACTTGAAGGGACTATAACGATCAAACCAAAGGAAAATTCGAATCATGTGTGTATTCCACTCGCTGAATGATCAGTCGGAGTTCTACAGCGTGGACTGTGTTTTTCCCACAGAAATCATGAAATCATTTGTTCCGTAGGAAGTGCTGATAAAGAGATATATGAATAACGTAAGCTTGTAGCCATAGGCCAGACTTCGGCAGATCTCTTAACAATTTCAACATGGCGAACTGTATAGGCATTTTTCGAACGAGACACTTTTCCTCATCTAAATACGTCTTGGACGATCGATATCTTTATCCGTTTCAAATGCTCGTAAATATTATATTTTATAATTTTTTTCATCATTTAAATGACGGCCACTCGAAACGTTCAACAAATGTGTTCTGCTCCACGGTCGCCCTTTTGATTATAATTTATTTGCCTAGCACCTTTTTCTCCTCTTGCACCGCTTTTCGCATTGAGTTTGCTTACTCAAATTTTATTCATGTACAAACACAACTGTGTGGCCCGGGTTCGTCAAAACGTCAGAAAGAAAAAAATCAATAGCGTCTCTTGTCACAGTGCGTCGCCGTCGCTGTTGGCGTGCTCGTGTTTGCCTTGTTTTGCCCTGGGGTCACTGCGAATTTCTTTGTGTTCTTGACTTTTAACTTTGAGCGTTAAGTTGTTAACAAATTTCACAGACACAAAAGCGTACGGGTGCCTCCTGCCTACGCAAATACGAATCTACTTAACTCGAACGCATCTCGCCTGACCCTCCATGTCCCGATGTCGCATTTAATTTTAGAAGCTACAGATGCTGTCTACTGGTTGCTACCTCCGTCGTTACTGTTTCTTTTTTAGCTAAGTGAAATAATGAAAATGCTAATGTCTCGCTGCTTGAGCGTCCAACAAGACAAAGATTGCTCAGAGTAGCTTGCTCGTTATTATCATCGCTTTCGTTCGCCATTAAGACGCGTCACACACAAATTTATGATTTGCTGCCCCTCGCCGACGCCACTCTGCCATTTAATTAATGGCATGACATGAAATTGTTGCGAAGTGTTTCGGCTACACGCCTCGTCGCTTATAACGAGCGCAGGTCTTTAAGGGGAATGAATGGATGATAAAATGTACGCTGCCGCCAATTACACCTCGCTCGACGGCTCGCATCTTCCCCCTCAAAAATTACGTTTGTTGTAACATTCATTCTTCTTACTGTGAAATATTCTGTCAAAAATTTAGCATGACCTTGAGGACTACGAAATTTTCTTCTAAGAATTTGTTTGATACTTTATTTAATTCCATTCTATTGCTTCTGAAAATTATCCGCTTTTGCTTTAAGAACTTTTATTATGAGAGTAATATGTATTTCGCCCTTTTTAAAGTGGAAGATAAGAATGTTATTACGGCTACAAAGGAGGATTTAATTAATGAAGATGAAGTTAATATTTTAATTAATCATTTTTGTGTTGCTCGAAGCTGCACTAAAGTTGTGTAGTAGCATTAGCTTTGTAGCCGCTGAAGCGATATTCGGCGGAGCTCCTCCTTCAATTGTGGTGCCTTAATGTTTTTCCAAGGGGCTTTTATAAGGAGCTTTTTCATGCCAGAAATACATTCGGTGGGATTGGCATTCCCTCTTGAGGAGGAGGGAACTCCAATTAGTTTTCTATAATTTTGAATGTTGGTAATGTTGCGCCATAAAAATAGTGTAAAAAACCGAACAATATAACAAAAACTAATTCTTGGACATAATGAGTCAAGGAGAAGTTTTTGGAAAATGGAGCTACAGGGCGTCATGAGCTTAAGTAAACCTAAAATCGCTGTCCAGCTACTTTGATTGACCAACTGGTTGATTACACCGTACATGAAACTCCTATTAAATGACCTACTGCCTGACTGACTTGATTCACCAACAACGGAAATTGACAAAAAAGAAATGGCGGACCTAAGCAACTGACGGCAAAAACTTAAAGAACAAGCTGTCTTAACGCTGACGTATACAAACCTCACTCCCTACAGGCGACTGGGTGGAAGCAATGAGTGGGGAAGAAGACCGCTATGAGTCAGCCAAGGAAAGAACGGAGAAAACGTCAAACTTTGCTTTGGAGCACTGTGGCTGTGTAGAATCTGTTGCCACCCACTTCACGTTACTTCTGTCGCAGCAAAATCGTGGTTGGCAGAAATTAAATACTACTCACAATACCTGACAGCATTGCAAATGAGTTGCGGCAGCAAAGCAAGGAACATTAAGTTGAGCGTACCAAAGTACAATCACCCTTTGCGTGCGTCTCAGTTAGACCTTACTGCGCTCTGCTTCTTCTTCGTATTAAATAGTTTGTCCTTTCGTCTTTAAGTGAGGGCACACAATTTCAGTTTCCTTACTGTTTGTTTTTGTTAGTCATGATTTGTTTTGTAGTTTTGTAAGGGTTTGTGGTATTAAAGTTACATACATACGCGCTCAGTGTTTTCTTCTGCCAACTTTTCGTTGCTCATTGGAAAAAGTTTTATAATATTTTCTGTTTTCTTTCTTTCTATTTATTTTTGCCCACTTCCGCGCTATCAGTTCGTTGTCCAGGTCAGACTTAGGCGCACTAGATTGCCAAGCAATGCGCCTTCTTCCTGCTGCTCGCATGCATTTTCAATGCCTCATCAGTCTTTCCACATTTACCCTTTTAATTTACAGTTTTCCGTGGCGGCAGCGATGGCAGCGTCGTCGAACCCATCACCTGCGCTGCTTGGGGCTTTGCGAAAGTTCATTCATTGTGCGCGGCAGTGTTTTATTATGCATTTCCTTAACTAATTTGTTTTTCGCGAGGGCTTCTTTCACGTCTTCTTCTTCTTCTTTTGCTTGCCAATTTCTTCGTTTCTCATTTGTGTGGCACTCTTATATATGTATGTACGTACAATATTTTCTGTAGCCCTCTGGCTGTTTGTTGGTGCTCCCCTACCTGCTTGCTTGTTACTGTTATTGTTGTTATTATTATTTTGTTGTTGTTGTTGTTGATGTCACGGCTGTCAGGTGGAAATATTCTTTTTCTTCTTTTCCTTGTTGGTTGTTTTCTTATTTTGCATCTCCCTCTATCTTTCGCTTTCTTTATAAATTGCTCTTCTTTTAGCTCTTCGCACCTTTCACTCCTTTCCCCCTCTCCCGCCTAGCATGCGATTTATTTGTTTACTTTGGCCAAGTGTAGTACTTATGTCGGTTAGTTGGCATAATAATTGCACAAAGCTGCTCTAAGTGGTTATAATGAAAGTAACGACACATTCTGAGGAGAGCACGAAGGAGGTAATAAGTTATGCAAAAAAGAAAGGAAGAAAAAAATAAATAAAAAAGAAGGAAACGAGAAAATCAGCGCGTGGAGAATGAGGTCAAACTGGTCTCTTTTTTGTTTTGTCATTAACTTCGTAATTGGGGTAGAGATCGATGGAAAGTATTGTTTGAGATTTCCACAGAAGAATCTTCACATAATATTAAGGATATCTTTATATTTGGTTTGTGAGGATTTCTTGTTCTACTGACATATATATTTAGGGCTTTTATCATATAGAGAATTTAAAAAGATTCTCTCCCCTTACATTGAAACTATCATATGCACATGTATGCAAAATTTCCGTAAATTCAGCATCACTTGAAAGTCAAATTTAATGAAAAAGCGTACCTCTGCCTTTCCTCTCCCAAACCTCCTAAGCATATGGGAGAATTTACAATCATCAAACGCATTCTCATTCTTCTTTGTTTTCATTGTTTATATTCCCCTCTTCATCCAAGTATTTTATAATGGCATTGATACCGGAAAAGAGATTTGTACTTGATAAGCTCTTGCGCAACTCGGAAACAAATGAACTGCAATTTTTCACCTGCTTCGAAGTTTCTAATTAGCAACCTTTTGCTGAACTGCATGAGCCAAAGAGCAAAGTTATTAGATTTGAAGGAAATGATGAAGAAAAGCACACAGCAATGCTTATTGGTAAAATTCATACAGATGTACGCAGAAGAAAGCAAAGCGTATAATTCGAAGAAGTTTTGAAAAATTATCGATAGATGAATTACTGAGAACAGAAAGCAATTGCAATGCGCTCATTGTTGCATCGGTAAATAATGAGCATAGATTGCAGTAGCCCATACATTTAGGGTTTTAACTTTTTGTTAATACTTTTTGTTTATTATGTGACTAATTCAATATTTAATAATATTACAATTTAAGCTATTAACAAGTTGTTGGGAAGTAATCAAATTGTTAAATTTAATAGCATATTAAAGTATTTTAAATTAATAATTTTTATTGCGCCATACAATAATAAAGCAAATCACTTTTTTTTTTCAAAAATGTTAACGGTTTTATCGCTTGACGACACTTTACGCTGCCTTATGAATACCCTGATGTAAAGGCCTTCGAAGGCACTTGTTCGTCTACGAAAGTTCCAGCGCAATTTGATTGTCAACTTGCAGATGAGCAGGGAAGCTTGAAAAGTCTCTGTGTGCGTTGCAGATTTTTAATGTTCTCTTAAAGTTTAATAAGGCGTTTAATGTGTGTGTTTTTAATGTGTAGCATAAATTAGTGAGGGTACTATGCTATGCTTTTTGAATCTTCAACTGTGTATTATTACCGCAAGATATTTCTTTTATCTGCTAATTTTTGACACCGATGTTATTGGTGCCTCAAATGTTTGGCTTATAATCGGCAAATATTACGAGTTTTCGCGCTGAGCTTCGCCAAAAATATCCAAGGCATTTAATGAGGCGCTTAACAAGCAAACTGAGGCGGCATAAGAGACTAAGCAGCAATAAAGTGTTTCCACGGCTGTTATGGCTATGAGAAGTGCGTGATGTGTTAAATATCGTATTAAAAATTGTCTAAAGTAAGAGTCTAAAGAATGGAATTGCATTTCAAACAAAAAAATTTCAAACGTCAAACTTTTCAAACGCACCTCACAACGCCAACCACGACTCCGCTGACTGAGACTGTTTAGAACTGAATTTAATATTGCAATTGCCACGAAATGCAATAAAAATTCCACTATAGCATATAATCTAAAATGGAACTAAAAAATGAAATAATGTGAAAAGGAAAGGAGTAAAAACTGTTTGTGTGTTTTACGAGAAGTCGTTGGGAAAAATGGTTGTTCTTTAATTTAACAGTCACATAACGGCAGCGAGCTCATATATGACAGGGTGTATACTCTTTTACTATTATGATGGAGAGAGTACAAAAAGAGGGAAGTTGGCCAAGGGAGATGGTGTGTTTTAGAGATGAGATGAGTGTCTTCGTGGCCGAATTGCGCCAGCAACTAGCAAATGGCAAGGAAAAAATGCTCTGACATGGCATCAGGAGGTAAGCAATCTAGCTAATCTTATATGAGTATCATTAAAAATGTATGAGGATTTTGTGAGAATGCAGCTGCTGCACTTAAAATATGACAAATACACTTTTGCGAGATTAATCAAAGTTAGAAAGGGAAAAATATGTAGAAACAAATATTATCAAAAATATCTTAAAATTGTCAGGATTGCCCTGGAGCGCATAAAGATTTTGGTTGCTTTAGCGCAACGTTTTAAATTTGACAGCAAACGGTGTGATCCAATGAACACCTTCCTCTTCAATTAATTTCCTATCAAAAACATAAAAGTATTTTATAAGGGAAAGGGAAATTAAAACGGCTAAAATTATTTCGGGAAAAACTAATTCTGAAATTAATTGAAAATTTAAGGACGTGAAACTCTTACTAAAATATTACTCTAGAAATATAGCGGGGAGAAAATTTATATTCGATGTTAGTTTTTAAAAGGAGATGCCACCTGTATAAAAATAATAATCTAATAAAAATGCGATTCTGCAACTTTTGGGTAAAAACATTTTCTATTTTTTGTTTAAAGTTTTCAAATCAATAGATGTTGAAAGAAAAGTACCGTAACATAAAGATGTGCTTAACAAAAATGTTATGAATTGTGCACACAGAGTATTACATCGACAACAACAAAAAATGTGTCATTCCATCGATACAATGTGGTAAGATAAATACATGAGCTATAACAACGAAAAATTACATATCAGTGTATATATGTATATGTATGTCTGTTTATGCGGGCAAACTTTTATGAGACCGAAAAATGATTAATTGCCAAGAATGTGCAGCCAGAAGGGTTGCCAGAAGGCCTGTGACTGGCTGTTGCCGCGTTTGCCCACCTCCAAGTAGTTGCCACACTCCATGAGAGAAGGGCGTCTTTTTCAATGTTATCACTTATGTATAACCTTAAAGAAATGTATAAGCTTACTCTTTCTTTTGCTCTTTGTTTTTTCATTTTTATTTTTATTTTTATTTTTTGCTTCCCTAGCTTGTCTACTCGCTAAACAAAGAGTGTTTTTGTGCGCCTTCTTTGTGTAGTCGCGTGCTCGAGTGGGGGCAAATAAATTTATGTTGTCATTAAATTTCAAATCACTTTTTTTATTTTTATAACATTTTCAAAATACATTTTTTTTGTATTTCATTATTTGTAGCTTCCATTTCTAATATTTTTATTTACTTAATTTTGTTTTGTTTTATTTTTTATTTTATAAATTTTATTAATTCAATTTCGTAATTTTTTTAATTATATATTTTCTTTATTTCTTTTTAGATATATTATATAATATTTTTTATATTATTTATTTTAGCTAAATTATATAATTTTCTTTATATTTCGTTAATTTAGTAATTTTTCCTCTATTTGTTTATTGAAAAAATTATATTTTTCATTTAATTTTTTTATAAAATAATTTCGTTTTAGCAAAAAAAAAACTAAAGCCAGCAATTATTTTCTTAATTCTTCAGCTTCGAAATCAGTTCTGAAGTGCTCTACAAATAAAATTGAAACTTTTCATGCATTACATGTTCAACAGAAAATAAGGATTATTTTTCAAGTAACTCCACCAGCATTATCCCGCAATGTATGTATTGGCATATACAAATATATGTATATACCAGAACATAATATGTACAAATTCTGCAAGTTTAATAACTCATATTTGTAGTGAGCTCCACGCTGCCGACGAAAAAGTCTTATGAAAGTGTAAATAATGTGAGATTTCCTTTATTTAGAATGGCAAACTTTTGTCATCTCACACTGCTTCTTGATCCTCTTCTTCTTCTTCTTTCTCTTCTTCATATTTTTAATACTTTATTTTCAATATTTTTTTCTCATGAAACATGTCAGCCGACTCACAGCAACGACACACACTTGAGTCACTTGACGTGCCAGCATCCAAACGAGCGAGCAGCGAACGGACGCCACGAGACACTCTCGAAGGCGTTGAACGGTACATTTCAAAAACAGAAACTTTTCGAAATTCACTTTGAAATGTTGCAGAGTTGAAGAGTGCTTTGAGCGGCCATAAACACACACACTCTCTCTCTCCCACTCACACACACATTCACGCGCTTGCATACACGTATACGTAAATGTCAACACGTAGCGCATGCAACACACCGACAAAGTCACAGTACATAGAGCATGGGATTTTAATTTGAAAATCCTTTAACGACTAAAAATCATGTGCAAGAAGTAGCAAGTTTTGAAAAGCACTCTTCAGGGAAAGCGCATATATGTATACATACATCTTAATAACGGTACTTATACACATACATACAGTAATTATAATATGTATATGTACACGTATGTATGCTATTATTTTGAGTAATTGAAGCGCTTGTATTTTTCCGTTCTCTTCCTTTTTTCCATCCCATTATTTCCGGTTATGTTCGTTGACTTTTTGCTGGTTCACCGTTAATTTGATTAATTTATAATTGGAAAAATTTTATATTGCGAATGCTCACTTTTAAGTTCAATTAATTACAAAAGCTCGGTTGTGTGTGTGTGTGTGTCTGCCTGGCTGCGTTTGCATCAGCGGGTTGGGCGATGACCAACAACGTCCAGATATAGAAGTAGTTCTGAGCTGACTTATTTATTGTAAGTACAGTTTATTTTTTTTTTTTTGTTCTCTTTCTTTTTTTAGTGAATCGCACATGGTTTTCAGAAAAATTATTTTTATTATATTTATTAATTTCATTGAAAATTGTTTGGTTAAATGTTACCCTGTTAAAAAATTTATAAAATGCGAAGCGTTTTTTTTTTGGAACTGGTCTTTCAACAGCTGTGTTAGTAATTCGAGCAACTACAATGAATTTATTGAATGAAACTCTTGTTGAACGCATTATCTCGCGTGACATCTAAGATCGTGCGATTTAACACCGGTGGACTGTTTTCATGGGGTTATGTGAAGTCGCTTGTCTAAACAGATAAGTCCGCGACGGTTGACGCTTTGGAAGAAATATTCAGCGCGTATGTCAGGGCTCCAATTGCTGCAAAAAGTGGTTGAAAATTTGGCTTCTCTACTGGAATTGATTCAAGGCAGCTGTGGTGTACACTTGCTCAAAATCATTTTTAAAGCCTAATAACAAAAAAAAAAAAATAAAATTCTTATTTAAATTTGAAGAGGTGAACAAAATACCTGCAGCACAATTTAAGGGGTTATTAGGATTTTGCAGCTTCAAAAAAATCTAGCATATTTTCTTAAATTTTCAAGCCGATCCGAATAATTACAAAAAAAAAATTGTTTGAAACAGATCCCAATTAAGCCCATGTAACTCCTTAAATGAATAAAATTTATTTATTTTATTTAATTTTTTTATTTTACTGAACCTTTTTGGAAACTTAACTCAAAATCCTTGCATATCTTCCACTGTGCATCCATGGTATTTCCCCCTTTTTACATACACACATACATATATTGCCTCGTATAAGACCTCCATATATTGCTATATGTATGTATGTATGTATGTGGGTCCTTATTTCCGTCAACAATTGAATAATGACTATTGCATACCCGTGACCCCACAAAATGACCAATTGCATTATGATATTTAATTTATCAATGTAATAATAATAGTATAATTTCCATTTTTGTTGGCAGTGTGAAATTAATGGATCGTATTGAATTAATTAAATGCACTGTCATTTGGACAATACAATAACAAAGTGATTGCCAGAGAGGTGGGAGGCTATGAAGGCTAAACGGCAGACAATATGGCTGCTGATGAGCAAGAAGCTTCTTCTATTATTTTCCATTTTTGAACAGGTGTCAGTCTTTATTTCCACCCTCACCTCCCACCGCAGTAACGTTGCGAATCAATTGCCACAATGAAAATCGTCTGTTTTGAATGTAGTCGTGTCAATAATTCAATAAAGAAATTAACATAAAAATAACCTTTGGACATTCCATTTTTTCTTTTATCAGCCACGCCGCGACAACACCAATTGTCGTTTGGGGAGCGAAGGTGGCGAGCGAAGCTCTAACTACATTACAATTCTCTGTTGTGGCATTCGACGCTTAAACTGTTGTTGTTTTAGCGCTGTGACATACAATTTTATAGCGTTTTGCACTGGGCGTTCGGCTCTGTGTTAGCTGGCGGCTCGTGAGTGGTAGGTAACTGTGCGGGGCTGGACTAACTGTAACAACGTTCACTTGGTCTGGGTCAATGTCAATTCAAATTCATTTAGAATACAAATTGAATTTTATGTTGGTGACAAGCAAAAAAGTGTCAGAGAATTAAAGAAAGTACCAGCAATGAGAGAAAATGTATTAAAAGGGAAATGAAGATAATAAAATGCTGGTATGAATAGTTGAATTCAGTAAAAATAAAAAAATAAAGCATGAAGGTCGTGTAAATGGGTTGAATGAAAGGAAAATAGTTTAATATGCATATACGTAGAAGTGCACAAAACGTCGCCAAGGATCGATTAACACTTTATATAATATCTTCGAATCTCAGTGTGGATGCTTAGCTGAAACCCGAAGCATACGCCCTTCGCAGAGAGACTTACTAGTTCGGTACTAGTAGAAGTCCTGCCTGCGGCAAGCCAAAAATAAAATTAATATACAGAAGTCGCATGTCTTGTGTGCAATGTACTGTAAATGCACACATATGTAAGCGGCTAACACACATACGAGTACATATATAGGTATATTACATGCTTGCGTATCTTGTCGTTGTGTGACAGGTCATTTTTGCTGTTGGCAAATTTATTGTGAACCAAACGATAAATTGCAAAATATTTTCACATTGTGTAGTCTTTTACCCTCCTTTTCCTCCGTGTCCCTTCCCCCTTTTTCGCTCAATCTTTTGCAAAGCGAATTTACGCCATTCCATGTGTGAAAAGGCGAAGCTATTGACAATGCTTTGTATAATTTTTTTTTATCTGCCTCAGAATGACTAAACGCTAGGGTAGGTGCGAGGGCGGGGTTGGATGAAATAGGAAATAGCCAAACAGGGCAATTGGACACAGTGTTTTTTATCAGTTGCTTTTGCTGCCCTTGTTATTTTTAGTTCATTTTTCTCACTTTTTGTGTATTGAAAAATTCTACAATATTTACACTAACTAGTTTGGCAATTTATCTTCTCTCGCTCTCGTTCTCTGCCTCTGGGAAATGCATATACAGCAAAACTGCACCGGCTTGCAAACAATACAAAAAGTATTTCTTTTTATTCGATTTTTTTTTTTTTTTTAATAAGAGTTGTACGCACACTTTAACATAAATGTCAACAAGGAATATAAAAAATGTGAAAAAGTTGACTTGAACGGAGCCAAATCAGTACAAGAAGTTCGCCCATTAAATAAAGCACTTCATCATCATTATCTGCTCCAGGCAGACTCTTTGCGGAGTGAATATTAAGAAAGATGACGAGCTCACTCACAACTAGCAAAAAGTAAATATAAACTACTTGACCGTTGTCATTGAAATTGACAGTAAGATAAGATGTGACAGCAAAGGCATAAAAGCTCCCCCAAAGAAGGAAATGGTTCTAAAATGTTTTTAGCTTATCTTACGATTTTACTGTTGTGGCTTTTGTAGCGGTTCTCCAATCCTCCTTGGGCGCAGATCTAGTCTAAGTCATCGAGGTCATCTAACGGGAGGTCCGGGAAACCAGCTGTTTCGAGTTAGGTGGAAAAGGGGGTAGATGAGTAGGTTTGGGGGGCATGTAAAGTGGCGGTTAGTATTACTCACTTCACTGGAAAAGAGTTCATGGAGGTGTTGACTGTCTCCTAGTGAATGACATTTAAATCGGTTCTTGTCTATGGTCCTGAATGGAGTCAGTCTGGTACTCCCTTCCTGATATGCCTAGGCAGTTGTTCAGCTTCGTTAACGATTTTACTCTAATTTATACTCCATGCACAGTTGAAAAATATAAAAATACATAGTTGATAACTGTTCTTTTAGAATTGTGTAAAAGATCCTTCTTGCGCTCAGAGCTTTTCACTGGCGAAAATTAAACTCCCACTTGCCCTCTCTAATCCATATTAGCGAAGTTTGAGGCAAAGTAAATCCGTTTTCATTGATTGCAGGAAGATTTCACCTGCTCTACTGGTTGCACAATTCTTCGAAATCGAAATCGGTATCTACTTTTTATTTATTGCATTCCTTAGAGCAAGATATGAAACTAAAACTGAAAGGAAAACAAATACATTCAAGTAATTTCAGGTGAAGAGATACGAGTATAACTCCTTACGCGGGTAAATATTTACTCGCAAATAAGAGGAAATATTGACAGAAAATCACAATGAGAAAATCGGTCAACAAAGTCGGAAAGCTGAGTGACATGGATTCATATTGCAAGTACTTTAATCTACGAGTATATATATGTGTGTGTATGTATGTATATGTAATTTTCTGCAATTGATGAAGAATCCCACAATCTGCCGCTACAGAAAAACAATCAATACAACTGACACACGCACCGTTGAAAACCTGAGAATCTCGGTGCAACCGCCTTTTTGTTGACTGTTTCCCATCATTACATGAGCACATAATGGCGGATGAAAGATGTAGAATGAAGGTAAAGGAACAACAACACGGCAAAGCGAATATAATCTCGCTGCAGTTCATATTTCTTCAACTGTAGCAAGAATGCGGAGAGAAATCTGCGAATGCACACACAAATTATTTGCGGAAGTAGAACGCAAGGAAGTGATTTAAGTAGATAAGAATGAGGAAAGTAGAGAATTGCGATGCGAAGGATCAAGTGATGCTGGAAGGATTTTATTATTGCTGAAAGAGCATGAAATTCCCAAGTTAATGGTGAAAATATATGTCTTCTGAAAGGAAACTGTAAATTTTATAATTTGTACAAAGAAACAAAACTCGAATATCCTTCTTCTGATTATTGAATTTATTATATCCATGTATTTCAATAAAATTTACTCAAATAAGGCGAAGCTCTCAAATTCAAATCAATTGAAAATAAAAATTTAAATATCTGAAACCTCTTTATTAAATTCAAAGTGCTTTTCTAAGCGCTTTAAGGTCCTTTTCTCTTGATTCCTTAAGATCTTGTCCCACAAGGTTGCCCAGCTCAAACAGTCATTTGCTGTTTATGTATATGCATTTAGCTCTCAGCCCCATTACAAAGATGGAGATGGGTATTTATGTGAGGAGGTGCACCAAGTCCGTGGGCCTTTTCTGCCCTCAATTCTTGTGGCATCACTTCGTCCATTCCTAAGGCGGTCTAATGTATTACCCTTTCGATTCTATTTCTCCTGGGTATTTTGGCTTGTTTAACAACCTAAAGTCCATTAAACATACAACATACAGACAAGTGCAATTCCGTGCAGGTGTATGTGTATGTGAGCAGCCTGCTGTATTTGCATGCAAATAAGAAATATCATTGCAATCACTTTGGGCTTAAATGTTGTTAAAAGCAGCCGTCTATACCGTTAGCACGCTTGCTAGCTTCGCTTAGTTTGCCTTTCTACACATGATATGCTTATTTACCGTTAGCGCATATGCCAAGGTGTTGTCAATGAACGTTTAGCCTCGCCGAGATGACCGGTTGACCCAACGCCGTGTTTGAGAAAGCATATATAGACGTTAGTGTAGGGGCGTAAGCGTCTGTGTTTGCTTACTTGCATAACGGTAATCGGTTTTACGTTATTTAGTCCATCACAGCCAGGGATCTACTTACCTGTGTTACATACAAATTTGCATAGATAATATTGTCCGACGGTAATCGAAGTTGCATATGTATCGTGCTTACCGTTATTATGCTGATATGCTAATACTTTGTTGTTATGTAGTACAATAGGCCAATTTGTACTTCTGTATTGTAAATACAAAGAGAATTTTGATTATTTCACTGACAAAGTGGATGTCAATTATGCTAAGGCGAGTTAGTAAGTTGAGTGAGGGAGCAAGGGCGTTCTTACATCCATAAAATTCTAAAGGGGTAAGGGGTAATTGCTCTGCTTTGTTAGCACTTTCGGAGAGAGTTCGATCAGAGAAACTAACTCGTAAGAAATCTGCCGGTAGAGTATTATTAAGTCAGTCGCAGCAAGTTCCGCTATCAGACTTCCGGAGTTAGGATGTTGAGACCAAAAGTGTAGTGTGAGTCTCAAACCGAGAAATCAAAATTGAACTGCAGGCTATGGACAGGGGTGTACATATTCCAAAAGATCTTAAAATATCCCACTCTTTGCGTGTACTCACCTCAGCTATCACTTGAAAAGCTGAAATACTAGGCATAGAATGGGCTTAGACCTAAAAAAATTAGCTTCTTGAGCGTAAAATTTTCTCTTTGCATCATAAGATTTAAAGTTTTTAAATTCTGAAATTTCTGTTTATTTTCACTTCGCCTTCTATGAACTCTTTAAATCGCCTTGCCACCTCACGTACCGAACCAATTTGCTGCCGCGCTCCCAATGGAATGACTCGCTTCGTATCTAAATTTATTTGTTTTCGCCAATAATTCCAAGCATTAATTTCGTCCGTCCGAATTCCATACCAAAATCAGGTGTGTGTGTGTATTTTTATTTCACAAAAAAAAGGAGAAAGAATTAAATTTTTTAGGAAGTTATGTGAGCATAATCATGGCCACTTCACGAATCGCAAAAGTAAAAAGTGCAAAAAGCAGTGGAAAGCATAACAAAAATAATAATAATAATAATAGCAAAGAAGTAGCTGCAAGTATACGCTTCCGGTTTTTATGGCTGGCAGCTCACGTTAAAAGCAAATCGTAAACTCTGCCATCTGCACAGCTCCTAACCTGCGCGCACCTGTCCCCTGTCTGCTTGTGAGCCACTCAAATTATTCAAACGCAGTCGAAAATCTTTGCGTTGAAAATTGAGAATGCAAACAGGCAGGCAATGGGCAAACAAAAACAAAAGCTACTTGGAAGGAATTCATTTAAAAAAGCAAATAAAAGTATTTAATAGCATTTCACTTTTTCCTTTTTTTTGTGCACCACACCGCACGCATTTGCGAGCAAATAAAAAATATATTGGATTTTGATAAAACCGCATTTTGAGCGAAATAAATGCATTCGATTGTAGATCTAACGAAAAATATAGCAAAATGCAAATTGAAAAACTCACTGACCTGTAAACATGACAAATACATATACGTTTGCGATCCTTATCCAGCCGTGGCAGCCGCAGAAGTAGTGGCGGCTGCAGTGGCAGCAGCAACAAACCAATTTCGACTTGCAACCGCAAAATTTGCGTACGTCCCTACCGCTCTCAGCCCTGTTTGCTCAGTCATACTTTTTCACCTCAACTCAAGTGCCTCACCCGCTGCACTTCCTGTCTGCCGACGATCTGTTGCGAATTTCCTTCATTTGCTGCAAAATAGAAAATGAGTATAAATTGAGTGTTGTCCTTTGGCCAAGTACGCACGACAGCTGTTGAGAAGTATCCTTGCGCTGCATCTCATTGCGCTTGTTTACATCTCTACTTCTTTATTTTTACCATTTTTTCTGTTTCTTTTTTGTTTGTTTTGATGTTAGCGTGTTGCATGAAAGTTGAGTACTGACTTGTGTTAAGAGATTGTGTAATCTGTAAGCTGTTTTCCTGTTATCAACTGCTGCATTGAATTGTAGTCCGAGCTAGTTCTGCAGGAAATTCGACTGAGTAAGGTATTTTGTAAACTAGTAAGTTTTTTTTATTTAAGAAAGGTGCGCCCTCACTCCCTCTCTCCCCCCGTTCTCATGTAAAGGAGATCACAAATTGTCGGTGGATTTTCGGTTGGCCATTTGAAGCTTAGTTAGAGACATCCCTCTGAAGGGATGACAATATGAGATCTCTTTGTATGTACAGTGTAATTATTGAAAAATCCTCTAGTGCCTAAAAGTATGCAACGGCAGCAAATAAAAAATTATAACTAAGCTTTAATAATGTTGGAGTTTTGGCTTCGTTCATTTAGTTTTTTTTATATTTTGCTTACAAGTATTATATATTTTTTAAGTGTCTCACGCTTATTAGAAAAGAATCATAAATTTTTTTTAATAATTTTTGAGAGTCCTTCGTGCCATAGTTGTCTAAGAAAATATTTATGAAACTGAGCTTGTATCCGTAGCGTAATTTCAAGGCATATTCTTTCAACTTCCTTACAACTAAATCTATTTCAATTTTCATGTTTTTGTTTAGTTTTAGTTTTGTCTAGTTTTTTTTAGACACCAAGTGAGATTTTAAGGCTATAAATGCTCTCCTTTTTAACAATTTAAGTTGCAAAAATTATTAAAATTTTAAATATTCAATTCTTTTCTGCTATGAATTGTAACGGGGTGTAAATATATTGTATATTTTTAGGCGAAAATTAACAAAACTTATTTTTTTATCTTTAAATTATTTTCAAAATCTTTAAATATTGTATAATACTGTCTATACTGCACCCTGGTCGCCATTCTAAATTTTAATAGTTCAGCCAAATTTCGCCATTAATTTATAATATTTTTTTAACTCGCTCATCCTTCCTCTTCTACCCAATTTGAATATGAAAAATGTTTTTTTTTTTTGTTAACAATCCTTTCACTTTCTCGACAAAAAATTATTTTCCGAACCATTAAACTCCTTCACTCATAGAGCATTCATTCCCTCTCCACTGCATTCCCTACAAATGCCGTCGGCGACAGTCGCCAAGGTATCAGTTTCAGTCGCAGATTTCGAAAAGATTCCCGTCGTCCAAATAGCCAACAGAATGGCATTTAATGGATTTACTTAAACTTCAACTATCTCCACTAACACCAAAGTGCAATCAACGAAACTAACTGTTCACTGCTTTTAGCAATTCATTTTGCCATCTCTGACGCTTCTCTAAATTCAATTCAACTTTCACTTACCCCGCAACGCCCACCGTCACAGCCTTTTTACTCCTTCTGCCGCTAAGTCGTTCACGTTGATTGCTTTTTAACCAAGTTTTGCATTTCCATTTTGTAACAAAGAAAGGATAAAGAAGTAACAGCACAGCAAGGGAAAAAAGAGCAAAAGACATAAAGTGCAGCAGTGAAATTTATTGAAAATTCAAATATTTGCATATAACATAAAATGGCAGCACCAGCAGCCACACGCTGTAGGAAGGCGGACCGAGGAAGGGCGGCGGCAGGTGAAGGGCGTTGAGTAGGGGCGGTTAAGAAAAAAGTCTTTCGCTAAAAACTAAATGCGAAAAGTGAGTAAATTTGTTTCCTATCTCCTGTGGGTATGTGTGTGAGTCTGTGCTGGTGTTGGTGCCGTATAATAATAAAATGTAAATCAATTTTTACCTACTTCCCCCCTGCCACCGCCGAGTGTGCCTTATTGTGCGGCCAGTGAAAGCGAAAAGAATTGAAAATTTATTGACAAACTCATCATCAGCTCTTTAATGTAAGGCAACTCTGCAGTGCCTTTCCTCCGCCCAACCACGCTGCTCTACTAACTCTTCTGCCAATCATGCGCTTAAATGGCATTTTCGCCACCTTTTGCGCTGTGAAAATGTTATTTTTCGATCGAAAGTATATTTGCCCAACGCCAATTGGCACTTTGGCTTGTTTGAATAATCATTTGAATTATAATAAGCTCAATTTGCATTTATCACCGGCAACACTCTTGCACTACTCTTGCAAGTGGTTTTAATCAGACTCTCCCGTCTTCTCTCTTCCAGGCAAAGCGCATCCAAAGCAACGACTTGGCCGCTATTAAAGTCATCAAACTCGAGCCCACCGATGACATACAGATCATTCAACAGGAAATCATTATGATGCGCGATTGTCGACATAAAAACATAATCACATATTACGGTTCGTATCTGCGACGCGACAAGTTGTGGATTTGTATGGAGTACTGTGGTGGTGGCAGTCTGCAGGATATTTACCAGGTGACGGGACCACTCTCTGAACAACAAATCGCCTACATGTGCCGTGAAACACTGAAAGGACTCGAGTACCTGCATACGATGGGTAAAATGCATCGTGACATCAAAGGCGCAAACATTCTGCTCACAGAGATGGGTGATGTGAAATTAGCCGATTTCGGTGTGTCTGCACAGATAACCGCCACAATTAATAAGAGAAAGAGCTTTATCGGTAAGTCTGTAATTACGTTTCGTAACTAATATAGTGGTTTAGAATGTTATTTTTCGAGAATGTCTTACTTTTTACATTTTTATTCAAAAATATCTGCTATCTATGCTTGATCATACTCATCAAAGCTTTGGTAATAATTTCAATCAAAATACCTACTGAAGTCGCTTTTTCTTAGGCTCATCAAGCTTACCTGCAAACATCATCCAGTTTAAGAAAATGTTAACAAATTTTATCACTCAACTAATTTCCATCAACTGTCTCAAAGCGCCTCTGATCATTTTTTTTTTAAATGAAGCATCATTACTGATGTCGAGAAAAATAGTCTAACATTATTTATGTTAATAACAACTTTTCTAAAAGAAAATTGACACGGTGAGCGCTTTGAACGAACCTAAGAACAGCAAAAGCGAAAGAAAATCATCAACACAGAGCGATAATTTGCAAAACTTGTAAATTTAAGCTCGGAAAAACATTGTACTTTTTTACTTGTAGTATTAGAAATTTCTTATTACGAAAAACTAGCAAGGACATTTCATTACAAGTCCTGTTAACAAGGCAGACGCTGGAAAAAAATGGAAAAATTAAGAAAAATAGAAAGAAAGAAAGAATGCTTGTAAAATGTATCAAGGCGTGTCTAATAACAAGTGAAAGGAGAGCAACGAAATGAAACCCCCAGTCGGGGAGCTCCGCTTGGCAGTAGGAATGCGTTCAAATCACTGGTGAGAAAAGTGGCCATTGTTGCTATTTGCGCTTCACTACTTCATACACGGATTCTTGAGATGATGTGCAAAAGATGAAAAAAGGCAGAAAACTGCGAAAAATTTCATGTGACACCCACAAACTCATCAAGCAAAGTCTTCCAAGTATTTGTAACTAAATAACTACCATTCGCCCCAGCACGGCAAACAAGTATGCCAGTGCATTCGACTTCCTCAATTGGTCACCATCTATTGTGGTTTCCTTTTTTTTCAACTTTCTGCTCCTCGGTATGTCGGTAGGTTTCTGCCTTCTGCCAGGATTTGTTAAATTCTTTTCATGATTTGCTGCCGCTCTCGCTTCGGTGCTTCTCTTGCTCTCCCTTTGTGTTATTGTTGTCATTACTATTTACTTGTTTACTACTTTTAGCTTCTTTTGTTTGGCCTACACATGTACTAGAACGTGTTTCCTTTCAAACACATACATATACATATACACATATAGGCATTAGGGCAGTTCAAAAAAGCATATCTTTTATATTTTGCGATTACTCGTACAGGTGTGCAACATGAAAAGCCTGAGCTGAGGTATTTTAGCAGTGAAAAGTTAACCTTTTTTAAAATTGTTGTAGCAAAGGTGCGATCAGACATTTTTAATTTAATTTAAAAATAATTTGTCATCTACTTTACCGACAAAAGTGTTATAAAATTATCACACAAAAAATATCTCTAGTTTTCTTCTTCGTCGTGTCTTTGCCGCGAACTAAATTCACGGCCCTTTTATGTGCAATTAAAATTGCATTGTATTTACAAGTAATCATCCTGTTAGGTAGTTAAATACGTATTTATAAAAAAATTAATTAAGATTCAAAAATAATAATACGTGTATAATAAAAGCTCTACGAAAGAAGAAGAAAAAAAGTGTGGAAAAGAGTATAAATGGTTTCTAACGAAAACAAGGTTGTATATTATTTGTTTGGAACCGCATTAATACGCAATGAGCGTTGTGAAACCTCTCACTGCGCTATTAAATATAAAAAAAGAATGCAGACATTTTTTTTTCGACTGCCCTAATATTCGTATGCCGCTAAACTAGTTCAGTTCCAGTAATCTTTTGTCGAATGAGAGTCACATTTTTTTCTAATTGGCATTCCTCGTCTTTCGAGTTGCCAGCGTCACCTATAAATGGGCTTAGCATGTTTTCAAGGCTTGTTTGCAGTTCAACTGCGGCTCCCTTTTATTTTCTGTTGCCTTTGTTTGTGTTCCTAACACAGATTTTTAATCATTGTCTTGCTCTTTTTTTGTAATTTCCTTGGTATAAAATTGGAATTGCGTCTTTTTGCTTCTATGGATTTTTTATGTTTTCAGTTTAGCTTTTTAGGTAATTTTCTCCCTTCGTGTCTTCCATGTGGGTTTTTTACTCTGAATTTTTTTTTTTCGAAATATACCATATAATATTGTTAACACTTATTCTTCTGCGGTTAGCAACATCTGTGACCTAGAAACCCACTTCACCCCCTCTCTTCCCCCACCCGTACCTCATTTTAATACTCGCTTCGCTTGATGATTTTGTGGTTAAAATTTGCAAGCCATGTGTGTGTGTTAATAACAGATTTTATTCACATTTCCGTTCTTAATTTTAGAATTAATTACATTTTCGCAAATCCATACATATTCGGAGTTTTGGTGAAAATTTATTGTTTCCGTAGCCCCTTATGCCTCTATAGAATGCCCTTCTTCTTTATAAATACATACGTGGATATGTATGCAAGAGCCTGAAAGTATGCAATTTCGCTTTTCACTCACGTCATCATAACTTGCTGAATAAAGTTTTCTCCTCTTTTGCGGCAAAGGTATATAATTTGTACGGAAATTGAGTTGCTTTTATTTAATTGGTTTGGGTGAGAAACAGTTTTGTTACTAAATAAAATCTTTTTATAGTTAAAATACTCATTTTCCCCTTTTATATAGAATATTGAAAGAAAGTTTGAAGAGCAATTCGTTCCAATACTTCCACAAGGCAAAATTCTTCGATTAGTCAGCTGGCAAGAAAATGATTTTTATTTTTTTTTTATTCAAATAGCAAATAGTTTTGCAGAAAAATGTGTTAATTGAGTTTTAAAACATTTTATTTCTTTGTTATGTTGTTGAGAACAATTTTTTTATTACTTATTTTTTCATGAAAAATTTTTTTTTTTTTTCGAAAAACATGCTATGATAATGCAACGATTTTACACAAGATTAAATTTTGGTAGATATTCAACGTTTTTCATGATTTTGAATGCTGCGGAAGGCATCCCTGTCATCATCTGTCTGAGCTTATATTTTTTATTTAATTTAATATCGTTAAAGGAGTAAATTTTAAATAAAAAGAAATAAATAAATAAAATAATAAAAAGCTACCAAAGAGGTAAGATTTTTATTTTAAACAGAAATATTGAATATCCTCTGAGCAGGCAATTGGCGCAAAAGAGCTCAAACAATCGTTGAATCAGCTCTGCAGTAAATTTAATTCTCAATTTAAACACGCAAATCGATTTCATTACTCGCCCTTCGCTGATATTGCCTTTAAACACACATCAAATTCTTCGCTTCACTTTAATTTGAAATCGAATACAACACCGTTATTGCTTCAATTACATTTTAATCACTTTGTAATGTGAAGAGTGGTGAAATGAAAACTCGCAACAACAACAAAAGCATACGGTCCCCGCCCATCCTAGGCAATTCATAGCAACGTCGCGCAGCTGAGTGGAAAATATGGACTGATAAGGTAGAATGTGGCATGCTGTTGATTAAATTAATTCATTTTAAAAATATATTTAATATGCTTCACTTTGACTCGCCTACCGCAGAGTCGTGAATGCGGCAAGGACCATATGTGCTTGCAAGGACATTTGCTCAGCTGGAACGTAAAAACATATGCCCAATGAATAAGTGTTTATTTGTCTTTGCTTATGTACATACCTATATAATATTTGTGCACGCTCAACTCAGCACTAAGTTGGGTAAATTCGTTCGATTATTTCGAAATTGTATTGCAGCGCTGTCAAGTATTTCTGGCTCTCTATGCCCTTAAGTAGCCGTCTCTTGGCAATTTCCTATTTTTTTCTATCGCTTTCTTTGTTTATCTATCTTCCATTCCGCTAAGTCGTCTCCTCCCCGCTAGTTTTTGCGCGCTGCGTGGACACCATACAATTTTAAACGCTCCATTAAAATGTCAATCAGCCCGAGCGTCCAATGTCCGCTCAGAGAAAGCGAAAAGCGAGAAATATAAATAATAATAATAAAAAGCAAACTAGCAAATAAATTATAATGGCCGACCATTGGAAGCGAATCGCACAGCTGTAGATGACTACTGAAGCTCCACAGCGACCGCCACTGCGGGTCATTCAAAAATGTGTCTCTCACTGTGTGTGATAGTGTATATATATATGTATATCTGTGTGTGTAAAACGCATTTCATTTAATTATCGCCTGTTATTCTTTCACTGTCATTGAATTGTGGATTTCTCATTATTTTCGTATGCCAGTCATGGAGTAAATTCGAAATTGTTGACTTAAACCAAAAACAATTTTAAAAAGCAACGTCGATTGCAGTGACACAAAACAACGGTAGCAGATGGCCGCAGTTGTGGTGAGTACTACAGTGCGGGAGTATAAAAACGGGGGAAAGTGCAGAGCGGAGACCAGCAGTGAAAATTGTCGCAATTTTTTTGGAGGAGATAGCGGGTTAGACATCTGTTTAATATTGTCCACCACAATACAGCCGAATTATCAGCGCTTTTCATACGGTTGTTGTCGAGTTTTGCTATTGCTGTCAGCTATTAACCCATATTTACGGTTGTATTGTTGATGATGGCAAAAAGTAGACCGTTATTTGGTTTGAAAAACAAAAAAAAAAAGCTGTTGACTTCACTTGATTTAATGCATCACACCCAAAAACCTCCGCATGATAAGGGTTCACACGCCTAAAACTATGCAACAACTTTAGTTCTGCCTTTAAAATTGTTCGCCGTCGCATAGGCAACAGTTTTGGGGGCGAAAGCTAACAAATAAAATGATTGACAATTAAACAGTTTAGCGAAAAAAAGAAATGTTGCTCATACGCCACTACATACAAAAAAGCTTTCAAATATAATATTATTTCTTTATAAATTTGCTTATAGCGAAAATAATTGTATGAAATTCGCAAATTTGAATCAAATAAAAATTGCCCTATCACTTTGAGCAAGCGACAATCGTGGCGGAGGCGTGTTGCAAAATGGCATTGTAAACACAGACAAATGCATGAAACAACAACAACAAAAACAGTTGCACAATTTCAATAAATAAATAAACGCAGACTAGCGAAGGCGACGAAGCAGAAGCCAATGAAATCAAAATGCTGGAAAATTTGCAGGGAAATAAGCAAAAATGAACAGGGGAAATGCTTACGAGGGAGGATATTTGAAAATAAAACAAATCAAACAAAAGAATCGCTGGAGTTTTGCAAAATTTATAGGAAGAAAATAAGATTAGAAATGTAATGTAGAAGAATTTCAATAGCGACGAAATGGAAGGTCTGCGAGAAATACTGATCTGAAAAGAGCTACAAAAGAGAGGAATTCATACAAATAACCATCATAGGGTATATGGCTGCCAAGGAAAAGTATTGGATGAATAGCTAAAGAAGAAGTGGAAAAACTCCGGCCATTTGGCATACGAAAATTTTTGGTAAATATTTCTTTAGGCGCAAAATACTCTTGCAACAGATGTAGAAAAAATCCCATAAATACCTAAAACTCATATTACAATACTTGTATATACATATGTAGGCACACATGAATGTATGGAATTTTTCTTCATATCTATGCATACCTATTTGTGCCTGCTTCACTAATGATAGTATGTTGTGCACGCATGGTTGGTTATCACACAAAAACAAAAAGATAAGAGCAAAAACAGAAACATGAAAAATTGATTTGAAAAATTTTACAAAATACTTGAAATTGTAAGCAGCCTACACGTGCTTGTCAATGTTTACGAGGTAAAGCGTCTCCAAGTATGCGTTACTTTCACATATACACATACACAAACATACAATTGAGAGAAAGTGGAAAAGCTGTGGGAAAAGGCTTAAATTTGGGTCAATAAAAATTAGCATAGTCCCCTTTTATGTCTGCGTGTATATGTGTGTGCATGTATACACTTATTGGTGACCGCAACGTGCTGCGGCAAAGCTGAAATTAAGTCTGCTTGCTTGCTTGCTTAAAAACCCCAAATAAATAAATCAATGCGAAAATAAACTAAACACAAATTGAGCGGTTAACGTGGTTATTTCTCTCCTCTTTCTCTCTCTCTCTCTCACACACTATTTTGTCTCTTCATTAATAAGCAATTTGTAAACATTTATTGTTGCATTTTTTTCGCTTGGCTCATGTTAGTTTGGTCAAAAATGTATCAATTATTTATTTATTTGTTTGTTTGTGGCGTAATTTGACATTTCTAATTAATTTTGTGGGGTAATTTTAATTTGAAAATCCACTTATTTAACTTCACTTAGTTTATTGAACATTTTCAAAAAATAAGAAAATAAAAGTTTAACAAGAAGCACAGTAAATACATAAATATGGAGAAGCACAACAGAAATCTTTGTTTTTTTTAGAAGTAAAAATATTTTTTTCTAAATGAAATTTTCAAGTAAACGCTTAATTTCAAGATATTCAATTATAAAATAAAAACGTTTAATAAAATGTATTTTCCACTTTTAAACAGTCTTCAAAATGTAATGCAATATTTTTTATATAAAAAAGAAAATTGGTAGATGAATGAATTAAGAAACTCTTACGAAAATTTATTGTATGCATTATTAGTATTTTTAAAGCAGATTTTTTTTTATTTCAAGAAGTCCAAAATTCATGGAAAGGTTCAGCCTTTTTTTTAAATATATTTTTGCTGTAAATTGTGTAACGTTTTGTTCGATGGCTGAGGCTTCTCAGCGGCTCCATGATCTATTTCGTAAATCCACTTACCCCGTGGAAGTCCTTTCTCAAACCGAGGAGGGAGTCAACTTCTTAGCGGAGTTCCTTAAAATAGTCCAAAATTAATGCGGAATTTGTGATTCACCTGACAAGTCGGTTGGAAAGTATGCGATAGCTGACTCTCTCTCAAATTTGCATGGTTAATAGACAACAGGAGGAACAATAGAAATAAATATAGGGAAATGGGACGACTCTGTCTCTCTGCTTACCTTCAAGTTATCTGTTGGAAACCGCCCGCAAAATGCATAGTAAGCTCATTTGTGCTGTTTATATTGTAACTAGCATTACGGGTTGTGTTCTGTCGAACGTTGTTCGTAGTGGAGTAGGAACAGACTTTTCATCGGACAATGGGACACTCGAAGTATGATACGGTGAAAGAATTGTTGTGCGACCCACGAATTATTCTGGGCCCTACGAATAATGTTTTCATGTCTGGTGAGTATGATTTGTTGTAGCGTCTAATGGGTGTTGTCGGTAAATTGTGTTGTGAGTGAGAGGCATGCATATATTAGGTGTAGTAAAAAGAAGTCCATTATTTTGGCATGAATTTGAATGCTTTAATTTTTTACTTAGCGTACACAGCCTTATTCAAATGGTTCTAAACGGCTTTTTTGTGCAATCTTAGGCAATCGAAACAGTGCTTAAATGACGGTCGGACTTTACAATGCCCATGATTTTACAACAAAATTATCGAAATGAAAACGAAATTGTGCATGATTAACTGTAACAGTAGCAGGACCCTCATTGAAGAAAAACTGTGAAATATAGCGAATTTTATCTTTGCTAGAGTCCATCTTTGACGCACGCTCAGATAAATCTGAATCATCCAACCACAAAACTTTAGTACAAAATGTCATCTTTCTAACGCCATCTAGCGGAACCCGATAGAACTTATACAACGCGAGATACAGATAAATAACGTCATCTACTGGAACAAGAATGTATTTCTTTTCACTACACCTAATACATGGCGGATTTAGGTTAGGTAGCGACTACTAAATGCTACGTTACAATTGTTAAAGCATTTTTTCATTTGACTATTCTTCACATTGAACTCTAGTGTGTCGCCATATAAACTCTTCCACCTCTTCTTTAACTAGCAACATTTTGTAAACTCCAAGGAATCTCTAACTTATTTGAATATGGAAGTCGCACATCCTGCTTTTAAAATTTAATATCTCTTTCGTAATTGCGCCGCGAACTTTGTTTGTCGCTCAACACAAAATTGCAAAATTTATTGCCGGGAATTATTTGAAAACTCAATTTAGACACGCTGAACCTTCAAAAACTCCAGCTTTTCCTACTTTGTAAAACTTCTAACCGCAAACCAAAAACAAAATATCCGTTGAACCCTCTATCCATCTACACACCTATACACATGCACATGTCATATGTGCCGCTTGTCAGCCAACACCGATTTGTCATCTTTGCAACAACATTTGTGACAGCAAATGTCAAAATTCAGCATTTGAAAATATGCCTGACGGTGGGTGCATTTAAATGTAGCACAACCACAGCCTCAATCAGCCACCGCCAAACTGTCAGCCAATTCAAAATTGAACATAACTAAATAACTAAGCGCACTCTGAGCTACACACAATGTATGCCTTTGCGTTTGTATGGCAGCGTGGCAGAGGATGTGTGCTTGTCTGTGCACGTGTACAACAACACCACAACATGTCGACGCTTAATGCAACCACGAGCACATCAATTCAATTTCTGTTGACTGTCAGCTGATAAGCTGGCGCTCCTCGCCCTCAGCAAACGCCACCAATGCCAAATAGCGCGCAGAGGGAGAAGAAGCAAAGTTTGACTCTGCCTTTTGACGTTTTGTGCGTCTGCCTACCTGCCGTAAGCTCTTAGTAGTTGACTGAATGCCTTTTTTACGCGTGTGTGCGTCTACCCTGAAGTGCAATGTACTAGTTGTGCACTACTTTGAAACTAGTAATCCAAAGACGCACAACTAGTCCGCTAGTTAAATACATACCTTATACAAGCAATTTATTACAAGTAAACTGGTCTGACAATAGTTCAAAATGGTCCACTTTTAGGTTTTACCCATTGTTTTTCTCTCCTACTCTAGTGTATTCTTTTACTACTTTTTTAATTGGTAAAATTTTGGTCTTTTTCGGACTAGCTCGATATAGGTTTAGATACACTTGTTTTGTCAATGTTTTTTGTGTGTAATTTTTCACAGAAGGGTATTGATGTATTTGTGTGGGCTGCTGTGTGTGTGCTTGCCTGCGTTATGAATAAACATATAAAATAAATAAATTCATTTGAAAGACAAACACATCTACTTCTCGGTTCTTGAATGGGCGTTGTCTTCAAATAAACGCACTCTGACTCTTGTCATTAAATCACTCTTTAACGTTTTGAAGTATTATTAGGCTAATTTTATGGTAGGTAAAAGGAGGCGGTGGGAGCAGAGAAACAAGCTGAATGCCATGAATTTGTAACGGTATACATATATCAAAGTTATTCTCTTTAGAAAGCCCAATTTCTGTGCTTTGCAAATGGAAAATCGCATAAACGGCATGGAATTGAAACAAGATGTATTACACCCACACTTATTTTTGTTCATGCAAATAAGCAGTAGTTCTGATCATCATGAAAATCACACGTTAACTGAGTTTATGCGACTGTGTAGGCCTCTGGTTGCTACGATATGGGGTTAAAGGCAAAGATGATTTAAAATACACCACCGAAATGGGGAAATTTAAAGCTCCTTAAATGAAACAACCTCTGGTAGCAGACAAACATTCACTTATGAACACATGTGGGTGACACATGCTTACAATTGATGTGGATATATATTCATATGTACACATGTGTGGGTGCTCATAAATGATAGTAGGAGGATTAGGTTTCAACAAAGACTGCATTAAAAATGTGACTATGAATTGTCATTTCTTGCTTATTCTGTTCATTTTGCAGATGAGAATGAGGAGTTATGCATGAAGGGATGAATACTGTTATTGAATAAACCATAGAAATGTTTACATTTTATTCTGAGGTGGAGAAACATTCTGATCCTTCATTATAAGGAATTGCCTTCACTCCAGCAAATCTCTTAACCAAAGTCCGCTTCAAAGTCCTTGCAATGGACTGAGTGAAGAAGGGAGTGAAAGGGAAACTAATTGTTCCTTGTCTGTGGCTGGTCTCCCTTTAAGCGTCATAGGCGAACTAAAAAAAGTTGCATGTCGAGGTAGGGTACCCAGTACTGGATGAACTATCGCCGGCAATCTATATATTGCCGTTAGCAGACTATGGGCAAGTAATGCTGGCTTCACCGGAGCTTGGTTAATTCTGCGAGCATTAACCATTGTAAGACTACATATATACATGTATAGTATATTGCTTTCTTCATACTTTTGTGCCTTCTTGACACAGGCCTATACACACGCACACGCACACTCACTTCTACATATTCAGACCCACATCACTCATGCTCATGTGTCTTCGCCCTCTCGCCACACACAACTTTGCACCTTTTCAACAAACAACAAATGTTTGTTTGGTGTTAATGATGTGGGCCGTTAGCCAGTTGACGTTGTTCTTGCTATAGTTGTTGTATCGTGCCTTTTCTCCGCCTCTTTTTTTCTACACAAACTGCCAGAGTTGAGAGCTCCTCACCTCGTTTGCTCTGCTCTGTTGTTGGTGACTTTGATTTCCATGATGTATCTTTGGTGCTGACTTGTTAATGATACTAAACGGTAGTACACCGTCACACAGCTATACGAATACCTAGAAATATGCTAAGTATCTTTGCTGCACGCTAACAAAGCAGTTTACCTACCAGGAAATTCAAATGAACTCGACAAGGACAACAAGTGGTAGAGCAGGGCCTGTTAAAGAGCGGGAGGAGCAAAGATTGCGCTTTAGTAGAACAGTAACCTTTCAACTCTTCGCTGTCGTCGCATGTGAAAGTGCAGCATTTGTTAGAACTTCACAATGAACCGTTTCTTGTCGTTTTTTTTCTAATATCTTATTCTTTTCCTCTCGGTGCCACGCTGCGTATACGTAACATAGTTTGTAGCAGCTGCAGTGAGTACAATAACATTTTGCTTGCTGGCACACCGGGCTGCTGCAGCTGCGGGTTTAAAGTGATTGTCATGGCGTTGCTCAAACATATACAATATGTATGTACGTGCTTTTGTGTGGTTCCATGTACACAAGTTTGTTTAAGTATGTACTCATAGCAATAGTACTCGCGCACCAAATGCTCATCAGCATTCTTATCGGCAGCTCTCCGAAGTTTAGTTGTTGGTTTTGCATTTGTTTTCCCTCCCCCGCATTGTTTTTGTCTTGTCGGCGGAACTTGGTAAAGTGCATTATCAGTGAATATACGCAGACCGCACACTGCGAACATAAGTGGCCGTGGACGTGGTGAAAATATTTTATTTTGTTGCTTTTGATAAAAAACAAAAAAAAAAAAACCAAAGGAGTGAGAATAAAAGAAACACTACTGAATTTTCTGTTAAAAATAAACTTTATACTTAATATATTTGCTCACCATTTTTATGTTGAAGAATTAAATTCTGTAAAGCTTTTCAAAGGGTACAAATGAACATCTTCTCCATTAGTCATAACTCACATCCTGTGTGTCACAGCTTTCACATATCACCTTCTGGTCTTTGTATATCTCACATACCTAATTCTCCTCCACTCGCTCGATCTAACTTTTTTCCACTAATCTCTGCACACCTTACAAGCCCCAGATTCCAGACAGCTATATGCCTTACTCCCACACATTCTTCGATGAATTCCGCTGTGACCTCTGTGATCTGTCTTATATTTTCTTGATATCTTTAAACTATTTCGAACTATTTGGAGGTTAGTTTCGGTCAGGCTGCAGGACGTATTTGTGTGGATATTGATTCTTAAGACGTTTCAGGATCAGTACGAAAACTGTTTTATATAATTCAGGCGCCATTTCAAAACTGCTATTTTAGAATTCCAGTACCTGTTGATAACTATGAAGGATAAGGATAGTTTGGGACTAGTTTGGAAGTATTTAATTAACAACTGCTCCTGCCGGGTCTAGTTGAGGCCCAGTTCGGAGCTACGTCGGCACTCTTTCAAAAATAAGCACATTGTCCAGCGAACAAAAATAATATTTTCAACTGATTATTTTCCTCTTTAGCATATTTGATTACAACAAAATACACAACAGCTTTTTCATTTGTTTACCACTGCACACATACATACATATGTATATAATCGTACCTACATATGTATGTATTTACATATGTATAGCTCATGAGTAAACGTTTCTTCTGCTTGCAACCTCATTAACCCATTCAGTGTAATGCCAACCATCACAAATCACACACACACACACACATACACTCACACACACTGGCACGAAAAAGGCGACTCCACCTGATATTACCTCATTTACATTCAAAGCTTAAGGCTAAACGTTTATTTATTTAACCTCTGGTTGCTCCATTTTAGTATGCGAGCTTTAAGCAACTTGTGAACTACGGACATGCATACATACGCTGCCTTAAAAATCTTCAATATATGCGCACCTGCAGCGCTCGTGCTCTCGTGCCACACACAGACGCATGCATACATACGCACACATATTTTATACCGTAATATTTTCCATTTAACATTTCTATTTAATGAAAGTGGAGTAACTAACCAACCAACCAACGCAGCGACTGCACTCCGGCTGTAGTTGAAAGTCTCTAAGTGGCGCTTAAAGTTGACGCCAAAAAACGCGTCTAAGCGGATTTTTCGGATGTTGACTCGCCGCCATTACTGCCAACTCTAGTTCTGACAACGACGCGTGCATGCATGTGCTTTAAGCCTTTAACCGCATATGCTCACGTCCGCCGCCTTTTGGCTTTCTCTGCTTTTGTATGCCACAAGCGCAGTGAGTTCATATTGAGAGCTCTTTGGCATTCAGCATTCAGTTTGAAATCCATTCATTTACTTCTGCTATTTCAACGTATTTTCTATGTCATTTTTTATGCTTCTTCTTATATGTGTTTGTTGTTTGTTGTTTGTTTTTGTACGCTTCTCTTCTTTTCATGCTTTTCTATTTTAAGTGCCTTTATTGACATGTCATCTTAGTTCAAAGAACTTGTCTCATCTCAGATTTTATTCACCCTTCCCTCTCTTGGTTTTGCGTTTTATACATTACTATTTTTCTTTATTCTTTCTATTCATTCCAAAATAGTTGCATCATCATTCAGCTGCATTTCGGATTGCGGTTCAACTACTGGCTTCGGCCGGCAGTAGCTGGCGGTGGCTTAAGGGTTCAGTGAAATTTTAAGTGATAGTTTTTGGTGGCGGATTTACTTGACGAGCAGTGTTCGACCGCCCACGAACCCCACGCTTCATCATTTGGATGCATTCTTAAGCTTCTTCTGTTGATAGCAATAGTGAGTGAGTGATCCGAAACCGCAGTGCGTCATAAACCGGGGGTATTTTTTCATTCATTCATTCACTCATCCGGGCACTCAGGCATTCACTTGGCTTTATGGGCCAAATAACCACACTGATGCACAGTCGTTGCGGTCTTTCGGTGCTACGCGGCGTATGAGTGACGTGTGACGACTGTAGTCCATTCAACGTGTGCATTGTGGTGTGAGACGCCTTAAATGAAAGCGATTTGATTTGGTGTTTAGATTTTTGTTTTTTGTTTTTATTGGACCTTTTAAGCTTGATTTCTTAAACCACAGCATAAATACTGTTATTTTACCATCGTCATTTTAGATTTTTTTTTTATTCAAAATGTACCGTAAATATATATGTAAACCTTCTTATGGTATAAACGGAGAATAGAAATGTAAAAACTTGTTTAATTTTCAGAAATATTGAGCAAACTTTTCTTCTTTTTTTCTTATTTATTTATTATTTTCCAAAAATTTCTCCATTTGAAAATTTCTCTGCGTTATTTCATAGCATTCCCCAAGGTTACTGTTATTTTTCACTACATTTTACTGCATTTCATGGCACTAATTTACCTACTAAATTTTCCATGAATTTTCCAGATTTTCATAGTGTCAATTCAAACAACAACAATAATAATTTAATTGAATTAAATAATGCTTTTAGATATTCTCTTTATGTGTGCAAATGTCATGCTCCTATGGAATGTGCTGCCAATTAAATGTAGTATAAATTGTGGAGCAATAATACATGCAAACTCATGTCGCCTGACACGCCTTCTGTGTGTTGTGAAGTGAGTGTGTGTGTGTGTGTGCTCATGTGCGACTGACACAATTTCACTGCAAACGTAAGACAAAACGAAATTATTTCGTAATTTCATATTGGCCATTTCGGGTTCCGGAATATAATTTGAAAGGGTCACTTCGAAATTCAGACTAACAAAACTTTAATCAAATTATTATTTCGATAAAGAATGTATTCTTTTGATTTGTGTTTTGATTTGTGATTTTCATGTCAAAATCGAGGAGCGACCGCAATTAGAAAATTTCATTTATTTTTTTAGTTAAATTAATTTTCTATAACTTTTGGATGTTGCTCTTATTATTTTCCCAACGATCTTGAAATAAATTTAAAGCAAAAAGTATACAAATGTCCTGTTTGTGGAACTTATTTCTTTTATCTCATAATTATATTTACCAAATTGAAGCCTCTTGGTTTCATTGTTAACAATTTTTTAAAAAAAAAAAAGTATTTTAGTGTTCAAAATTCGAGAAAATTCGAGTTTCCTCGCCTACCTCATGCAATATATGCATAAATTTTGGAAAATTCGCAAATTCACTTGTCAAATGAATTCGCACATCACTCATACGCCATGTACGCCCAGAGTGCCATAACTCCTGCCATTGCCACTTAAACACACATACCAACTTATGTTGCGTGTTGGTATGTGTGTAACTGTTGCTTAGTGCCTGTGTTGGCTGTTGGCCTCTGGTGCTATAATTTATGCAGCCATACTAATTGCAAGTTTGTTCAAAATTGTTGCCGACAGAAAATTTATTAAATCAACTTGTAATTAAAATGTTGTAAATAAACCACATCCACATTGGCAAAGCCGTTCGAGACTGTACATACACATGCTGCAGTGAGAAGCTGAACTGGTTGGTAAAAATACTAGTAATACTAGTTTTTCTGGTCAGTAATACACTCTGATGGCTTTACATTCTCTGCCGAGGGTCGATCACAATTAGTAAAATTAATTTTTTACAACTTTTAAAATGTGTGAATGAATTAGTATTGAGCTGGCGCATGAATGGACAATTGAGTATTAAAGATTTCCCTCCCTAATATGAGGCAATGATGAATGGTTAGCTCAAAAATACCAACTAGTTGCATTCTAGTTCACAACTGGTATTTTGCCCTACAGGTTATGGTTGTTGGTATGTTTGTGTGCATCATAAGTGAGTGCGAAGGGATGGTGTGAAGTGAAAAGTTCAACTCTATTAAATGACAGTTATTTTTGCTGTTGAATTATTATTTGTTAACAATATTCTTAAATTTGAACCTAACTGTAAATTGCTTACATTAATTTAAATAATACTCTTACTTTAAATCTCTCTCCTTATCTTTTTCTCTCTCTTTCTCTCTTTACAGGCACACCGTATTGGATGGCGCCGGAGGTGGCCGCCGTGGAGCGCAAGGGGGGCTACAATCAATTATGTGATATATGGGCAGTTGGCATAACGGCAATTGGTGAGAGCACACATACAGATATAGATATACATATGTACATATATACACTGATATCATTACAAAATGGCACGTTGAATATAATTTATTCTAACAACACAACAACAGCAACAATAAAAATGACAAACAACCTAATATATTTTGATGTTGTTTGTTGCTGTTGTTGTTGCTTCAGTCATAAATAATTCCTCAACTCAACCGAGTCTAAGCTTACACCAATTGATTATTACTAGTGTGTAATACTATTACTATCGTTTGTTGTTGTTGTTGTTTTTGTTTATTTCCGTTATTTGCCGCCGAGAGTTGATACCTAAGTTATTGCACTTTTAATGGGGTCACTCGCCGCAGAATTTCATTAAATCCACAAAACCACACACACATACCTATACCGCAGAGTGCTTTGTGCTGAGTGCGTCCTGTTTCTTAAGTGTTTTCCTAACACGGGCGCGCGCCTGTGAGGGTTGGTCATGCGTGTTCACGCATACAAACGACAGCTCGCGTTTCTCCGCCTAATGGCCCAATATTAATTTCATTACACGTCCGCCTGCGAAAGCTCTACAACAATCAATTCAACTTATTTTTATGGTCTTTGAGGTTGACTCTTGTCACACGCAATACAATTTGCAGTTTATGGAAATTTCTGCGGTTATTTAAGTGCTAAATGCTAAGAAATATCTCAATTTTGTATTTTCTACATAATTACTTCTAATCTCTTGGCTCTAGTACGAAACATGCTCTAAACTTATTTTGAATACTTGTAATTTCTTCTTCTCATTATCTGTTTCTGCAGAACTCGCCGAACTCCAGCCGCCAATGTTCGATTTACATCCGATGCGTGCGTTGTTTCTGATGTCGAAAAGTGGTTTCAAACCGCCCACACTGAGCAACAAGGAAAAATGGAGCCCCACATTTCATAATTTCGTCAAGACGGCGCTAACGAAGAATCCCAAGAAACGTCCCACCGCCGAGTGTCTGCTAAAGCATCCGTTCGTGCAGGGGGAGATGTCGGTGCGTGTGGCGAAGGAGTTGCTACAAAAGTTCTTAAGTCCAAATCAACAATTCTACTACTATTTGGATGGGGAGGAGGAGGTGAGTTTGCCAGGAGATCAATAAGAAAATAAATATTTCCGAAACGGAAATTAGTGTAGATCGCTTAGTGGGGTCTCATAGGGTATTTCTCAAAAAAATAATGAAGACAGGAGAGGAGAGCTTAGTAGAAACTTTAGGGAAAAAAGAAACGAAGTTGAAGACGTAAAGAAGAATGATAAAACTAACGCCAAAACAAAGGAAAAGAAAGTTAATTAATTTGAAAGAGAAGAATGAAGGGGTGTAAATGGGTAGGCGGAAGGTGTGAATAAAAGGAAGAAAAATGGAGATGAGAAGGGAGGTGAGCAGAGGTGAGCACACTTGAAACTCTCAAGAGACACAAATATAATGACATAGTTTTCAAAAACATGAGCATACTTACGTGTATAGGTTTGTTAGGAAGGAGTGTAGCATACTTTTAGGCGCAATCAACGATGTCAAATATAATTTTTGACTGCTATAAACGCTTTGACTGTTATTCCTCCTTTTATATATTATTTAAACAATAAACCGCGTCAATTAGCCGCCAACTCCACACTCGACTATTGTTACAAAACTACCTAAACGTGCTTATCGCTTATTTTTTTCATACTTCCTTCAACGGTTTATTCACGCTTTGCTTCTGTCATTTCGGCACTCAATTAGATTTATGGATTGTTCAGTAAATACTTTTCGAACTTTGACTTTCACTCATATGTGGTATGTACACGTATGTATGTATGTATGTGAGTGTATTTCGCGTACTTGCGCACGCACTGACGCAGTACATATAAATATGTATGTTTATGTAGATTTGAGAGTCGCGTAGTTCACAATGAGTTTCATTCGAAACCAGCCCACGGACCATAAGCTTCTGCGGTGGCAGCGGCGTTGGCGGTCGTTTTGCTTTTGGCGGCTTAATATTATCATTTTTAAGCTGTCGCTTTGGCAAACTCAAATTTGTGGTACAAAATTTCGGTTGAAATTGAAGTGTGCGCTTCGCTGCATGCAACAATTCGTTCGCAATTCGTTGGTTGGTGAATTTTATTGAAAAATATGTATATACTTTTTTCGGAGCTCTTTAGGTAACTAGCAATACAAAATATAACATTTCATTGCTAACAAACATAGTTTATTTGCTCAGATGCTTGTCGGGCAGTTTCATTTGACCAGAGCAATTTTTGGTGATTTTCGAAAATTTTATCAATTTTTACTTGTCAAAAATTTATTTTATATGATAAAATTTCATCTGACGGACGCATGTTATTTCACATGCACACATATACACTCCCTCACATCGTTGCATCGACTTAGTCGGCCGTTCAGGTTTTTTATTTTATTTTATTTTTTGCTGTTGTTGTACCTTTGTCAATTCGAATATTTTATTGTTATTTGCATATTTCCTTCATTAGGCGAATTGGAGCAGGAGCTTTTATCGATTGATTGATTGATTGCTACAAAATACTATCCAATTTAGAAATGGAAGCTCGCTCCCTCTCTCGTTACTAGGCGTAGCATTGATGTGGGCTTAAGCGTAATTGTTGAGTGTATAGAAGCATTTCTTTGTATTGAAGAGCCTATTTGTTTCTGTTGTGAGGGGAAGAAATCATCTTTTGTCTATTCTACTTTATCGTTTTCAAATATTGAACAAAAAATATATCTATAAATGGGAAATATGCATTGGTAGTTAAGCTTCTAAGATGAGAGTAAGAAATTCAATTATATATTAGTATATGAATATCGAAGATAAATTAGAGCCGTTGCAAACTGTTAGCATTTTTTTTATTCAATAAAATTGATAAAAAGAAATATTAAAGTCAAGAAAATATTTCAGTAGAATATATCTAAAGATATTAAATTGTAAGCCATGAATGAACTTCAATAAATATCACAAATTTTTTTTTCTCTAAAGTTTAAATGTTAAAAGTAGTCAAATAAAGAGAATACAAAACAAAAGTTAAAGTGATATTTATAAATTTTTTCTTTCAATTCATTTTCATTTTATTCAACAATATACGAAAAAAAACTGCTAAAAATTACAAATGCCGAAAATAGACCGTCGCCAGCGTACCACAACGAATAGCAAGTAAAATGACATCAAGACCAAATGGTATTTCATCGCAAAATCACACTTTGAAAACAGGTAAGTGCCAAACAGGTAACCCATGTAAATAAAAATTATGCATATGTATGTACAACTGTGATCTGTGATTTTCTAAAAATCCAAGGGAGAGAGACTCATACTTGTATGTGGTCCATTTCCCCCTTTCATTTGCAAGCCACAAAGTCTTCTTAAGCGCTTTACGCTTTATTAACTTCGCTTTTACTTTGCAACAACTTTCACTTTAGTAATTCTTTGATATATATATATATATATTTTTTTTTTTTTGTAATTTGCATACATCTTTTTTATTTATTTATTTTTTCTATTTTTAATCTACTGAAGTTTAAAATCAAAGTGTTTTGCTGCGGTTTTACACTTCCCTTTGCCTTTTTATTTACTTGCAAGTACTAACAAAATCTCTTTCCATTGCAGACATGATGACGAATTCACAGTGGAATGATCGCTCATCTAGTCCCGAAACTTTACCCAGCGACATGTACGTATACAATTTCAGCTAATGCCTTATAGTATAAACCTAAATATATATTTACATATGAATATTTACCAAACACTTGTATTTCAATTTGCAAACCACAAAATAAAAAAATGCTTTTCACTCTCTCGCTGTATATCTGTGCTACACGTCCGCCCGTGTTTAAGTGTTCTGTAATGAGAAATGAAAAAAAAACTCGCCTGAAAGTATACTTCAATTTCCTGTTTGTCTAAATAATTGCTTTATACGTCGCACACCACGAATGTAACAATAACAAAAACCAAAACATAACCGCATAACAACACTGTGCAAGAATAAGAATTTCTGTGTTTTCTGTTTTTTTGAGCTTTTGCTGTCTTTACGTATTATTTCCGGCTGAAACATTTTATCTTGAGTATCACACAGTTGATAGACATATACGCATTAACATGGCATACTACGTACATACAAATGTTGGCACACATAACTGCACATAAAACATATACCGCACAAAAAGATCAACATATACATACATATACATATATTAACATATTTTGTTGAATATTCATCACACCTACTACATACATATATATTATATATACCCAAACATTCACAAATGCACACAAATACATCATTTATGTATTTACGAGTATATTTAATAAAGATATTTATGATTGATGCTTTAAAACCCAATCAATTAAGTTTTAACTTTAAAAAGTCATGACTTTTTAATTTCCTTTAAAAAATAATAAAACTATTTGCTATTTTTCATAACTTTACAATATTAGCAACTTTTCACAATTTTCATAAGCAAATTATATATGCATTCGCGGCAAATATTTTTCTTTTCATAAATATCACAATTTTTATTCTTCTATTTTCTACCCTCATGCTTTTTAATGTTTGCCAATTTACATTTTTTCAATCATTTTCAATTTAATTTAAATATTGTTTAATTATAATTACGTTTTTGTATGTTCATTATTTAATTTTTTCTCTCAAAAATTTTTTCGTCTCTCTTTTATTTTGTAGTCCCTTAGCCAACGTCGCAGCGCGTCGCCAAAAACTTACCGGTACTTTGATAATGAACATGTCCTTAAGGTTGGCTCACACAAACACTGAAAAAGTACACGCACACATACGCACTAGTACAGAGTGTGATACAGACGTAGCTACTACATATGTTGCAAAGCATTTTTTTTTTAAATATATATATATATATATATTCGCTTTTTCTATTTAAATAATTTTCTTTTTTTTTGAGTTTTTTCATATTTCGAGTTTCTAATTTTGCGCTGCCCCTTTCACAAATAATTTGCTTCCGGTCTATTGCTGGCGTGCAGAAATATTAATGGAAAATACGAAAAAAGTGTAAGAACGCCTGTAAATATGCAATAGAAAATATGCCTGCGCTATTAGCGAACTTTGCCGTCTGCTTTGCAACTTTACCATATAGTGCAAAATAGTAATATATGTATATAAAAAATCAGCTTGCCGCTCGCTACTCCGCTTGACGGCGCGGCGCGCCAACGGTTAAGTTTCCGTTTCGCAAATTGATTGTTGCTGCAGGCCAACATTGCCATGTGTATGTATGTTATTTGTATACGAAACTCTCGAGCGTGCAAATGTGTGCGAATACAAATGTATTTGTAGTATCAAAAATGTTCTGCGATTTTTGCGCATTGCTTATTTTCAAATTATATTTTTCGCATTTGCTTTTTGACTTTTTTTCAGTTTCTCTATTTTCTTCCATTTCTCTATTTATGGTTGAGTTTTTCTATTTTAAATTCTGGCATCCTGTTATTGCATGTTTAGTCCTAATGCGCGCGGCCTCCGCCAACCACCTCGCCCGCAGAGTTGGCAACGCGCTAAATGAAATTTTGTGAAGGTTTCCGCTTCATGTAATTTGCTAATTCACTTTACTTATTTTTCTCGTTCATCTCATATATTTTTATTTTATTGCATTTTCTTTCTCTATTTTTGTGAAAATTTATGAAAATGTTTAAATATGCACGATTTATGGTGAAAAATAATTCTATTCAGAAAAAAATATTATTTTTCCAGTGACATTTGGCTAATGGCTAATGCTGCGCTAATATAATATTATATAAATTGTGGCAAATTTGTTTTCATTGAATAATTCGATATAAAATAAAGACTTTTACTGGAAATTAATTGAAAATTATGCTCAAATGTAATACATTTTCATCTTTCGTTACGTAACAGTATAATATATTAATAAAACAAAGCGCCGAGGTGATTATTCAATCAAGTTTTGTTTTTCCAAAAAATACAGAAATTTATCCTAATTTATGGTATTTTAATAGAAATTTGAAATAAATTGAAAATTATCACCATTTACCAATTTCTTTACTCACATATAGTTTATGTAGAAAGCTGTAAATTTATTTGAAAAAGTCTAGGCCTACCACAGTCGCACGTCACGCGTGCAAACACACACACACACACACATAAAACAGGTCTTATTTTATTTTTCTAAGAAAGCAGTCAGCAAATAAACAAATCACTGGCGCCCAACTGAGCAGACACAGACACTTTGCACTTTTTACAGCCATTTTTAAGAGTTTGCTTTTTTATATCAAAAAAAAAATCAATTTTAATAAATTGAAAAATAAGAATTACTTATTGTTTTACAACTTTTCCATCGAAAATGAAGCGTTACAATATTTTTTAAACATTAAAAATGTTTAAATTATCTATTTTTTATATTTTAAGCAATATAATTTATTTGCTAATAATTTTAACTTTTTTACCAAGCGAGTAATATTCCCTACTCGCACAAGACACTTCAATACAAATAAAATTATTTCATTCACAAACCTGAACCTTTGATTATTTTTCTTCATAGTGCCGGCAGCACATGCTCAAATACATATAAAAACTATGCACACGCCCACACACACACGCGAACACACAGATGCACTCGAATTGAAAGCAGCTGCCAATAATTTGGCAATAAAGACGTAGATATGTACATGCAACAGCTGCAGTGTGCTTATTTGTGCTTAACTGTAAATAAAAAAAAAATAGTATTTTCAAACTTTCCTCTATTTTTATTTGTTTCGGTATTGAAACTCTATACGCTGGTTTATTAGAATGAACACGAAATTTGATTTGATTTTGCCTTTGTTGTTGTTGCAGTTCTGTCTCGTCGCACATGATTTTGTGCACAGCGTGTGTCCAATTCGATTTTTGAATTTTAGCTGAGTAAATAAAAAATCTCAAATCGCATAAATAGCGGATTGGACGAATGCTCGCGTCGGCAGCGCGCCAAGACTCAAACGCCTCTCGTGCTATTTTGTGTTATAAAAATACACTTTTACTCAAAAGATTTGTGCTTTGAGAGTTTACAATTCCATTATTTATATTATATAAAGAAAATTTTAAATTTTTAACATATTTTTTTTTGTAATGCCGTTTTTTTTAAATTTTTCTTGGAACTGAGTTTTCATTCACACTATAATAAATTCGGAATTTAAAGAGTATAAACGATAAAAGATTAATTATATTTTATAAAAAGCCAATCATTTTTTAAATTTGTTATCGTTTTTTAAGTTTCTTTTCATAAAGTTTTCTTACCATAATAACTTTAAACTTAACTGATCGCTTCGCATAATATTCGCCCTCTCTCTTTCTATACACTATTTTCGTTCTAAACAACTCTTCGCTCAATTTGTAGTGATTTTTGCATTGCTTTTTAATAAACTTTTCTTGTTAAACTTAAATTTTTATATTTTTTATTTATACATATATATATATATTTTTTTTTATGGACACCGCAGTTAAATATGTATATTTGAATTTTGTATATCGATTGTATTTATATTTGATGTATGTATATACATATTATTCTCTCATTATTATTGTTGTTTCTTTTTTTGTCAATTTTTTCTTTCTTGCATTTTGTTTTTGTGTTATATTTGTAGGAGCCTCTTACAGTATATTGATGAGGAGTTAAAGCTAAGGTAAATACTTACTACAATAACCACTACAACAATAACAATAACAGTAACACAAATAACCGCTACCCGAACCTAATTATTTTATCAAAAATGTGTGCAAATGCATACGCATAGATGCATATATCTTTTATACACCCTTTTCCCCCTTGCAAAAAGCTCAAAGCTTCCCTCAAACACCGAAAATTGACATTTAAAGAAAAACAAAAGCAGAAGCATAAGTTTTGCGACGATCATATTCATGAAAACGTAGTTAAATACTAGAAATAGTTTTTCTTTTAACTGTTTTAGATTATGTCTTATCGTTTTATTATTTTTATTTATTTTAATTTTTAATATAATTTTTTATTTTAATTTTTTTTTTAAATTACCTATTGCTTTTTATTTGCATTCGAAAATTATTTAGGTTTTATTTTATAAAGAACCTTTGCAAAATTGTGCGCTTTCTCGAAATCAAAATCAAAAAACGTAGCAAAGCGACCAGCGAAAACACGAGAGCGGTGCATTTCGGTATTTTTCCATAGGCTACTTGGGCTTTGTTCAAATTAAATTTTTACTATTAAAAGCTAATTTTCGAAGTTCTTAAATACTTGTTTAAAATACAAAATTTTATAGTTTTTTTTTTATAATTTGCAGAAATTGTTTTTTTTTCCGAAAAATTTGTTTACAAAACGTATAATTTTGCCTTGGTCCTTTCGATACAAATTTAATGTAATTATGATGATAGCAATAAATTCGCTTTACATTTCATTAAATTCATATGCACAAAAATACCACACACGCGTACACATGTGTATACAAGCATTTACACATACCTCATAGCGCAAGCATCATCAATTTTATCCATGCATAGTTCATAAATTGTTCCATTATGGTGACCTTTTTCACCCATCAGCCATCAATTTTCTATTTATCTACAATTTATTTACGGTTTCTATGTTTTATTTTTATTATTATCCACTTCTTTTTCACTCTCTCTCTCTCTCTCTCTCTCTCTCTCTCTCTTAATGTTTGCATGCAAAATTGTAGACAAAATATAAATATGTATGCGTAAATATTAGATGCTCATTATCCCTTCACTGGAGACACCCAAAGGACGATATGCTCAAAGAAATCCCCGTCACATATTATTTCCCTGTGGTTGCACTATGTTTGTTGGTCGTTTTATTATCCTTTTTCCTTCAATTTTATGGCATATGTTTTCATATATGTGCTCATACCTATGTATGTTCTCATGTACTTACACCACATAACTTACAATACATTAAACTTTTATATGCTTTTAAGCAAACAATGTTTACTCAGTAAATTTCTATATCAAATTTCGCTCGCATATAATGAATAATTATGTATTTTCCTTAAATTCTACAAAATCATCTTAATTTTAGATTATGACAGTTTGATTGGAAAAACTTCCAAAATGAGTATTGAGATTTATTAAAGTATAATTTGAGATTGTAAATGGCCAATTCGTTCTTGTTGGGCTAATCGATCTTCAAACCCCATAGTCTTAAAAGTAAATCAACGACCTCGCGCTGTCTGATATTTCCCACGAGATTCGCACACATCACAGAGTCTATTGCTTACCAGGGTCTTGACAAAAATGTTAAATCCATGAAATGTGCTGGACAAACGTTCTCATTATATATAGACTACTAAATAGCATGCTAGTGCGTGTTTGTGGTCGTGAACACTCTACTCTCATTCGCTGTTTATAGAATTTGGTACTTTTCTCTCTCAGCCAGCATCTTTTACTCTTTGAACTCACGGTACCGCGATTTTATTCTCTTCATTTCTACTTGCTGAGATCTCATTCTCTCTTCGAATGTGAATATCAACTTATAAAGATAAAAAAGTTTGATACTCGAGGCATGTTCTTCTTTCGCTGCAAGGTATTTCTCTGAGTCTAATTCGAGAGTAACTGGTATGGTTCTAGTTCACTATTTATGTCATAAATACCAGTTGGAACTATATTTGCCTACTAATTCAATTCCAGTTATTTATTTGTTCGTCGGAAATAGTCGCTTTCGCATACATGCTCGTACATACATATTTATCTCTTGTTTATTCATAGATTTATGCAATATTTGCATGCAAGTCAAGCTGCTGCTGTACATTTTTTATTCATTTTCATATTTGTTGTTGTATTTCGTTATTTTATTTGCTGTCATGTTTGTGTGTGGATTTGTATATTGTCTTTGCTCGTGCCTCATAATCTTTATTTGTATGTTTCATTTATTTAGTCTTGTTGTTGCGCATATATGTATGTACGTGTACATATACATACTCGTATGTATATGCACTTGTATATTTGTCACATTGCATTATGTAAATATGTGTATGTACATATGTGCATATCTAGTGTAAACTTTTCTGTCTGACTTAAAAATTTGCATGCCCCACCACCTCCCGCCCCTTTTTTGCATTATATTTATCAAAACACTCATTTTACATATTCCTCTTTTGGTTTTCCTTCAAGACGGTATTTGCATTTTTTTTCTTTATTTTATTATTCATTGCGCTTTAATCTACAAACGACAAATGTGTAAAATATGAAAATTTGTATGCAATCATGCGTTTGTGTGTGTGTGTGTGTGTGTGTGTGTGTGTGTGATCAGAATATTAAAATGCAGTTAAAAGCCAATCTAAAGGCCAAGGGAAATATTAACCATTTAGTTAGTGTGTATCCACACACACTCACACACACCCACACCCACACACAAATGCACACAACCACTTGGGTCAAGTTCATAAATCGGGAGATTATTTATTTATTTACTTAAGGGATCTGCGGAAAAAAATTATGAAACTTTGAACGCAAAAATTAATTTTAATGAAAATTCTTTGAAATGAAAATATACATTTGAAGAAAGATTATTTTTATGTAAAAAAAACAAATAATAAATTTTGAATTATGATAGATTAAGGGAGTTGTTTTTTATTAAATTTATTGTTATGATAGATTTTAAGTCAAACAGAAAATCGTAAAATTATGTAGAGTAGATTTTCCTTTCATCTTTTTCTGGATAAAAGTAAAAAACACGAAAAAAATATTGCATACGAATACAAGCAAATTTACCAATTTCATGATGTAGGTTTTTTTTATTAACTTTTTGTTATTATATTACTTTACGACTCGGAGTTTAGCAAACCTTTTAAATATTGGCAAATTTAAAAATTATAGTAGATTTTTGAAAATTATGGTAAACTTTTAAGCTGCAGCAAATTTACAAATTCCAGCATATTTTCAAATTATAGTAAACATTTTTATGATTTAAAATTATAGTCATTTTTTCTAATATCAAATAGTAGAACTTTTCGGAACCTTGGCTATCAACATATTTGATTTCATGCAATCTAATAATAATTTTGAAAATTATAAGAAAGTTTTCTGTAACAAAAATGTTTGGAGTTGTAGCTATCAACCAGTTTTAGAAATTTTGTTGAATTTCTCTTTTTAAGCAAATATCTAATAACTAGTTAATAATAAAAGAGATATAAAATTTAACGATTATTTGCCTAGCCCATTTAATGCTTTCGCAACACATGAAATATGTACTCGCAAATGAAACCACAAACCTAAAAAAATGAAGTAAACAACACAACCAAAATCACCAGACCCCACACAGTAACAACCAACCAACGGGTTTTTTTCATTCGTTCTACGTATGGATGTTTGAACGCCAACGCATGTCCTTCGTGTCTCTGTTCATTTGTTTTTGTGTCCTTATATGATTATTACATATTCGTTTATGTACATCCATTTATACGTGTGCAAATAATACTTTTTACTTGATTTAACTAATATGTGTATACGAGTATATGTACATACCATATGTATTATACATTTGTATAACGGTATAATTTGTTGTCATTTATAATTTGATTATCTAACTTTTTATTGTATGATGAGAGTTTTCATTACATTTACTAAACTAATTTTCATCGAAAATGTGCAAAAACAACAACAACAACAACAACAACCACTTAACCCAAGCCCACATAACGGTACTAATCAATTAAGTTCAATTCAATTTAATATTTAAAAGCTGCATTAATAATTTCATTATCCACTAAAATACAACAACAAATACGCGCAAAAACAACACATACAAAAATTCATAGTCAACACACCGCATCAAACCCTCCTCATTACGTTAAATTAAGCTTTGTTTATGCTCGCAATAAGCAAAAAATAGTTTAATATTCCATAATTCTCAATGAGTGACATACACACACGAAATAGCATACATTTAGGCGCACAAACTCTCTCACACTCATAAACGTTGTCAATCAGTGCTCATTTGTCGCCTTTCTCTTTTCTTCCTCTCTTTATCTCTCTCTCTTTCTCTGAATCTCGCTTGCTGCACACACATTCTCGCCTTTACTCACGCTCTTCGCCATATTTTTTGTGTTCGATGCCATCAATCACTCTTCTTCATCACTCATATATGAATCTCAATGTACGCTCGCACGCTGATCACTGCTCACATCCTTACAGAGCCACTCTGCCATTAACCGACACCAAAGATCTGCTTAGCACTGAATGTCACTGCGCGCACAACGGCGGCAACGAGAATGGCAACAGCAAAGAGAACGGTGGTGGCGGCGGCGCCGGCGCCAACGATGCAAAAACGCCATCGGCCCCTGAGATGAGCAGCTCCTCGGCTTCAACGTCCACCAGCGCTATTAACGGGAGCAACGTCGGCGATTCGCTCTCCGGCTCGAGCCCAGGCGGTTTGGCGCATTCGATGTCCGCCTACTTGGGCCTGAACTTTGGCTTCTCCAATATGCGCACCACCTCGGTCGATGCTGTGGGCTCTAGTTCCACCCACGATAATAGCGCGCGACAGCAGCCAACACATGGACAGTCGCAACACCACCACCAGCAGCAGCAGTCTCATTATCACCATCGTCATCATCATTATTTACACCACACCAACAACAGCAACAGTAACAGTGGCGGGGGCAGCAGCAATCACTCGCGTTCGACCAGCGTCATCGGGCTTTCGGCGTCATCATCCAACAGCAATAGCTCTTACGAAACGACATCGAAACTCAATGGCCAATCGCAGTATACATCGTTGTCTTCGTCCTTTTACAATCCGCTGGATAATTTCAGTTGCGACAGCGGCGGCGGCGGCGGTGGCGGTGGCGGTGGAGGCATTGGCTTCGGCTTGGGTGGTGGTGATAAAAGCGTTAGTAGTAGTACCAATGGTGGTGGTGGCGGGATCGGTAGTGGTGTTGGTGTTGGTGTGTTAGGTGTTGGTAGGAGTGGCATCGGTAGTGTTGGTGGTGCTGGTGGTTTTGGTGGTGTTGGTGGCACTGGTGTTGGTGTCGCCGGCGATGTTGGCGCCTCCCCATCGCCTTCGTCATCCACGTCCGCGTCCACGTCCACAACCGCGTTTGCTCGCGATGTGCTTTTGCATTCCTCTGCTTCCACGTCACATCTATTCTCTCATTTTCTTCGTAATAATGGCGCCAATTATTTTAATAGCAACACTTCAGTCACCGATTCGACAACAGCAACAACAGCAATTGCTGTAGCTTCTGCTGCAACATCCTCCACAACAGTAACGAGCAACACATCGAACGCCGTAGCGGCGGGAGGTTCAGCTTCAGCCTCGGGCGAGTGCACGCCCACATCAAGCCAGCCGTTGGATGGCAATAACGACAACAATTGTGATTATAGACACGAGAGTAATCAGGTGCGTATGTGCGTCCTTGTTGGCGGCACTTCACCGAGCTCAATGAGTTTCGCACTCATTAATTTTAGCCCTTTTTTTTGTCACAGAATGGTTTGGAGGATTCACCACGCCGTCACAGCTCAATGGACCAACTGATTGGCCTGCTCAATGACATGGGCAAATCTTCGAGGACACGCAGCCTCAGCGATGGTGGTACACAGGAGGACGAAGGTAAGCTCGGCGGTTTTGGTCATCTCATTGAAATTCTTGGTCTAACCAAATCGCAACCTTGCTTTTATATTCTTTGCAGTTGAAAAAGAAGCGCAACCGGATCTGCTCAACAATACGCCACCCGTGCCTCCGAAGCGATCTCATCGTCGTCGCCACACCCCGCCACGCCCCATCTCCAATGGTTTACCGCCCACGCCCAAGGTGCATATGGGCGCATGTTTTTCAAAGATCTTCAACGGCTGTCCACTACGCATACATTGCACGGCCTCGTGGATTCATCCCGAGACACGCGACCAACACTTGCTCATTGGCGCCGACGAGGGCATTTTCAATCTTAATATGAACGAGCTGCACGATGCCGTCATCGATCAACTGTTTCCTCGGCGCACCACCTGGCTGTATGTGATCAAGGATGTGCTCATGAGCCTTTCAGGTACTCGGCATTGGATTATTTATATATTTTAAGAGATAAATATTCACCACTCTTCTCCACTTCTCACCAGGCAAATCTTGTCAGCTATACCGACATGATCTGATCGCGCTACATTCCAAACAGACACACCGCTTTTCGCTGCACATGAACAAAATACCTGAAAGACTGGTGCCACGCAAATTCGCGCTCACCACCAAAGTTCCCGACACCAAAGGCTGCACCCAGTGCTGCGTCACGCGCAACCCCTACAATGGCTACAAGTACTTGTGCGGCGCCACGCCCAGCGGCATATTTCTGATGCAGTGGTACGATCCGCTGAATAAATTCATGCTGCTCAAACAATGCGAGTGGCCGGCCACTAGCATATTGGGCGGTGGGCATGGCTGTGTATTGAATGGTCACACGCCCGTCTTTGAGATGATCATTACGCCGGAGCTGGAGTATCCGATTGTGTGCACGGGCGTGCGAAAGGCGTTGAATGGCTGCCTCAAACTCGAACTGATCAATATGAACAGTAAGTGCAAAGCTTTCAACGATTGACAAGATACGCTAATTTTTTCTTTTCTTTCGTTTTTTTTTTTTTTTTTGCTAGGCGCCAGCTGGTTCCATGCAGATGATTTGGATTTTGATGCAATGGCTACAATGGTGCCGCGACGGGATCTCTTGAAGGTGGTGAAAGTGCATCAAGTCGAAAAGGATGCGATACTAGTCTGCTATGGCAACATCATTCAAGTTGTTACGCTGCAGGGCAACCCGAAGCAGCACAAAAAGATGGTCTCGCAGCTCAATTTCGATTTCAATGTGGATAGCATAGGTAAGGAGGGTCGTCAAGCAGGCTTTTCTTCATAAGGAGAATATGTTTGCAAAGCGGCAGATCGGTTCGATTTTGGATTAGACAAAGAGAACCCGTTTTCTTTATTTTTCAATAAAATTATATGTGTCTTTTATTTATTTCGTTTTTTCTATTTCCTACTCCTCTTCCAAACAGTCTGTCTACCCGATAGTGTATTAGCATTCCATAAGCACGGCATGCAGGGCAAGTCGTTGCGCAACGGCGAAATAACGCAAGAGATAAAGGATATGAGTCGCACATACAGACTGCTCGGCTGTGATAAGTAATTACAACTACAAATGGCATTTCATAATAACTTTTTCATTAATATATTTATTTCTCTTGGCCTTCCCACACAGAGTCGTCGCTTTGGAGAGTCAATTGCTGCGTACCGGCTCGCTGGGCAGCGAAGAGGGACATGATCTTTACATTCTAGCGGGCCATGAGGCAAGCTATTAATTACTAATTTTACTAAGTAATTACTAATTAATTGTAGTTGTAAATGAAAATCAATGCAATTAACTACTATGTAAAGCAAGTGAAAAAAATGAACAAATTGACTTATATACACACATATACGAGTACATATAGAAAAGTAAAAAATAAAATTTGAAACAAAAAAATCTAATAATATTTAAAAAAAGAAACAATGTTTAAGAAAACATGAAAAAATGTAATCGTACGATAGCAGTAAATTTTGAACGGTATTCTTACTAAATTTTTGGTATACAAAGAAAGAAAGGAAGAAAAACAATTTATTTTTCAAGCTTTATCCATCTTATTTTTTTTTAATTGCAAATTAAAAAATGCAAGTATGTATGCATACACGCATACCTATATATGCAAAATAATTTTCCTAAGCTTAATACAGAAATTATAAACTTTTATAACGCTGTGCTAATGCCAAAGCATTTTTGAGATTAAATGCAGTAAAATTCAACAACGAGTTATGTTGTTGCTGCATTTTTTGTTTTTGTATTATACAGTATGCATACTTCGAGCAGCGTCAAGTCAAACTAAAGCCATCAAAAACAAATGGAGAAGAAAAACTAAGCAAAGAATAAAAAATAAATAAAGTTTGAAGAAGAAAAATATTAATTGTAGAAGAGAACTAAAAAATTGTCGGTTTTTAAATATTTAAAAATGATTTTTGGCTGTCGATTTCTTATTGAAACGTGTTGATTTGTAAATATTTATACAGTTATCTGCGCGGTACAATTTTTTTTCTTTCATTTATTTCGTATTTGCTTTGTTTGCTGCAGCCAATTCTGCTTAGAATCTACTCTCTATATACAAACATAAGAATATGTAAACATAATTTAAGAGACTTTTTTGTAATAAATTTTCACGGTATTTGAATAAAATGTATTAGAAACGAAAAAAGGCAGAACATAAAGGAAATAAACAGCAAAGTGATGATTGATTGTTAATGAAAAAAGGGTGAAATAATAGTAATAAAAATATTAATAATGAAACACTGCTATAAAATAGGTTTTAAATAGAGTTTAAGAGCGTAAACGTATTGCTTCAAATTTTTAGTAGAGACAAATTAATAAAAATTCAAATGAAAAAAAATATAAATAAAAATGAGAGAAAAACTACGGAAAATGTGAGTAAAATTTTGGAAATAAATGCTAAAAATGAGAACAAACTAAAAACACATTAGAACAACTTAGGCAACGGATTACACTAAAATATACATTTACGTACACCGCACATAAACAAATTAACAAATTGAAAGTGAACACCAGTAGGTGAAATGAACCACAAACAGAGTTATTAATAAAAAACATAGTTTAACTGAAACAATAATTTTGAAATTTTCACCAAATGTACACGCTTAGCCTCCCCGTTTTTAAGAGCACACATACCTGTAGTACAGCTAAGAAACCACAAAACTGCAACGAGCAAATATAAATAAAAACTGGAGTGGAAGTTTAAAATAAGTCAAAATAATAAATGAAAATTAAACTTAGCATGTCGTTTGATAAACTAGAGCATTGAATTTTAGATCAGTTTAAGTACATGCATACATACACGTACAAATATGTAGAGCGAGATATTCTAATTTGTGTATTATGAAATTTTATTTTTCATATATATTCAGGGTTTACACTCGCGAACTGCTCTGCGGCTACACAAAGCAACAAACTACAAAACTAATTTATTTGTGATGCAAGCAAAGCTTGATCATGTGAAATTTTTTCTGGTTTTTTTTTTGTAATACAATATTTACTTGAGTTTCTTCATTATACATTTTCCGCGAATTGTTCTCAATATTTTCACTTCAAAATTTTCTCTAGTTAATCGCACGATTTGCTAAAGTTGCGAGCGAAATAAACAAACCCATCACTTCGAACCCCCCAAATACACCTTCGTACAACAAATTAGTGCAGATAATTTAAGAATTAAAAAATTAATGAATAAACAAAAAATACCCGCAAGAAAAAATGATTTTCATTGTTACAAAAAATTGCTTAAAATTTAGCAGATGTCAAATTGTTATAAATACATATATGAAATATATATGTACATATATCTATATTTAATTAGATTGCATAAAAAAGTTAAGACTTACAATAACTTGTAACGACGATTACGAAGCAAATTCGGCAAAAAAAAATTGCATATAAAAAAGTGGAAAAGAATGAGGAGATTGTTAGAGAATTTAGTAATACAAATATGAAACGGCATCTATTCATCTATTTGTTTAAAAAATTACACCTGACATACATACATGCAAATGTATAATATATTTTTTTAAATATAACATGCGTTAAAATTATTTAAAAAATATAATTATTGTATTTAATTTCATTCTTTACTATGAAAAATACAAAAGAAGAAGATATAAATACATATAAAAATAGTTACTAAATGCTATTGGAGTGTTAGATTTTAATGTTGAGAAGTAAGATGAATTGTGTATGTATGTTTTTTGAAGTAAAAAATGTATTATAAAAGCAAACTAAATTTGGAAATCAAATAAAAGTGCGTTGGGGACCGTAGACCTACAGAAGAACGAGAAATTTGTACGCAAATTTTTTTTTGTTTAGAAAAGTTAAAGCAAAATAAGGCAAAGTAACGTAACGTAACGTAAGCGTAGCCTATAAGGGTGTGTGTACGTGCATGCGTGTGTATAAGAAAGTTGTAACGATTTCTATTTGAATATTAGACATTAAATAAATAAAATATAAATGATTAAAATGCAGCATAAAACCCTAGAGTTCGTTAAAACTAAAACCAATATGTGAAATACTAATTATATTATATACATACATATATGTATGAACAAAACAAAAACAAAAAAATACTACAAATTAAATACTTTCTAAGAAAAGATGTTCAGCATTCTATGTATAGAGTGCACAAAGGTAAAGATTTGGTTTGCCCAGCACGAGAGTGATAAACTGAAAAATAAAATGTAATTGAAACAAAAAAAATTGAAGTTTTTTTATTTTCGTTAAAGGACTAGAGGAGGCTTCAAAATTGGATATTAAAGCTCTTTAGGACTGCGCGAAAACCGTCGACGTTCTATTCGACGACTTCTTTAGATGACAACTGGCGCTACAAAGACCCAAAGGGTCTACATATATAACGCGCAACAGCTATGTATGTTCAGGACTTGAGTGGTAAAAATTTAATAAATGTTTCAGTTATTTTCGCCCCTGGAGGAAGAAATTTAAAACCTTCTGAAAATATTCTTATTCTTATTATTATTTGGACTGAAACTAATTAAATAGAGATAAATCAATTTTGGAAGAGCTATGGATACTAATCCGAGTAAAAATGAAATCGGTTTTATGGGGCTTGCTAACAACAAATAAAACTAGATACGTAAGTTTTCAATGATTTTTGCTTAGTGCAACAAAGTATCCTACATTGTTTGAATTATTACTAACAATTTTTCCATGAAAAACAAATTTCATTTGGAATTGTCCATAAACCAGGTAGTCATATTTCAGAAATTCCTACTACTTATTAAAAAACAAAATTATAAGTGCTATAACGTAGCATGAACCATCCCCAGCCATCCCTTGACCGGGCTACGTGGTTTTTCGACGCTCCCTTAATACATCATTACATTTTCAAAAACTTTGCCATACGGAGCGATACAGGATATGTTAACGCTGCGAAATTTCTTATTGCAGCCACCCTGTATTTAGTGATTTCAAATATACAAATCTCATTTCACTTGAATTATGCTGTGTCGCTTTGACTACTCCGTTGACTGCTAACCAACACTACTTGCTGTCAACAGAGATGCGACACATGAATTCCAAAACTGTTTATCGATTGTACTAAACTTAAATATATCGTTGAACAAACAAATTAGAACTACTAGTAAATATTTATTACATAAAAAGCATTTATGGTACTTACCGAATTCTATTTGGAATCCATTCATGCAAGGAAATTGTATTTATTAGCTTTCTTTGTATATTTTTTTTTGGGATATTCTTAGAAGGGTGCAGGATACATTTAAGCATTTTTGAATTTGGAAATCACAAAGCAATACGTACTTCAAAATAATGATATTGCATACAAAACTTATCAGATTCTTAACCCATGGTTACTCACAGCAACTGCCATCTTCACGCTCAAGATTTATCGAATTACTCAATCATTTTTGTTTCACGCTCTACCACTGACATTTGCAGCAGAAATCAGCTGCGCTCAGTATATTTTGAACAACGCGTTTAAGCGGTTTGCTTATTTCTCTATAGTCGGATACAATATTCTGTGCTGATGGTGAATATTTCTGCTATTTGGCCCTGTTGTTATTACTTGGGTTCGGTTGTTTATGTGCGCGCACGTTCAACGACGCCGAAGTCAGCGTCGTAGTATACGTCGTCGCTCTCAAGAAAATACGAGACACTTTACTGCATATATAGCGTATTCGCTTGCGCTTCCGTGCTGAGCCGATGCTTGGTTCAGCATCTGTCTCTGTTTTCGGTGTGTGTGTGTTTGGGTTTATTGTGCAAAACAGCAAAAGTAAAGTGCAAAGTGTTTGTTAGCAAAGCGAAAATTCCTAAAAGAAAACAGAAAATTGTGAATTTTTTCAAACATATTAAAAATAGCGTAATTTGCCATAAAATTACTGAAATTGGTTAATTAAATCTTCGGTGGTGTTTACGCAGACTGCAGGTATTGGACATATCAGTTGCTTCTCTGTGAATGGAACTCGTTAATGCTACAAATTATTTATATGTCGAACTCTTCTGGGGAATCCAATTAGTTTTGCTCTGGTTGTTCTTTTAATTTTGGCAAAAATCTTTCTGTCATTAATCGCAGCTAATGACAAAGTGACGTCATAGCTGATTGTCTGGCTAAATGACGGTCCAGCTAATTTCAGCTCGTCGACTCCGATTCGTCATCATTTTGTGAGGTTGTAGCAATATGCGTCTTTCACCCAATAAATTTGTTGCTCTTTTAGCAAAATATCTTGTTTGCGTAAAACAAGTCAAACGCCAACAAATGCTGCTAAATCAGTGTTGAAAACCCAAAAAATTTAATTCGTGACAAGAAAACAAATCTAGCTAAAAGAGGAACGTAAAAGTGACTTTCAAAGGTCGCGAAAATAAGAACGACACTGCTAAAAATTATTCGGCAAAAAAATGAGAAAAAAAACAACAGCAACAGCGACAGACAACAAAGCACTCACTCGTCTGCGAATACAAAAAAATAATAGTACTAACTGCGGAGGGGAAAGTGGGGAAAATTAAGCGCAGTTTATAAATTCTAGAGGGGGGTATGCATATATTAGGGTTGTTTGTTACACTGTAATAGAAAATGACTGCCGCTTAGAATTTTCAAATTAAAAAATGAAAAACATGAAGAATAAATGGAGATATTAGAGCTGTTTCAAATACTTACCTAAATTGAAATAATCATGCTTTTGAGGGAAATTTATGAATTATTAAATTTCACATCAACGCGCATTTAGAAAAAGTGTACCTATTTGATTAAAAAATATCAAAAAAACGATCCTAAATTTTTTTCTAATTTTCTTATTAACCCGTACAAGATTTGGTTTACAGCGCATGCGCATAGCTAACTACAGCTGTACCCATATTAATGTAAGGCACCCTGTAGACAAGTGAAATAAAATCCTTTTGTAGCAGCTGCAAACAACCAATACTCCCAGAAGGCAATGAAATCAAAAAGACTCGCAAGGTTGTACTTCTAAATGTATGTAATAAGGAATCTACGAAAATATATATGCATGTGCATGTAATTCCTTTGTGTTGGCATTGAGGTGAAGTAGAACTTCAAGGATATTTGTGAGAATCGAATAATATGGCTGTGCAGGATTAGCCACTTATGCACATACATACATACATACATATGTACATATATAAAAGAAAAAATTAAGTGGTCGAGTAGAATACATGCTAATAGCCGGCGGTTGTGAGCCCAATTTGAAATCTAAAACGTTTTTGTGTGCGATATACATATCTGAGGTTATCAGGTTAAGAGGCGATTTGTAACGAAAACAAGAAGAAAAATCCCAAATTGTAAAAGAATTCGGATGAAAATAGCTTAATCGAATCAATAACAGGGATTGCCACCTTAGTTTGAAATCGGTGGCTACTTCGCTAATCGCTTCAAATTCAGCAAAAACTGTTCAGTACGGATGTACATACCATAGGTACCATTAATGATTGATCCCACCACAGGTGACCTTCTACTAATCAAGAGACAATCGCTACCGCGCATACTACAGACGATCTCCCAAGGAAAGGCAGATCAAATGTAGGGTAGACTCTAACACATGACACATAAAATCTATTTATCAAGACCCAATGATCGCTTTGCTTATTCAAATGGATGTAAAGGCTGCTCAAGAGCATCAACTAGAACTTGCTTTCCTGGTTGAGGCGTATGTTGAGCGATATACGCGCGGATGATGAAGAGGAAGATGTTCAAAAATTCACATGGCGCACTCCAACAGAGGGTGTCTTGTCTCCGCTATTCCGGAGTATTTAAAAGGGGCCCAGTCTCCTAACTATGGAAGAGCAGCATATATGTAACCTTCTGCCGGGTGGAAGCCACCTATTCCTTACTAAGCAGGGAAGTATGGATGGAAAGCAAGTTCATTGCTTACTGATGGATATAAAAACGAGGCAGGCATAAGAGCAGGGTTCTTCTGTGACCACTCTAATAAACAAGGTAGCTTCAAGCTTAATGACTACAACTCTACCATTCGAACAGAGATTGTGGGCTCTTTAATGGCAAATTATATTAGGTTTGTGGTATACGGCCGTATGTACCATATATAGGCGATTAACATACTATCGCGTGAATATCACTTGGGTTTCACGCCCCACTGATGTGGAAGGCAAGGAAAAATTGCGCTTAGAAGATGACGTTGGAGCACTACATTTATGAGTGACCGGCATTCAGCCGACAGCGAGATTCCCAGCTGCTGATCCGTTCCTTGATATTTTATGGACCTAGTTGACTGACGTACGAGAGGAATGTGCTTGGCTATGCAATATAAACTTTCTGAACACCACTTGACTGGTGTATCTCGGATCTAACCGAGCCCAACAAGTAATTTGTTTTTGCTCTCTATAATGACTTTAGTTTCTAGAACTGCCGAAACAAAAACGACGATAAGACGTCTTTTAACCGGAAAAGTTGTATGTGCATATGTGTGTAATTACTTATAGTTGGAAGTATATAATAAGTTAATAAACGCAAAAAATATTGTTTACATTTATTCGATGTTTTTCTTCTTTCATTTGATCGCAATAAATTTATTTAATTCGTCTATGTGTATGTATGTTTGTATATACGAGTATCTATGTATATATGTAAATACATAAATAAGTATAAAGAAATGTTTATAAAACGTAATCACCTTTAAACGCACGACATTGAAATGAGTAAAAAAGTCCGGGGTTATCAATGCGCCGTTACGAACAATTCTATCGATGTGCATATGTATGTACATATGTACATATGTTTGCATTTATATGTATCTACATGTACAAAGGTATGTACATATACGAGTAAATAGCAAGCATATCAGATATGTCGGTTGCACCGGTTGCAATTGCGCTGTTTATTTACCTAATTCCATCTCGAAGTGTAAATTGCCTTTTGCGCGGTTCGCATAACAACAATAGCAACAACAACAGTTGAAAATGCTAACATGCAATGCAACAAGAAGTAAAATCTAATAATTATATTGTACATACATACATACCTGCACATACCTATATAAGCAGTTCAAAAATATAGTGTATACATATGTATTTTCAAACATACATACAGATGTATATTTATAATTGACTGACAGACACATTGGCTGATCTAAAAATAAGTCAATAATGATGAATCTCAACGGAAGATTTGTATTTTGTAGAGATAAACAAGAATATTGCAAAGCAAATAAGCACACGTGCACATACATATGCTAACGTGCATACATATGTACACGTATATGTGTACTCGTGCATTATATGTGCCAGTTCTTTTGTTAAATTGCGAAATCTTGTAGCCAAGGAGCTCCCGAAGTGTTAATCCTTGCACGCGAGCACTCATTTTTAATAATAACAAAAACAACAACAATGCTTCTGATTTTGACTAGAAGCAACAGCTGTTCGTTAATCTTCGAACAATAAAAGTATTGCAGAAATTTAAAACAGAATTTAAAAAAAAAAAACAAAAATGGATGGATGGACTTATTTATACCCTTCACGAATTAAGGCGAATAAAATTTTAGACATAAAAATATGCAATTATGAATTGAGATCAAACTTATTTTAATAAATATAAATTTTTACTAATAAACTAAGCTGATCTGATTTTGGAAATTTTGCTGTATCGTTGATTTGAAAATTTTAACAAAAATAATCCTCCAATGCGTAATAAAAATTCTGGAGTCCTGGTTCGACCAACATCCAAATTTATAGGGAATTTATTTTTCTAATTGTGGTCAACACTTGACAGGAGATGCCAAGCCCTCTGAGTGTATTTCTGACATGAAATAAAATCTCCTTATAAAAATCCATCGTCCGTTCGGAGGCGGCTTAGCATACCATAAATTATAGTTCTCTCCACAAATCGGAAGAGGACGTCGGCCGAAAATCGCTTTAGCGGTTACAGAGCGCCAACTATGTATATATATTTCATACCTGGTGCTGGCATACAGACGGAGAAGGCTGTATTAGCGCATTTCGTCCTTTTGATCATAACTGTAAACAGTTTTCTGCACATACATACATATGTATTTCTTTACTAAAGATTTGAAACTATTTGATGTTCTTGAGAGGTATAACTTTGAAAAAAAAAAATACCTAAAAAGAGAGAAGCGACTGTGCAGAACGAATTTATTCAAAGCAGAACGAGTTTCCTCATTGTGGCCAATAATAACTCAGATCGGTGTGTGCTAACTGTTGTATATATGTACATTTGTACATATGTACATGTATTAGTAAGTATGTATGTAAATGTTTATTTCTGCGTAGAATGTGCCACAGTTGTCAAAACACTACATGACGTATGTAAAGACCGACAAAGATAAGAAAAGACAGAGGCGTCAAGTCGAGCGAGTACTAGTGTGCAAAATATATTAATGGATTCTTAATGTCTCCTTGATACTTTGGTCTTTTTGACAAAGAGAATGCGACGCAGCGCTCGGGGCGCGACAGACGGATTTACCTGAACGTAAACGACTGACCGATCGGCTAAGTGTATGTAACTCGAGATATGCGTAATTCTCCTCTATGAAACAAGTGTGCTGTTGCTGTTGTTGTAAAATGGCAGTTAATTAACGCGCAACCTAAGAAGAGCTAACAAGCGTATCTTCTTAGGCAGCCCACAGAGCGAATTAAAAACTAAAAATTAATCACTAAACCTAATTAAATAAAAAAGTAAAAGATAAAAATGAATAAAAATAATTCTAAATTCCTTAGTTTTGCGGCAAATAGTTGAAGAAATCACATGCTAAAAACCGAAGCAATAAAACCAACCGAATCGAAAACCGACACAGCAGGTGTCTGAGAAAGGGAAGTGCATAAGCAATAATAAAACACAAAAACAACGAAAAACAAAACCGACATTTACTTACTTAAATAACCAACCACCTGTGTGAAAAAGTGATAAAAAAAATTACGGAATACAATCATCGCAATAACTCTGCATCAGATCCTCAAATTCTGCTGCTCCCCACGCAACACAACTCCACGGAGCTACACTCAGCTTGGCGTCTCGTGTTTTTCGGTGCTGCCTGCTTTGCTTTGTGATTATTTTTATTTGCTACCTCCAGCGAACAAGCGACAGTTGGTGCCCTGCAGCACTTGCAGACCACCTCCGCGGCAGCTGCCAGCGTCATGGGCAGCGTTTGGAAGCGTTTGCAGCGCGTAAATAAACGTGCCGCAAAATTTCAATTTACCTCATCTTATCATGAATTGCGTTTGGAAACTACTGCCAAATGGTGAGTACTTGCCTTTTGGTCATATAAGTACATACTTATTTATATTTAATAGAAAAAATATATGTATATTCAAAACTGTCTTTGTGCTTAGAAAACCGTTGCGGTTACTGAAATATATTTCGTTTGTTATTAAAAAATAAATTAAAAGAGTCACATACGTACATATGTATTTATAACATTTGTTTACTCAAAAAACACTGCCATATACATACGTACGTGTATGTACATATAAGAGTGATAAGACAGTTTTTATTTTTATTAATAGTTGATAACAGCTGCTTTCTGAATAAAAAATATGGAAAGAAAGAGAAGGGTAGTTGTACAGTAAAGGCCTTGTGGTAGTAGAAATGCATTAAATACGATAAATGCATTAAAGTGGAGAAAACAATTCGTGTAAAAAGAGAACTAGGTGTTCTATAATAGGGATGGCTTCAATAATTCCTTCGACATATTTTTTTTAGCATTCTTCTAAACATTTTTTGAATATACGTGTAAATATTTGCATATTTTTGGATTTTACCATAAAAAAGACTTGTTAACTTAGCCCAACCTAACACTTGTTGATAGTGCTTCTCTCCGACCGGCTTCTTTCGAAAGCTGTCTCTTGAGTTTCACGAATCGTGCACTTGGAGTCAGATCAACTGCAGCACGGAGTTTTTTGAATTATTCTCACCGCCGTATTCTTCTTTGCCTCTCTATTTCCCAGCTCTTCTGTCTACCACAACCTCGGTCACCTATCCAGAGCTGTCGATAAACTTCTTTGGAGTTTGGGTTTGCCACTTTAATCTCCTTTTCCTTCACTTTTGTTTTGGTTGTTGGTATTATGTTCATATTTTTCGTACGACCACCTGTCCGTTGAGGCATAGGCAGTGGCTTACGAAGTGTCTGAAAATCGATCGCAATCGCTGTAAGGCCACTGTTAATCCCTGAGGCGTTAACTCTCATTTTCTGCACGGTACGCGTTACTCCTTGGGTTTAGGTGAAGGCATGATAGCTCTTGCTCGCTGTTTTCTGGCAGCTCTCAGCGGCGGACAGATTTGTATAATAAAACGGTATTGAAAAAATTGTATTTAAAAATAGTTTTATGATACCAACAATGGTTAAAAAAAAAATGCAGTCTCCATTCTGAAAAGAGAAACACGCCTTCGAAATACATTCGAGATACAGTCTTCTTATTTTATTTCCCCCAGAAACTCTGAATTCTTCCCAGAACTTTAACCTTTCTCACATACTCGTACCACAAGTGCTTCTATTTTGTCTTAAATTTATGAGAAATTGTCATGCTGTGTCACACTCGAATATACATACATATCTACGTATGTATGCATGTGTGTCAGTAGTACATATTCTTGCGAAAACTCGAGTTATTAGTAGTAATTTGCAAAAAAATTTTATGAATTAATAAAAACGTAAACAGAATTGCGTATACATACAGATACATATGTACATGTACATAGTATACGTGTATGTACCACATGTACTTACTCACCCACTTCTTATTGCCACACATTTTATTTCTCGCCACAAACCGCAAACATCAAAAATTGAGTAGTAAATTTCATTTCATTTGTATTTACATGCATACATACATACATACATACATACATATAGTTAGCTATCGGCTGTAATTAAAAAATAGTGTCACTTGCATATATATGTATCTACACTTTGTTCATACATACATACATCATATGCATTTACTACAGTACTTGGATTAGCACAAAAACGACTCACTTTGACAGACGATAGACTGTTAAGCGCAAGTTGAAAATAGAATGGACTTGCCTTGCCGCCCGAAAGGTGAAGAGCGGAAGCCAATGTGTATGTAAATTTCGTTTCGAGCGTTTATGATAACAAAAACAAAAGCAATAAAAATAAGTAGTAGAAAATTTAAGTGAGAAATTAACATAAGCTATTTTGGCATAAAACCGCTTTAAAAAAGGAATTGCACTGAGAGAATTAAATGTGTAAGACAAGCGAAAGAAATAATTTTTCTTGAAAGAAATTTTCAAAGTGTTCGCACTTATGATTTTTGTAAGTTCTTCCGCTAGTGACTTTGCTCTTAATTGTCCATAGCACACTTCCTTCCAGGCGTTCGAAGCTTCTTTTATGGATCCAACTCCGTTGAAATAAACTTTCCTCACCGTTTATACTATTTAATAATTTATTTATTAATATTTTACTTACAAACTTTTCTATAAAAGTCGATGTATTCGTATTCTGAATGAAAAGTTATTATTGTATTTGAAAAAAGTAGGGAACAAACAAAGTCCTCGCCAAAATCTTTATATAAAATCAAGTTATTACCGCCAACAAGGAATTTTTAAGCGTGTATTCGTTCCACATTTTACATATATGTATGTATATATGTAGATATCCAAAGCAGTCCATTGTTGGGCAGCCGTGGAAATTTATATACAAATTTATTTACTTATGAATGCTAACGACCTAATTACGTGAGTTAATGTACATACATACATATATGTGTGTGCAAGTGTGTAACTGTTAAAATTCGCATATGTTTAAGTATTTGTTGTTGTGACCTTTTGTTTTGCAAATAATTTGTGAAAAAAATTCATTCATCCATATGTTTTTCCGACTCTTTTGTATCTTCGTTATTGTACGCTGCACTGCTTACTGCTTGTTTTTGTTGTTGTTTTTTTTTTAAATACACCATTTTTTCTTTTTGCTGCTTCCATTTAGTGCACTTCATTTCGCACTGATTCAGCGACTGTCTCCGTCTCCGAGTCAGGTTTACCTTTTGCTTCTGGTGCCGAACTTCAAAGCGGCAATTGAGTTTGAAACAAAGAGTTGCTAATATGCTTGTGTGTATACTCGTATTGTATATTGGTAGCATTTATCTAGGCGCTTAAGCGGTTGCTCGTTGTTCTTTTTTTGTTTTTTGTCTTTGTTGCATTTGGAAGCAGCAAATGAACGTTCTCATTTATTTTTTAACTGCTTTGCGTATGATTTTGTTCTCATTTGCGAGTTTTTTTCAGTCGTTGGTTTACCACACATTGTCAATATATATGGTACATATGTACATATGAATGTGTTTATGTAATCACTGTAGTTCTTTCTATAGGTACTTTTGATCGATCTGAATAATCACCGCCGCTTCAGTTCTAACAATAAATTTTCCGCACTATTTATGCTTTATATATTTATATGTATATGTATGTACATATACGTACATATTTGTATGATTGTATGTATGTATGTATAATTACTGTTACTATTTGTAGTAAAACCAGATCGATCGTAAGGTAAACTTCTGATCATAATAGTGAATGCCTGTGTGTGATTTAGCAGCTAGAATTACAAATTTGTCAATTTAGATAATTAATTTAAGGGCAAACGTCTTTTGCGGTGAATTATGTTGTCAAAGATTTTTTCTAAATATTTAAAAGTTTATGCTTCTTAATATATCAGTTAATTTATTTGTGTTATATTTTTTATAAAAAAGGTGCTAATTTTTACTAAATTTTTTAATTAAACTAACTCATTTCATTTTTATTTTCTTTGCGTTTGTTCATTTCTAAATTATTCTCTAAAAACTTTATTTTTCATTTTATTTGGTTTAATATAATTTTTTATTCCATTATTATTATTATATAATTACTATTATATAATTATTATTATTATAATATAATAATTATTATAATTATATAATTATTATTATTATATATCAATTTTATTTAATTATTTTATTGCATTTTTTGTTTTATATGATGTAATATTTTATATTTTATATTTTACTTCATGCTGAATTAAGTTGTAAAAGTCAGCAAAAGTTGTTGAATAAATTTTCAATGTCAAAGAAAGTGACATGAACCACCTTCTAATGCAAAATTTTCACACAAACAACAAGAGACTAAAAAAAGATATTTTTTGTTCAGCGCATAATATTGAGCAAAACATTGAAAATAAATTATATTTATTTTTATTTATATATATGATGTTTTTATCATATTTATGGGACTTGTTCAGCCTTTGTTGTTGTTTCTATTATTAGCTTCTGCCATGTGTGTGTGTGTTTTGTTTTGTTTTTGCTCATTTGCTCTTATAACGTGACTTTAATGCAAATTTAATTGTTTTTCTACTTAAATGGTTAATAAAATAAATAAATTAGAAATGTTCCACGGCATTGAAAAATGTAAGCAAACAAAATGTAATAAATGGAACATAAGCAGTTCAGTGAAGCAAGCATGCAGAAATATTATACATTATTGCTTTTATTTATAAGTATTTGCTGGGAGAAAAAGTGTTCAGCTAATAAAATTGCGTCACACCCATATTTTGTAAAATTGCTGCGCAATGCCTTCTTTCGTTTTCAATAATTATTGTAGTTTTTATATTTTCTTACCGTTAATTTCGCTTTAATAAAAGCTCTAATTTTTGCTCCCAATATACCTACATATTCAGCGTTGCTCAGCTGATGTCATGCCTTTCGTATTGAAACTTTTTACATACATACTTTACAACATGCACCCACACAGCCACACGTATATACGTTAAGTCGCAAGGGACCTGAGGTTTGGTGCACGTACTTTGGTGTGAACTCGTCGTATTGTCACTAACACCTGTTACTTAGTTCTCCTTTGCTTCTTTTCTTTTTGATTTTCGCTTTTTAATATTATTCTACAACCTTTATAGTTTAGTTTCTCGATTGTCTTCTTCACCATTATTATTTATTTATTATCTATCTCAGTTTCTGTTGATATTTAAATAAAATATTTTATAGTCAAAAGTATTTGGTGTTGTAGTTATAGCGCCTACGTACCTACGGTTCACGATTTATAAACTTTTCATCTGACTTTGGTCGGCGACCTACGAGGGAGCGTTTAAATGTTCGCGGCATAAGTGTTGGAAATAACAAAAAACATTATTATTCATACATATATATTTGCAAGACGGATTCATTTATTTCCGTTAATTTATTTGTTAAGTCACCTCTGTCACACTGTGTCACTTGTACATCATAAGTTTTCCCGCTCAAGAGCCGCCGTAAACCAATGACATCTTATTCATTTTGATGGCAATTGATTTTCTTTGCTTGATATGGAACAGGACTTGATCGTAAAACATCTTAATTTGAGATCGATAAATGCGTCTGAAACCTTACAAATTTTCTACAAATCTTTTAATAGGTTAAAATCTTACTTACATAGATTCAAATTTCCATTCCAAAGACTTCTACTGCCAGTTAACAACCCCTCGTGTCTATTTCTCTTTACCCGCAATAAAATTGCAGCAAAACTCAATTAGTAATATGCGTACAATAGCACGCGTGTAATCAAATTTTCCATTTATCTAATGCCTCCATACATCCATACAATGACAACTCCATCTTAACCCTCGGTACGCCGTGTGTCTGCTTCAAAATGCAAAGTGTCTGCGTCTATGTATGTGTTTGTGTACGCTTTTCGTCTAACTGAAGACAGACATGAAGGCTGTTGAATTACTTACTCGTCTGCTTACAGCCCTCCTTGTCTGCGGTGCCTTTAAGATACTTCATCTGCTTCCAGATGCTTTTCTTTCTTTTCGTTTGCTCTTGTCTCAATTCAAAAGCATTGGAGCTGATTCCAGCTAATGTTTTCCCTTTTAGCGGCAGGCAGGCGTTAGTACATCCACCTTCACGCTCAGTCAGAAGTCGGAAGACAGGCCAGACACACTTGGAATGCGGTTAAAAGTTCACTTGCACTTCAGTTTGCCTTTAAAATCTAATGGAAGTGCAAGCCACCCATCCAGCTACCCGAATGCGCCGCGCCATTCAGTGCATATATTATATAAGAATGTTTATATTGAAAAATCTTTTATCGAGTTTGAATTGCAATGAAGAAAGATGCATTGTTTCTCTTACGCATTCAATATGGATTTCAAAACATTTTATTGCCGGCAAACTCATTTCTGCTACATTACGCGATCTTATGGATTCGCTGGTATGTAATAGAGGTTGCCACCTGCTCAAAATTGTTGAGTATACAAATTTGATAGTTCGGCAGATAATATTTATAATACCTTCCGAAGCGATTTTCGGTCGAGCTAATCTTAAAATTTGTGGTTTGCGTCTTGATGTTTTTCATTACATTTTATACTAAGTCGGAGGGCTTCGAACCGAACCCTAACCTTACGAATGGCAATACGCATTGCTAACAACTCAGTTATAGCGGCAGAAAGAAAATCAATAAAATTATATATTAATTCGTGTGTCTTGCCAATGAAATGATATTGTTGTTGTTGCCGTTGTTGCTGCATGTGTTTCATATGCGCTTGTCATTTTCAACAATTACAAATGTGAGCAATAACAATAAAAACACCATTAACTCAATGAATTTTAACAAATAATAGGCTTGTAGTTCATATTTACTATTAACAAATGTTAACATACATACCCACATGCATAAGAAGATACCTATTAAAATACAAAAATTCATATTTATGTAAATATGTATGTGTGACGTACGCCACATCGCTTTTCAAAATGCTTTTTGGCTTTAGGGTCGATATTACATATAGACCTGTCGATTTTACCCTACTTGCGGTTTCTTGTACATAAACACATACATACATATATACCTATGTATCCACTGATATGTTTGTATGTCTGTATCTTGTTGGTATATTCCCTATCTGTTGGTAGGTGTGTCGGCGGGTGCGTTTATACCTTAGCGTGAGTTGTACGCATAAGACTTTAGCCGCCACCAGCCAAGCGCTGTCTTGTTATCGACTGAGTGACTATATTACCCTTCGCGTGCTTGGGGAGCGAGAGATAGTACCTCGAGATACGTAATCAATTAATTATAAGTATTCGTAGCATAAAATTAATTTATTTATTTTAATCCATGTGGTAACATAAACTAAACTTACGATTTTTATCATAAAAGCTCGAGTTTTTTTTTTTTGTTTGCGTATTACTTGAGGCAAATGAGAAATGAGATAATTTCGCTCTCGAGGCTTAATAGAAAGATAGGGGATTGTTACATAGTTTGGAGAAGATCTGTACAGTTTTTACATTTACCAAGATCTATATGGTGCAGCAGGGTACACGAAGGTAACATCTGATGAGTCGGCCTTGGGAGTCCTTGAGAGACAAGTTTTCCCAAAGATTTATGGTCCTTTGCGCATTGGCAACGCTATTTAACAGACGGTGGAACGATGAGCTGTACGAGTTATGCGGCGACATTGAAATAGTTCAGCGAATAAAGAGACAACGCCTACGCTGGCTAGGTCATGTCGCCCGAATGGATGACAGGACCTCAGTACCCGTTGGTGAAAGCAGAGGAGAAGGAACGATTGGCGCTCTATTGTTGATTTGGCTAAGAAGATATGGGTGTTTTCACTTGATTTGTTGATTTTCCATAAAATATTAACAATACTTTTAATTACTTAATTAATTTAAACAACAAATAACGGAAAACTATAAAATTTATTATACTTTTGAAAAATAAATTAAATAAAGTCCATATTTGAAATAACTCAGCTGGTAATTAATCAAATCAACTGCGTTATGATTAGTAGAAGTGTAATCTACTACTTTGATTTTTTACATATTGACTAATGACTAATCAGAAATTAGTACTAAATGATACAAACCCCTGCGGGTTAGAGGCTAAGGAATTTACCCGTGGTTAGGCATGCCTGTCGTAAGAGGCGACTGAAATCCAATAGTTCCCGCGACAGTCTGAGCTTTATACCGGAACGACCCGGATTTTTAATCCGGCCAAGGACTGTCACTCCCACAATGTTCCCCGAAAATCAATTCGGGGAATATTTTGCGGTTACAACAACAACAACAACAACTAAATGATTCAATTAAACAATATCTACGTTGAACTTTTCAAAGACACATGCCTAATATGTTTGTTACTCCTTCTCATTTCACATCTCAACAGTGAACTCTTCAATTTTCCTCTCACACTCATGTGAAACCATCTTGTTTAGTCAATTGGAACCATTGCTTTGTTAGTGGCGTCTCCTCTGCGAACTTCATGCTTCGCTGCCTTGGTGTAGTGATTAAAAGTGACTCACTTCCCGTTCCAACCGAAATCAGTAATTATTTCATAAAAGCGCTGCATAAATAAGTACAAAGGCATCTACATATATACATTTGAACTTATAAATATCAATATATGTACATATATACCCTTATGTATTTGCGTGGCTGTGTAAAGGCCTTATTGTTCTACAAAAGAAATAACAAAATTATTTTACGCAGAATTCAGATTTAAGCTACCAATGCAAAGATGTTTACATATGTAGATATTTATTTAAGTGTACATACAATATATACCTACATACGTGTAAGAATATAGCAAATACCCATTATATTGTTGATTTAGTAACTAATGAATGTTCAAAGAGCAAATCAGCTAAGCGACTAAATGAATTTACACTGCAACAGCGAGCTAAAAGTGCCATTAGCGATTTCATTTTCTTCTTCTTTTTTTTATTTTTATTACTATTATTATTTTTTATTATTATTCTTGCCCCTCGTTTTTCGACTAATAAGCTTTTTGTCTGGGCATAATGTTTCTGTCATTAAATTGGCATTAACCAAATTATATTTTCATGTTTATTTTTTGCTGTCGTTGTTGTTGTTCTTCTTCTTCTTTAGCAAACAACTTCATTTGTGTGTAAAGAGTGAAAGGACCTCGAGCTCAAACTATCTACAGACATACATAAATACATATGTATGAATTCTGTGCTGTCTAATGCTAAACTTGCAATACCACTTAGCCTAACAACAACAACCAATGAGAACAAAGTACCGTTGTCTACCACTTACACTCAGCCAGCGCTAAGCACTTTGAATGGAGCTCTAAAACAACTTACAAGACCTCAGGGAGCTTTTTAGGTAAACACCGACCGACCTACCGACCGACAGGAGCAGGCGCACGGGTTAGCAACAGCGAGGGTGGGTGGAATGCCGCAAATCGGCACTACCAAATAAGCAGCCTTGTAATTCACTGTCAATAACAACGATATAAGCAATAGCAACAACAACAAGAAGAATTAGTTGCCGGCAGTCAAATGTAGTCCGTGCTGATAGAGAAGTCCGTCCATCCGTCTGTCCTTCGTGCTTTGTTTTTTGCTTACGTACAGCGTGTTGATGTTGCTGTTGTCGCTGCTAACAGCGGAAGAGGAAATGGGCGTTGATTTGAGGGTTGCAACAATGCCGACGACGCTGACTCAGTTCGATGTCAGGGTTTTTGTGCCCAAGTGGCGGGTGTTTGGTATCTGCTTCTATAAATGTGTTTATATGTATACATGGATGCGTGTGCCTGTGCATTCTTTATTTGTTATATGCGGCCATTTTCGTTTAGGTTAGGCTCTTCAAATGTCAATAACGGAGCAGTTGGTAGTGGCGCAAGGGAGCTAAACGGTAGCTTTTTCAACCACAAGCTATAGCTTATGTGTCCTCACTGTTTCGCCTCTCGTTTCCCTCGTTTGATTGGGATTACAATAAGCAATCCTTGTTGGTTCTTTACCGACGTTTTACAGTTTTGCGAAAGCAATTTCAAATGTAATAAAATTTTAAGTAAAAACCATTTATTTTCGGGTAACCGCCAATAACAGTGGTGGGAATTCGAGGAAATTTTGATAGGGAAAATTTTTTCAATAAAGTGTTTAAAAAATAATATAATTTTACTACAAAAAAACTTCAGTTTCAATATGGAGAAAGAATTATTATTATTATTTTATATAGTATTTGTTTGCAATATATTTTTTAATATTACTTTGTGTTCTTCACGACCCTTTTTTAATGTTTGGGCCACTAAGGACGAAAGCCTTACACATAAAATGACCGAACATTTTTAATATTTCATAGTTATATTTTCAAGCAGGTGGCAACCCTTCTCTTATAAGCAGATGTTTTCTCTTTGCTTTAACCTGTTTTTTGTCCCACTGTCAATGGCTATGTACAATATGTACATATATGGCTTATGTATATACGTAAATTTTTAGCTCTCTAACGCATTTTCTTTTATTTGCCTAATAAAAAGTGCCTTGAACTGTTGTTCAATTATATTTTGTCCGCCTCGCTTGTATGTACGTATGGATGTTGGAATATTTATTTTATGTGTTTTATAGCCTCATATTTTCGTTGTTGTTTTAGCCATGAAATTCTATAAAAACTATTTTCTACAATGTCCTTGAAATAAGGATTCTAAAAGCAAGGCTCAGCTGTGTGTTAGCAATAGGATAACGAAGTAAAGAAGAATCAAAATTAATTTCATTCTTTTCATTTTTGGTATGCTTTCTGTCTTGACTTGGCTTTTTTTCTCCAAAATTATTATTTTTTGTTTGAAAAATTTCTTGTCGTTGAAACTTGAGCACAGAAATTTAAAAAAGAAAATTAACGTTTTTATGCTAAGTTTGTATATATGTATGTAATTCTTTGACTCATTTGGATTTTGTAATCACTTCCACTTTTTTGTTTTATTTGTTTTCTCATTTTCGTTACTGCTTGTTGATAGTTCCATTTGTTTGCATTGCGGTGCTATGCCATGCTGTTCAGTATTCTTCTACTCATGCATGAGGGAGGGCGGTTCTACATGCAGCGTGGTGTGAAGTGATATGGCGATGCGGCTATCGAAACTTTGTACACTCATACTAAATACTCTTATACTCGTTTATACATAGATACAAAATGCATATGTATGCTTGTATGGCTGTATAAGAAATTACGCTGCATAAGTGTATTAGTACCCATTTACTTAAGTATGTTTTTACAATGCTTTCCTCAGAAAATTGGAATTAGTTTATCAAGAAATTGCTTCAGCGGCCAAGCATTTTGTGAAAATTCGTAAATTGAAAAATCGAATATCGTAAGCTGTTTATTTTATTAAGAACTACCAGAGGTTTTGACTTTCCAAAAATTTTGTATTCTACATGCATACATACATACATACAGTGTTTTATTGTCCATTAATTTTTTCTAAATAATTTATGGCTCCACTTGTTTAATTTCAGTCATAGTAACCGCAACACACACCGAATAACATATTACATATACAAAATTTTGTCTAGTTTCTATTTACATACATACATATATTTTTTCTATACTTTTTTTTAATTTTTTTTTATTACATTTTTGATTGAAATTCCATGATTTTTTATATCCCTTTTGTTGGCAATGCCATCAAACACATTTGAATAACATTAAGCAAGTGTGACCACACTTACACCTACTCACCCCAACAACAAAACATAGACCAGCATGGAAATTATAATGAATATCTGATGTGATTATGGTGATATGATTTGCCCATTTACTAACTACATTAATGAACTGAATGATTTAATGGCGATGATGATGATGATGTTGATGGTGACTTGAATTATGCGCCGGAACTAAACGGGAAACAAACAAAAAAAATCAATACACCGCTGCTGGTCAACCAGCTGTTTGCTACTGCGACTCATTAGAGTGTTACCGACTGAGAATAGGGTAAGGGAAATAAATTACGATGTGTGTGAGCTTTGCACATGATTCTTCTGACTGTCGTTGTTCGAAGCACCCAATCGAAATTATACATGTGCCATTTGTGGGTGCACCAAAGTCTTGGATAAAAAAAATTCTCAAATAATCCGTGATTATCTTTAGCAGCTTGAAACCTTTGTTGCCGGAGCTTACCGAAAATATTTCTAAACTAATTAAAATTTTTGTTGTAAACATGTGATCAGTAGTAAAATTCTTTATTGAAATTTCTTTTTTCCAAATAGTAACAATAAAAATTTTTAAAATTAAAATCTTTAAGAAACTTTGTTTAGAATATGAACTAAGATGCCTGAAAAGGTTTTAATTTCCGCTAAAAGAAAGGAGAGCAGTTTTTGTTTCAAAATTGTAGCTTCCTGAGATTCGCATGAGGGTTGTGGACACAATTCATAAATATGTAGATACCTACATATGTAAGCAAGATGCTCAGTGTAAAGGACTGGAAAACCGGACTAAAACTCGTCTGAAGCTGACGATTTACTCGTGAGCGTGAGAACAGCCGTGCTCAAGTGCGTTTGGTAGCCCTAAGTATACTTTTTATATACACATGCTTACATATTTATTACATATGTTTTTCTATATACGTATGTACGTACGTACATACAAACGCTTCAGTTTAACACAAAAAACTCCAGCTTTTAAGCCCAACAGCTTGGCTATGTTGCACATATGATGAGATGATTCGATAAATGTCAAACTACATACATACATACATATGCATCAGCAACATCATCCACCAAAAACAATTTACTACCCTTGCTGCTCCATAAACTTGCTAATAAATATTTTATATTTTACACTTTTTGTGATTGGCGAAATCAAAGCTCAGCCTTAATCTACGTAGTAAGCCATATGCTAGCTAGTAAATATCAACAACAACAACAACAACAACAGCAACAGCGACAGCAAAAAAAAGCTGTCAACAATGTAAAATAATAAAGCCAATAAACCTATGAAGCTGAAAAGAGCCCTGTGTATGGACACCAGCAAGCATATCGAGGGAATATGCGAGTATGTATCTATGTACATATGTATGTAGGTATGTACATATGTAGGTAGGTACATAGTGAACCCACTGACTACATATGTATATGACCGTTGTCATGATAATGCGAACATCAACGCCGGCGCCGACGCTGACGCCGACGTCTCTAACACTGACGTTTCACCGCATGAATGGAGGGGCGCCGAGTGATGTTGCGCTCGTTAACGCCATCCCAAACGAGTGGCTGAGGAGCTGGCGGAAGCGCTGCTGGTTGATGCCTGACGGCTGAAGTTGTCTATGATATGAGTTTGAGCAGTGATGATGCAATCGGCATTTGTTTTTGACTTGACTTAGTATCTATACTCAAAAAAAAAAAAAAAAATGTTTGTATGTACGTGTATATACATAAGTTCTGTGTTTGAATTTTTATGGCAAAGTAAGCATTGTTGGAATTTTATGAATTTTTATGCACAAATTTGGTGAAACAAGTAAATAAATGTAGAATGTATGTATGTATAATGTCATGAATATTCACCTGCGAGTTTAAGCGAGTATGTATAAGATATGCCTATATTCATGCATGTGTATGTGTGTATGCATGTATTTAAAATTGATTGAAAATTCAATAAAAAATTTAACACAAGCGAATCAATTGTTGTTTATATATGTATGTATGTATATTTATTATTTACCTGCCAGTATTAAAGGTGACTTGATAAGCCATGGGCTTGCTTTTCTAACTGTCTGTTTATACAAGTATATATCCATATATACCATATATGTAGGTATTTATTAGTGCCCAATGGATAAAGTGTCAAGTCAATTTTTAAACATTGATAAAACTGAACTATTATAAATTAAATAAACACAAAGCGATTGCAGCTAAAAATTTCTGACTCTTTCGAATCAAACAAATGACAATTTGTTTTAACACAAAAAGCATAATTTTATTATATAAAATTTGTTTAATTCTAATAAATACTGCGTCATTTAAGTATTTTGCTCTACATATAATATTTTTTTTATTTTTGCCACCTAAATACCAACGATATTAAATTACTAAAAACCTCGTTAAGCCAGAAAAACACAACGACAAAATCAAAAGCAACAGCCCCTCGAAATGACAAACAACAACAAACCCGCCCTTCCGCAGTTCATTGAACTCGCTTATGTTTGCAATAATCGCTCATTGCTTTTGTGGATTTTTTAATTGAAATCTGCTGTATTTTGCTTTATGTGACAAACAAAAGTCGGAGATGCGTGTGGAAATACCGGTATGTATGTATGTAGAAATGTGTGCTCATTGAGCGTGAATGAGAAATCAAACCTCAATTTATTTAACTAATTGCCAATTGGAATTTTCTTTTCGTATTTATTGATCAAATACAAATATATAATTAACATTTATGCATGCATATTGATTTCAATTCAATTGCACCTCTATAACATTCAACTAAATGAAGAAACACCATAGAGACAACAGGAAAAACAAAAAAGGACCCCCGGGGACATACATACAAACATAATGGAAATATGAGTGTCCCAACGTGTCGATCTCCATAGGACTAGCTAAGCTGTTGTAATGGAATTGCAGTTGAAATGAATTTAATCAGGTCCTGCTTATGCTTATTTCTTGAATAAAATAAACCTCCGCTTGTTCCACGAGTGTGGTCTACAGCATTTACTATTCATCCGCAATATTGCAGCAAATATTATCCGGAGTCATTATAAAATCTCGGTACGTCATGGTGAAACAGTATTCTAGGAAAGCGATCTTACGAGGAAAAGGTTACGCTATTCTCGTTTTTTTTTTCTGGGGTGTAGCTATGGAGAAAGTGTACAAACCTTTTAAACAGAAGCCCTCGTCACTCTTTTCTGGTGTTTCCAGAGGTGATCGAAGTGGATTATAAGTTAAAAAGTAAATCAAGATTTTATTATATCTTCATAGCTCACGAGATAGGAAAATCTGAAAATAGCTGAGTTTTGATAAGAAATTATACTTACACATAAAGTTTTCTCTTAATCAAATATTTTTTCATTTATTTTTAAATTTCCATTCACCTTATCAGGCACAGCAGGCGAAAGTTATTTCCCTACATATCTACATAAACCCATACATATGAGTATATATATTTATTTAGGCGCCATATTAGCTGCCTCCCGGGAGCAATATGTGATTAACGGCATGTCAGTTCGGTAGCTGCAACAACAGCCACTGCAGCCACTGTGGGCGCTAGCAACATACGAGTATGCCAGTGCAGTGATTATGTGGGCGCAATTGACTCCATCTTAATAACAGTGCATAAAGAGAAAAACTTGAAAGTAAAGAATGAAAAATAAATAGAGTAAAAAGCGTGAAAAAATGCAGGACATTCAAGAATTGCTGCACTCACTGCTGTTGTTGTCAGTGGCTGGCCCTGCACTGCAGTAGTACATCAAACTTTTTTCCCCTTCTACCATTCTGGCATGCTTTTGTATTTTTACTTTAATATTCTGCAGATTATTGCATTTATTCTTGCATTTTTTAATATTTTTTGCTGCTTCATTTATATATTTTCTTGAGCTATCAAGACTGCTGCTAGCTGGTTTGACGATAAAGCTCACTTGGACATACTCTTAAGTATGTTTGCTAGAGAAAAAAAAATACCGAGAGTAAAGCAAGTGCATATTACTTTCAGTAGCTGCTGTAAAATAATATAGGTTCAAAGTACTCATTGCTGATAATCCTGGCATTTGTTGTTGACGCTATCTGTGTAAGTACTCACCCGTACATGCAGTCGCGCATATTTTTTCGCCACTAATAAAGAATGTTCTTCATAACTTTCTTGCTTTTTTTTTTTTCAAAAAAGTTTTGTTTTCGAACGGCGTCTTGTGGATAAAATGGCAATCAGAAATAATATGAATCATTGCTGCTGACTTAAGGCCGAGTACAGCTTAAGCGTGATAAAAAGTATAAGCCGGAACTCGTAAACGGATTAATAATAAACCTTGAAATCTTATTCTCAGCGAAAATGTTTAGAATATGTTATTCATCAGCATAGAACTCTCCATGAAAAGTAATTGCGAAATGCTATTCGCACGGGACGTAAAGGTAAAGAAGAATTTTTTTTGTGCTGATTTTCTTTTACGCTCAATTTTTTATTTCTCCTTTCTTTGATATTTTGAAGAAGCCTCCCCTCAACCCATGCGGCTACTCATCCCAAGTTAAAATACACAGATACGTGTACATACATATGGTTCTAAATACAAATGTACATGCATATACCTATACATATAGAAAATACTTTTATTCCCATATCTATTGTATTCTTGAATTTTCCTTTGGCTCAAAGCCAATTTCAATTTGAAGTGACTTTAGCTGGCTGGCTTTCGCGGGTGTGCTGTTCTTCTCGCTGTATTTTTATTTAATTTTGTTTACTGTTTAATTTGTTTTTTTTTTTGCCTTTATTTTTGTTTTTTTTTCCTTGGCTGCGCCATCTGAAACGTGTCGGGCTGACTGTGGCCGTCTGTTGTCTGCGACAGTTTCGTTGTTCGTCGTGACCCTGTCTATTTGACCGGGTTTTGTCTGTCTGACGCGCTGTCTGAAAGGAATACTCATACATATGTACGAATATATAAAGTATAAAGTAAGTGCTTGTGGGTGTGTGTATGTGCGTATGTTTGGACTTTATATCCTTGAATTTAATTTAGGAAAAATTATAAATGTTTACTCGTGCAATGTTTTGGTTTTCGACTTACGTAAATAGAACCTGGCAAAGTCGTGAATTTAATTAATTGAATTTCTTTTGATGGGCAGATGTATGTTTTTAGTGGAGACATTAATTTGTAAAATAATGAAATTTCCATTTAAAATATTATTTGGTACTTTTTATGGTGAAAAGCTAAAGGATGATAATTAAATGTTTTATATCATAAGAACAGGCAGGAAAATTTGTATTTGAGTTATGAATTCAATTTTTATTAATCCTTTAGTTTTTGTTTAAAGTTTTCTACAGAAGCTATCTCTAAGCCATTTCAGTGTATTTTTATATGCCATATTGCCATCTTTTGACAGTACAAATACTAAAATTTTGTTGTCAACAACACCACTTCATCAGCAACATCATAATCAGCATCAAAAGTACCGTTATATGCAAGCATACTCGTATGCATAGCCCTGATTATCATTTGAACTCAATACACAATTTTTTGCCTCAATATTTTCATGTTTTTTGCTTATATACATACATATGTACATATACACATATCGTTAAATTCGCACAAAAGCCCGCCCACCCAACAGGCAACCCAACGCTATGCACTTATATATATATATAGGGTTATCCATTTCGTGGTTTAAAAAGTACAGGACTGTATTTTAACTTCTGTCAAACTCAAATGGCAAACCAAATATGTTTTGTTTTAGTTAAAAGTCAGGCATTTATGAAGAAGAATCGCTCAACAACTGCACAACACACGTTTCGTGATTTAAAGAAATCACATAATCGTCCAACTACTCAAGTAATGGGCTGAAGTGCCTGTGCATCATCGTTTTGTTCCTTCTACCTCAAATATCGCTACTATAAGTTAAAGTGTAGCCGAAGACCCGAATTGTTTATTTCTCGACGTTCTCAAGAGCTGGGACTTTCTACTTACGGCACATTATGCCATATTTTGCACTTGGACTTACACCGTATAATCCGTATAAAGATGGTGCCACATGCCACTTAACACGAGCGAATAAGGCTTCATTTTGGGAGCTCCTCCTCCAAGTTTTGGTATGCGTCTTGATGTTGTTCCAACAAATGGAGGGACTTACAATTCATACTAAGCCGTCTCCGAACGGCATATGGTGTTTTTATGAGGAGCTTCTATTTCGTATCAGAAATACCGAGGGCCGACCGGAATTATCATAGAAAATTTAACTTAATTCTTATTTAAATTAATTTTCTATAATTTTTGGATACTGGTCGGACCAGGACTCGAGCAAAATGGATAACCCTGTATAAAAAAGAAGAAAAGTGGTGAATCCACTGGTTGTAATGCAGAATTCTGAATGTGCAGAGCACATTTGACTATTCAAAAGGGAATATTCATGTACACATGCATAAATATGTATACATATGTGTATGTATGTCACATGTACATAAGTAAATAAAAGGCCTTTGTTTATTTAGTAGTTGGGCTTTTTTGTGCTTGAGCATGTGACGGAGCATATTTAGTTTCCACTCGCACAAATTGCAATTAACGTCTATCAAACAGAGTGAAAACAAAATCAAAAACAAAAATTAAACTTGAACGGAAAAAATGCGAAAGAAAAAAAGAATAAAAAAAATGTAAAAATAAAAATTCTTAAAAAATTAAAGAAAAAAAAACAAATTGAAAGTGGAATGAAAATTGAAAAAGTACTAAGAATTAAAAAGGTTATAAATAAATAAAATACAACTACAGTAAATAAATAAATATCAAACAATAAAATAAAAAAAAAAATATAATAAAAAATCAGAGAAAATAAAAATTAATGATAAATAAATCCGATAAACGACCAAAACACGTATCGTGAAATTACGTGCAGCTGAGGTGGATTGCGTTCACTGTTCACTGTAAGGAAAGAGCGTTAGCCAGCAGCTGATGGCCCAGTTTAAAAGCCACACTGCCGCTGCGGAAGGTAGCATTACTTTTTCATTCACTCACCTCCTCTGCCAACACAAAAATCCCCCACTGCAGTTGCCATAATCTGTGCAGTGCTTGAGTGTGCGCAAATATCCTTGAGCTGCCAGTAGAGATTTTACTTTCGTTTGGCGGGCCACTTGGAAAATGCCACATTGGCAGCAGCTAGCAGCGCTCTTAGACGCCCCGCCGGTTGGCTGCTGCAATTGGTTGCTAAGCGATTTATTCTTAGTTGTCTACTTTACTCTTGGCTGCTTACTTTTGCGGGAAATGCAAATTGCTCTTACCTACAACTTGACTTCTCAGCTTGCTGCGCGCCTCATGCCACTTGTAGGGCAAATTACTATTAATATTAATTTTGTTGTTGTTGGGCGAGCGCATCATCATCATCATCATTCACTTTCGAAAATGCGTGAGTTTTTAGTGGAAAATGCAAACAAACTGACATCTCTACACAGTTTTACATACATACATATGTACGTAGCGTTTGCGTGGCTGCATCGACGTAAGCGTCTGTAAATAAAACTTTTGCATTTACTTTGCTAATGAGCTGCTGTTTGTTGGAAAATTCCTCTGCAATCGTTTCTAAGAAATTCGTTTTTAAAAATTAATATCTATTTGGTAATAACAATTTCTCAAAATATTGAAAAAATATATATATTTCTACTGTATATACTGGAACACACATATGTATATCAATATTTCTTTATACAAGGTTTTTTAGGTAATTTTAAAGTATATTCTCTTACTCTTCCCTTTCAGGCGCCCTTCAAATCTATCCGTCGTTTGGACCCGCCGCTCGCGCCGCGTGGTTTCAGCGCCATTGGGCTGGGAACCGGATATGGTGAATCCGTTGGTTGGTCATATATCATGGCCGGTGCCGGATAATCATTCAATTTCGGTGACACTTTTCAAAGATCCACGCACCCACGAACTAGAGGATAAGGACTGGACATTTGTAATTGAAGATGTGAGTATTAACAGAACTGAACTGGTATATATGAGCCTCAAAAGCTTTCAAAACTTAATTCACACCTACCTGATATACCCACATGCGTACATACATATTTATTTATACACAATTTTTTCTTTGAAAATTAGAATTTTTTTGTTTTTTGATATTTCTTGTCTCAAAACAAGCCAATTGAAATCAATTAAGCATCACTGATCGACATCAATAAACGTAAATGAGTATTTTGCGCACATGCAAGAGAATATAATAATTGGCAGTGGGCGCCACATGGCATGCCTCCTGCTTTCAGTGCCGCAACCATCTCCATTCACTTAGTTCCAAACTTAGACTTTTCATTTTTGCCTAGCACGAGAGTAAATATTTTGAATACAGCAATTTAATAAGATAAACTTTCTAGTGTTAATTCTATTTCTTTAATATCTGACAAAAAATTTCATTTTTTTTTTGCATAAAACATGATTTCAAGCCGAACTCACTGGAGGTGGCCGCAGTGGCGAAAAGAGCGAATATTGCCGATCTCGAAATCCGCTTGGCTACCAACTTCACCTTTCGTGATTCTCATATATTTTATATATTTTATATGGATTTTCTAGAAATTATTTTGATTTTAATTTCATTTATTTTTTTATTCAATTCGTCTTTTATTTAATTTAATTATCTTTTTATTTATTTATTATTCCTTCTCGTTTTATTTAATTTTATTTTATTTCATTTAATTATACATACTATTGCTTCATAATTTTACTCTGCAAAAACGACGAAATATGTCAAGGAGAGCTCTTCTTATTTTGCACTAAATTACGCGTGCGTTACACATCCACCCACCACAAAGGTCAGTTGAGTTGTTAATGCTTTGTTGTCTGCACTCAGTTTAATGGAAAAACATAATTTATGTCATAGTACACTCCCTACTGTCCTAACGAGTTAGGTGCGTGGCGGCTAAGTGGATTAGGGATGAGACTCACTCTTGAGTAGTAATACATGTATTAAGTGAATGATAAAATATAGAGTAATATTTGGCAAATACTATACCTATATGAACTAAATTTAAATATAAATTTAAATGCAGTTAAATTAAATATAAATTGTCTTTTAAATATAAAGTTCTTTCTTTTTCGTTTCTTGGGCACATCAAACCGATTTTCAATACTCCAAGCTTTCAGGTGTTTTAGCTGCCGTGATTTACATGTGATTTAGTTGAATTTTGTGTTTTATTGCTTTCATTAGCTTTTAACCTTTTCCTTTTAATTTCTACGATTGCCATTAAAATTTAAAACTGAAACAAATGTAAATTTCTTTGATGCGCTTGACTTGCCCAAGAAAAAAACACAAAAAATTAGCATTTAATTAAAGTGAATGTAATTCAATGAATACTTTATATGTAAAAATCAATTGTTTAAAGGCTTGATTACCTTTCAGCTAGGCTAGAGGCAGTTCTACATGCCAATCACAGTCCTATGAACATCGAGTACATATGTATGTATATAGTACATATGTGTTTGAGCAGCAACAATTTACAGAGAGCGTAATTCTTCATTCTAAGCACTCTTTGTCCTTTTGTTGCACTTAAAAATGTTTTATTTGCTCAGTTTTCATTTGTTCAGTGTTGACTTGGCTCAAGGACGACATTTCGATCGCATGCTGATTGGCCTTATGTCCCCACACCGGCGAGTGGTATTACAATTATTTTTGCCACCAAATGCCACCTATAATTGAAATGACTGTGCTTTCATCAGCGTTACAAGGTAAAGGCGTTACCCGCTTCGTTGTTGGTGAAATGCTGTTCGGTGGCCTCTGGATACTATTAGTTTTTTCAATGCCCCAAAGAACCGTTCAAATAATGATTGCTCAATTTTTTATTGTTGTTATTTTGTATTATTTACGTATGTATGTATGTACTGGACATTGACGTTCATTTAGTGCTTGTTTTCTTTTTCTGTTCAAAGGATATTTCGGACGTTGTTGCTTTCTTCATGAGTACAAGCACCAGTTTGGTATTTCTAATATTTCAAGGTTGATTTCCCTTAACTGTTACATGCAGTACTATATACGAGTACTACTTCGATGTATGTATGTATATTTACATGCAGGGTCTTGAAAGAAAAAGTAATATTAAAAGGAAATAATCGATAAAGCAATTGTGCTCCACCTTATTCGTACAACGTAAAAATTAATAAATAAATACAAATACTAAACTTGTAATATACAAATAAAGGGTTGATTAAATCAAACTAAAATAAAAAAATCACTTAATTCAATAAATATAATTTTTTTTGGATTACTTAATTACATTGAATTGCTTTTAAAGTTGGAACACTTCAACAGTTTTAAACTTCTTCAACATCCTATCGTCTTCACTCGTTGATGCACGAATTGTGTATAATACAATTTTCTCTTTATATTTTTATAGTTGAGTGTAAATATTTCAAATTCATAAAAAGTTCTCAACGAATTTATTCCTATTGCCGCTGCTTGAAAGTCACGTACACCTTATTTACATATTGTACATATCAACAAAATTAATGTAAGAGGAAAGAAAGAAGAAAAAATGCATAAAGCGCCTTTACTCGGTTGCCAAAAGGCGTTGTGGCGTCACCAAGTGTTGGCGTTCGACGACAAATTGGCGCGCTAAGGCATTTCTATCATTTTATCGGTGATGACGTCGCACACTGACTTAGTTTCGCCCCAAATATGACTGAAAGAAAGTTTGAAAAGTGAATAAAATGTTTTCGAAATGCTAGAAAAATTCTTCAATAGTATTAGTACTTTTAGCCATTCTGTCAATGTGTCCACAGATTGGTAAATAGAGTATAGAGCCAAGCTCTTTTCCTTGTCTGCATTTATGAAATAGCCCCATTTCTATTTTAATTAAATTTTTCTAATAACTTAAAATTTTTTCTAGTATATAGTATATATTTTTATTTTTTAGTTGTTTTCAATTTACTCTCTGGTTGGAACATTTTCTTTAATTGCTCATTTAATTTTTAATTTTATTTGTTTCTAACTATTTAAATAATATTTTTTTCTACTCAACTCATAAATTTTTAGTTTAATCTATTACTATTTTTTTTCCTAAAAAAATTCAATTCAAATCAAATTTCACAATGCCCACTTGCACACACCAGTGTGCAACACTCAGCTAACCTATGTATTTGAGCAATCAATATTGACAGCTACGTGTGAATTTCAGGGAATTTACGATATGATCACGTTGCATGCATACCTTTATACGCTTTATTATGCATTGGAAGACGAGCACGCGCCCAAACGTCTTAAGAAAAAAATCTCTGCCCTTCACCTACTTTTTCAGCGCCTCGAAAACTCCTACAAGATTTTACCAAGAAAAAAATAAAATAGAAAAAAATAAAAAAGCATCTATATATCTTAGTTAACAACATATGTCTTTCGATTTTTTTCTTTGCAGATAACCCCACTCGGCAAGAAACGCGTTCTAGCTTCAGCAAGTATAAATATGCGCAAATATGCCAGTATCGAATCGACGCAACAGAGTTTTACGCTCAACTTGAAGCCGACTTCGCGCAAGATCACCGCTGCCGAGTTGGAATTGACCCTTAGCTGTGTGTTCCTACGCGAGGGCAAGGCGACGTGAGTACATACGGTTTTAAATAATTAATAAAAATTACCTATTAACAATATTCCTTTCTCTCTATTTCTCTCCCTCGTCCTCTGTCTTTCGTTGCAGCGATGAGGACATGCAAAGCGTTGTTTCTCTAATGTCTGTTAACAATAATTGTGATGTTGCTCCATTGGATGACCTAGAGGATATACCTGATCTGGAGAGCTCGGGTGATATTTCGGATCATTTGTATGATTTCACGCAACAGTTGGAGCAAATGACGACCAGTTTGAACGGTTGTATGGATCTGCCAACTCCATTGAGTGGTGCGTTATGCAATTTTCATAGTAGTTTTTGTAGTTACTGTATTTGGTTTTAGCTTTTGGTTTTGGTTTCCATGTTTTTGTGTCTTAACTACAATAAAAAAAATTTTGGTTTTTACTTAAAAATAGTTTAGGTTTTTGTAGATATTTAGCAAGATTCTAATAATACTCATATTTGGCTATAGATTAATTGAATTTATATTTAGTATAATAAATAACCCTAGTAACAGATTTATACGTATATATACCTATGTATGTATATTTATATAACCCACATGAAACTCAAGTAGTATTCGTACATACAATGTCCACACAAAAATGATTTCGAAAGTCCATTGTGATTTGATTATTTCGTAGAAGCAGAAGGTTCAATCCCTAGATTTAAAAAAGTTAAACATTAAGAGATATTTTTTGAATTCGATCTTTAAAGAAATATACATACATACATTGAGTTAAAGTTTCTGACCCATGAAAGAGATTTTACAGAAATAATAGCGGATTTTTAAGATTTTTCTCTTAATTTTATACATTAAAAGCGATTTTTTTTGAAATCAGTTTAAAAGTTTATTGTGTAGGGCGATTTTTAAATTCCAAAATTTTGATATACGTTTTTTGACTGGTCTTTCAAATGAAAAAATAAAATGAATTTTGTCTAGAATTTATTTATGTAAATGTTTTCAAAATTAATTGACCGTAAACTTTTTCTCGCCTGTTTCTCTTTCTCTTTCATCTCTCGTCTCACTAATTTCTTGTACGTAATCACTCACAAAACTCGCATTTAACAATCACTCATCTCATTATTTATTTCAAAAATGTCTTATAATCAAAATAACGGTTTTAACGTAAATGTACTATTGATATGTAAATCATTTGTTTTAACTTTTAATTATTAACTTTATTGCTGTTATTGCTGTTGTATATTGTATGAATTATTGTACTCACAACTACAACGAAACACACCAACAACAACCACAACCATTCGTCCATAAACACCCCCACAATAATACATAACCTCCAAATGTGTTAACCGGTTTGTATACTATGCCCGTATGTATGTTTGTATATGCGTAGTTCCTTCCTTGTCCGAAGATCCAACTCCATTGGCCGAACATAATCGTTTGAATTTTGAATTCGAATCAGAAAAACAATTTGGCTTCGATGCAACAACAAGCGATGAGCTCTTGAAGACACCAAGCGCCGCGCAACCGCAGACTCAAGAAGACCAACAACAACAGCGGCAACTGGAGAAAGCATCAGCTGACGCCGTTCACGACGTTCACGAATCGAAGCAGACAGTTCCTGTGCTGACACCTGCCAAGCCACTGGAAAGCACTAGCGTGCTGCCGACAACACTAAAGAACAAAATAATAACATCCACACCGATCGCTGCCGCCAACGGCACCGCCACTGCGCCCAAGGAGAGCGAAATCAAGACGATGAGCGAGGCGAAGGATATTAATGCACGACGCTCACTAATTTTTCAAGGCAATAAAAGCAGCGGTGATGACTCCGCGATGCAGGCGAGTAAAGACGACCGCAAAGTGCTGGGGGAGGAGGAAAAGGTGGCAACACATGTGGTCAACACGGAGGAGAAGCTCGCGAAAGCAAGTAACAACAAGTCAACAACTCTCAGCTCTTTGCTGTCTGTGTCTGCTACTACACCTACAACAACAACTAATACATCAAGTAAGATCGCTGAGTTTGAAGATTCGAAGAAGAAGCACACTAGTACAGCCAGCGCCAATATGGCACCACCAAAACCCGCACGCAATGACTCAAAACGCGCCGAATTGCAGCCGCTCAACCTGAAAAAGAGCTACGAACATGACAACCAACCAAATAGCAATAGCAGCAATATCAATAACACGGTCATCAGCAATAGCCACGCCAACAACAACAATCATTTGAACAGTCTTAACACCAACAATACTCTGCAGCTGAACGGCTCAGCCAAGCCGGTGGAGAAAATCGTATTGAAGGAGAATACACCTGGTCAGGACTTGCTGGAGTGGTGTAAAGAGGTAACGAAGGACTATCCAACAGTGAAGGTAACCAATTTGACCACCAGTTGGCGCAACGGCATGGCATTCTGTGCCATCATACACCACTTTGAGCCGGACTTGATGTGAGTTTGCAAAATATGAGTATATGTACTTTCCGTTTGATGCTACTAATCTGAAATCTTTATTACCGCCAGTGACATGTCGAAACTCTCAGCGCACGATGTGGTCGGCAATTGTCGCACCGCCTTCGATGCCGCCGAGTCATTGGGTATACCGCGCGTCATTGAGCCACGTGATATGAGTTTGCTCGCCGTGCCGGACAAATTGGCTGTGATGACGTATCTCCATCAGTTGCGTGCGCATTTCACCGGCAAACAATTGCATATTGAGCAAATTGGTAAGTAAACAGAGCGTCACATTTCATTTGTTTCCTTCTTCATTAAAACAAACTGCCAATCAAACTAATTTCTATATATTATTCATTTTTAATTAATTACGGCACTACCACCTAGGTCCCACATCGGACGAGTCGAGTTATGTGATTGGCAATTACAAGTCGGACAATCTCTCGCAGAATCTACTCAATTTAAGTCACTTGAAGGCGCAATTGCTTCATCAGAACTCACTGGATGAGGACATATTCGGTGCGGAGACGAAAAATAATTCAACGCCAGCGCAGCCATCGCCCACAGCGAAAAAAGATGTAAAGAACTTAATACTCACCGGCTCGAAAAATATTTTGGGCAAAGTGCTCTCGCCCGGCAAAGATAAGAACACTATCAATGCGTCGCAACACGGCAGTAATGTGGGTAATCAGACGCCGCCGGCGGAGGATAAAGAGAATACGAATGTTGGTGTTGGCGGTGGCGGTGGCGGTGCTCATGACAATTCCGAGACGCATATTTTTGCTCCAACGGAAGAGTCGTTCAAATTGAACTCGGTGCCAGCGGACAGACAGCAACAGCTGGTGGCGCCACACTCGCCAACTGCGCTGGATCCGAGTGCAGCGAATGTGAGTAAAACACTTGCTAAGTATTTTTATTGAGTAGAGCAGTTTCGAAAGCAAAGTAAACTGACTGCGCATTGAAAATTTCATTGTTCGTTTGAGTTCTTTGCATAGACTTATACTAATTTAGTTGGTTGTTATTAATTTGTTGGTTTGTATTTATTTTAGGTTTCCAACGCTTATTTTTTAATGCTAAACATTAGTTAGCGCGAAAGAATTTTAAAGAGGTCATATAAAATGTATTTTCGGATCGATGGATCGATCATTTTGTTTCTAGTCTTATTTATATCAGAACTTATTCCGAGTTACGATCCTAGTATTCATATTTACTGTTAAAAGTAGGTTGAAAACCGTTCAGTGAAAAGGGTCAAAATATTTGTCTGTATATTGAGTGTATGCATTAATTTGTGCTGTTTTTTTTTCGAAAATTAAGATTTTATTGTGAAAAAATTGTCTTGATCAACTCCTAATACTTTTGCAAGTTCTTCTTGCGTCTGGCATGCATCTGCATCGAGCAATGTCTCCAATTCTTCGTCTTGAATTTTTTTTGCCTGTCCTTCGTCTAAGCCGAAATTGCCACTTTTAAACCGTGCAAACCACTTTTGACACGTTCGTTCGGCTAAAGCATGGTCACCATAAACGTCCAGTAAAATACGATGGCTTTCGGTAGCACTTTTCTTCTTGTTAAAGTAATGAAGAAGAACTCCCCGCAAAAACACTTTATCTGGTACAAATTTCGACATTTTCAATTGAATGAAACAAATTGTTGTTCACGCTAAAACAAATGACATCTACTGAAAATGACGCGAAATGACAGTACCTTTGAAATGCCACAGATTAACACGACGCGAAATAAAACTAGTGGAGCCCTCTCTTAGAAATCTGCACGAATTAATGCATAATCAATAACACTTCAAACGTCAATATGTTTACACCAAAAAGATAATTCTTTAAAAGTTCTTATGCTTTATTTTTGCAAGCTCTTAATTTTATACGCTTTATTTTGGCTTTTGTTTTTTGGCTTATCATTTTCGGTTTAACATTCATCTACCCACATGATCACCAAAAATCACTACGAAAAAAACTAAAACAAAAACAACAGCGCATCTTGTCACGTCACAAGGAAATGAGCGAAAAGGCCAAGTTGATGATTGAAAAGCTGAAAATTTCCAATGGCGTAGAGCGTAACGAGAACGACGTAAGTAATGCAGCATCAGAGTATGTAAAATCGCAACCGATTGCAAGCAGCTTTAAAAGGCAGTTTTACAGTTATTTAAACGCTTGTTCTAAATGTTGAAATTTTTGAATAAAACTGTATACGCATTTTGATATTAACAGCAACTCTTTTTCCTCCTCATCTCTTAGGAGGAGCGTAAGCAGCGTCTGCGGGAACAGGCGCGTCGGCTTATACTCGAGACGCGTACGAAATCAGTAAACGGCTCCAGTAATGGTGGCAGTCTCGACAGTCCAACCACACCGACCAAGCTGAAGCGCATGAACTTCTCACCTGAACGCACCATTTCGCCTATTCCCAATGGCATCGATGAGTATGGTGTGCCGAGCTCGCCGACTAAGGTGCCGATGTCGCCGTCGAAGAAGATAACGCCGCCGCGCGATGTGGATGCGTCCTCGGCGCCGGCACACACAACAAATAGTAATAGTAAAATGAGTCCTAGTCATAGATTAAGCGAACGCTTCAGTAATGGCACAAGCAATAGCGGCAACAGCAGTCCGCTGCAGTCATTTAATGCCGTAATGGAGCGTATTTCACCAAAGAATGATAAGAAGGTAAGTGAAAACGAGTCGCAAAGCAAACGAATTTTTAATAGCAAACTAAATTAATTCTCTCTTTTCATCGTTACGCAGGGCGACAAACGCTCCTATATCGAATCGGAACTGGAGGCGCTCGAACGCGAGCAGGAAGCCATCGATCAGAAGGCCAGCTGCCTGGAGAAGAAACTGCGTGCAGTCATGGGCGGCAATCCAAGTAATAATCGTTCACAGCGTAACCCCTTTCTTAGATTGATACGCAATAGTATTGGTGGTGGTGATAGTATACGTATTAAATTGCTCGATATGGATAGTGATGGGCAGTTTTCATGGCCTGCCTCGGGCGATGACACATCGCCGTGCACATCGTCGGGCTCCGTAACGCCCTCCTCGCTGTCTAGCGGCGAAGAGGAGGCACCGTTGCGGGCAGACGGTATGCATGCGGCGTTAACGGCGGACGCTTCTGTTGGTGTTGGTGTTGGTGACGCTGTAGTTCGTCGACGTCGACGTAAGCGACGACGTCAACATCGCGAACACAGCGCCTGCCAGCATCAGCAGCAGCAACACGGGCCGCCACACCACCGTCCACGCTCACAGTCGTGTATTGTCGATGCGAATGATAATCATCGTAATCATGAGCATCAGCAACGACAACAAACCCACAATAGATTCATAAGTAGCCGAAATTTCACAAACGCTTTTGCGCCGTTCAATTTTATGTTTTCCTCCTCCAATACAAACACAACAACAACCACAGCTTCCTCAAATCATTCCTCCTGTGATAATCTGCTGCCAAAGATGCACTTGCATGCCATACCATCTGACGTTGACGTCGAAGAGGACGACCGGCGCATGCGTTGCCGAACCGAGGAACCGCCTGGCAACCGAAGGCGTTCGCGTAGTCGCTGCCAGTGCCATTGTCGCGTTGGCGGCGTTGAAGGTGGTGGTAAACAAACCAAAAAACTTTTTGCCTTTACGCCTGTAGTTACAGTTATGAATTATTACGATTACTCAACTACTACTACTAGCTGCAAAATTTATATCAAAACCAAACAACGCACAAAAAATGCAAAAAAGGCATGAGTGCAACGCTTACACGCTTACAGGAAACACATACAGCCACCGTGTTGGCGGTTTTGCTGTGCCTTATTTACGTTGCTGCGTAGTCAACAGCCGCTGCGATCGTTGTGTTGACGTTTTGTTCTTCGGAAATTCACCTCTTTAATCACCGCATTTCTCATCATGCGAGACGCTTAGCTTTCGCATTTCGCTCCGCGCGCTTGTACGCTGTAAAAATGCTGCGCTGCTTTGCGTTTGTGCAAGCTGTTATTAACAAACCTACATTTCGCTAAATTCAAACTCGCATTCATCGCCTCAAAGAAACGGCTGAGGCTCTACTGCTGCTCTAACATTGTATTTAACATGCAACTCATACCCGTTTTAGACCATTTAGACCAGTTTGTAACACCAATTTAAAGCATTGTAAAAACCATAATAACATTTTCGTAAATTTTGTTTGACCTTGACGACGTTCATCATAATCAGAGCGCAGTTCGTGTGCAGTCGAGGAGTAGAAAAAATTCAGAAATATTCAAGAACTCAAATTGGCACCATGAAATCGAAATGATAGTGGAATACTGCACACCGCTGGGCGTGCTTAGCAAATTGAAAACATAAATTCTTACCGTTAATGTTTGTGTTAAATTCGTAATGCTCTTATTCACCACACTACTAAACTCACCATACGGATACAGATTTTTACAAAATCATCCAATATTCTGTAAAAAATATGAAGAAATCGGCTTGAATTATATAAATCTGTATCCATTTTGTAAATTTATTCGATATTTCCTTTTTCGTAGTTAGTTAATTACAGCATACGAGTATCCATACGCGGCTGTGTATTTCACTAAGCATTAAATATATAGCAACCGAAAGTTTAAAAATTAGATAACTTAGCGCTTAATAGCTGTGCTGCAACTTGGTCTGTTCAAAAGCATGCTCACGTACAGTTGGCAGGAAATACCGCTAATTATAATTCGACTCTAACGACACCTGGCGGTTAAGTTAAAAAAAAGGAAGAAAATTTTCACATCATGGCTTTTAGTAATAATTAAATCGATTCATCGATAAAAATTTTGAAAACAATTCAGCCCTAGTGACATTTACCGATTTAAAGCGCCGTCCGCATTTGAATTACATAAATTTTATCACTTGCACTAACACAGCCGGGTATGATAATGTTCGGTCTGAACTGAACTTTTTTTCTATAAATTACATACCGCTTTATAGTTGTATTATATAACTGCTGTTTTAACATTTCAACGCTTTAAGTTTTGTACTTTTTGTTGTTATTTTACTAAAAGAAGATATTGACATTTGTGTTTCGATTTCACACAGAAACCGACGAGACGGAGGAGCAATTGCTTTCGCAGTGGTTTACACTTGTCAATAAAAAGAACGCGTTGTTGCGCCGCCAAATGCAACTCAATATACTGTAAGTGCAACAGTTAATAGTGGCTATGCGCCAGCTCCAGAAGCTCTAGTTTTGAATTTCAAATTAAATTTCTATTTCGTGTCTTTCCCTTTGTTAGCGAGCAAGAGAGTGATTTGGAGCGCAAATACACGCTTTTAAATCAAGAATTGCGTGCCGCACAGTCCGTGGAGGATTGGCGCAAGACGGAAGCACAACGCGAAAAGGAGCGACTGTTGCTCGAGGAGTTAGTGGCCATTGTGGATAAGCGAGATGAGTTGGTGCAGCATTTGCATAGTCAGGAAATTGCGTAAGTGGTGGATTTATTTATTTTTGTTGTTTATTGTATACAAGACTTAAAATTTTAAAACTTTTTACTTATACAGTATCGAGGACGATCATGAGATTGCGCGCGAGTTGGAGCAAGTGGACATTAGTGGTGACAAGGACAAGTGTGTCATACAGTAGAAGGTGCTGCTTGAAAAAATGGCGTTGCTATGACAAAGGTTTTGAAGAACAAAAACAAAAACAAAAACAATGACATAAAACGAAAGTTATGCATGAAAGCATAGAACTTGAATAAATTTATTCGGTAGTTAGTGTTCTGCAGTTTTTCAAATATTGTATGTATGATATGTATGTATGGACACATACATAGATATATTTATAACTGATGTATTCATTTTCTAAAGCAGGCGATCGTTATGTAAACAATTGCTTTAACCCATTGGCCCAAAATAGCTTATGAATCTATGTATTTATCTACATATATACGTACATAAGTGCATGTATGTGTATCTAAGGAGCGTGTGTATGTTTTTAAAATAAAAATAAATATTTTTTTTAACTCCAATACTTTTCGCAATGTGTACACTTTTGCCAAAAAAGAAGAAAAAAACAACAGAAAATAAAACTTAATCGAATGAAGTGAAACTTAATGAACCCCAAAACAACTATAACAACAACAAAATAACAGTATGTCATCTATTATATATTGTAATAATCATTTGTATGGCCGAGTGTGTGAACTCTCCAATGCACAATTCCTTTTAGACAGTAAATAAATACATACATATTCAACGATGACAATTGTTTACGTATAACGGATGCGTTCATTGCAATATTGTGTCTAATAATTAACTGAAAAGCATAAAAGATGTCGATTAAAGAATCTAAATATTTGAAAGAGTTGCATAAAGACAAAATTAAAAGTTTCAAAGGAAACAATAAACATATACATATACTATTGGTTAATGGTTAATAAGAGCTTAGTTAGAGAACAAATATGAAAATCCTTAAACTATTTTAATTCAAAAAGGAAAAAATAATAATTTTGTATTCTTATTTTCACTCAAACCTGTTACATGCAACTCGAAAAACACACCAATTTGAAAAACGTCCGTTAGTCTTATAAGCAAGAAATAAAAAATACTATGTCAAATAAATGAGATCAAAAAAAAAAAATGTAAAAAATACACAGTTAAAACACTTTTTTATATAGCTTTTGTTTGACAAGCCCTTTTGCGTGCCATTTTTCTGTTCAAAACTAATTTTCAGCAGTTTACTGATACTCATATACTCCCTACACCCGCTTAAGTAAAATTGCAATTTTACTTAAGAACCTTCAAATATTTTATGCTCATCATCCTTACTTTTGAAAAAGTATATTTGATTTCAAACACCTTCAACTTAAATTAGCTTTATAAAAATGCTTTACTTGCATTATGTTTATATTATACGAGTATAATTTCTAATAAGTATTTCTGAAATTGTAAAATAATTTTATTTAAGCTGTAGTTATATTTAGTTTTTGCAATATAATAAAAAGTAATATTATATAAATTATTTTAATAATTTGAATAGTGTGATGCTAACTATAAACTGTATTTAGTCTATTTATTATTAAATATGAAACAAAAAGTCAAATGAAAATTAAAAACAAGTGAAATAAAAATATAATAATTCATTTTTGTTCACATACTGATATGTAGTATGGTTGAAATCTGCTACTTTAGCTTCTTATTTTTATATATTCCTTATTTTTGATTTTATTCTTAATTTCATAAGGTGACTATTCCGTTGTATTATAATTTATCCAAGTTTTTCTTTTTTTTTTTTGAAAAACAATCACTTCATTGCCATCTGGGCTTTGAAATTGTTCACCTAATACTAATGTACTTACGAAATTAAGATCCTTTATATTAAAAAAAAAGGTTCTTTGCAAAATTAATTGATCGGTTCAGAAAATGTATTATTTTAAATCAGACCAGATATTTAATAAATAAAATTAATATAATACATGAATGATATGAATATATAAATATATGTATGTATATGAATAAATATGAAAGAAATGAAATTAAGAATTGTTTTTTGTCCTTCATTGAACGGGAGCTGCAGTACTTCGAAGTTTCATTAGCTCGAGTATAGTTGAAATAGTTCCTGGTAAATAATTTCGTCCTCTGTAAGTAATTTATGCGAACAAAAACTGAAACAAAAAAAAAAACTTTTGAAAGATGGCAATTTAACTTGTATCCGCTTAACATAGAACAGATATAAAGTTGTTGCCTTTTTCAAATAAAACCATGCAATGAAGTTATTTTCGTTTATTTATTATTAATAAATTATTAATATTTATTTATTTGTATTTAACACTAAGGAAACAATATATAAACTTAAAATTATTATTTTTTTCGTTATTTACATTATAAAATAGCGTTTAAATGTATATATAATATATTTTTTTGTAATTGATATGTTGTTACACGATATTTAAATCATTTTCATTACAATACTATGAGTTATCTTTACTTTCTTACAAAACTTTTCTAATAAAATTCAATATTACTGAATTCAATATTTATGTTTAAGCAAATTTTCCATTATCTACTCTTTACTTTAAAGTAAGTAGTTCACATTTTTCTATAATTTTATTTAACTATTTTTGCTTTTTAAAAAACCAATTCATTATTGGTTAGTTCACATGAGATGAACTTGATATGGAATTTTTATAAAATTATATATATATTTTTTGTGAAATACTTAAATACTTTCACCAACAATTTCTTTCTTAAATGTAAATGATGAATTATGAATTATTTTTATATAAAAGTTTTGTATTTAAATTTATTTCAAACATTTTTTATTTATGTGATGTGCGTTTTGGTTTGTGTTTATTCGCTGCTTTCATTTTTTTCTTTTCATCTTAATGCTATAAGGCTCTGGATATGATATGGAAGATTTCTACTTATCTCTAAAATTTATGCTTAAGTTCACTGCGGACCAATATCGAAGACTCTTGTTGACAGTTTTTTTATTAAATGAGTTAGAAAAATTAGTTATATCTTACTCCTGCTGTATTGTTTGAGGTTTTGGGAACAAAAGGCACTCTTCACCATTTATAACTTTATTGTTCACTTTCTTTGTCTTTGTGCTGTCTCTAATGTATCTATAACTTTTAAAAGCACTCTCTACCTCATTTTTCACAGCTCAGTTCATCTTTCTACTTATTTTTCTTTTTTTTATATTTCTTTCAACCGTAGCTGAAATTTGGAAGGATTTAATATATTCGAAGACCTCTAAGCATTTTGGAAGTTCTTTGGAAGCTTCTCTTTTTTAATTAAATTCGCCTTGAATACCTCCACTTCACTTTTAAGCCGCGCTTTCGGTTGTCACCGTCGTAGCAGCCGCGGTTGCAACGCCTGCATTGGCCGCTGTACGAGCGGCTGTTGCAGCTGCTATGGCGGCCGCTTCAGCTTGGCGACGTTCCTCCTCCATTTCCAAACGCTCCACCTTCTTGATTTTACTCAGTTTTCCTGTTAGGAGATAAATATGTGTAGCAACAAAATGAACATCTTTAAAAAATACTCGGCTCTTACTTGCACACTTCAGCATAATGGTGCCCCACCAGATGGACCAGCCCCAGCCCACGAAACAGAAGAGCACACAAAACAGTTGTGCCGTGGCGACGATAATGTTGATTATAAATGAACCGAAACGAGCCTTGGCGCTGTCATATTGGGAGAAGCGTGGTATGCCCACGCAGAGACAGAAGATGCCAGAGAATAAAGTGCCTGAAAGCGATTGAGAGAGAGAGAATGAGAAAATTGAAGTGTGATATGTATGTAGAAATCTTGAAATTTGAAGTGCGCCTACCCAGTCCCGGAAAGACGGTGTTGCAGATAGCACAGAACCAGGCTAAAGAGAGCGGTAACACTGGTATAGCGCCCTTCATTTTTGAGGAATACTCCACGAGATCCACATGCAACTTACGACGTGTGTCCTGCGTAGGTTTACAAGATCAAAATTGCAATAAATTAAAGTTTAATTTCAGTTGATCTCACCTCACTTGGTGGTGGTGGCGCTTTCATACTCGCTCTCCGACTTTCACTTGGCTTTGGCGTCTTTTTGCGCCCGCAACACAACAGTTTGCTCCAAAAGCGTTTGCAGCAACCCCTGGATGAAAAAATATAAAAAATTTTACAATAAAAGAGATTTGGTAAGATTCTGTAAATCTTCCAGCTTTCACAAGATACTTACTGAGGCCGTTGCATTTCTGCTGCGTTGGCGCTTTCCAGAACCGATGCATCGCTAGCTGCCATACCACTTTCCGGGTCCTGCCAAGCCACCGAGCCACTCGGCGAGATAGTCGAACCAATAGCAGCGCCATGCCCAGCCTTTTTGCGCCGACATGGTATACAAAAGCAACACTTCTTCAACTCCGTCTCATCACCCGTTGTGGGATCGACTTTATTCACGCGACGACAGCAAAATAATTTACTCATGCACAAGCCACATTTGCCCTGTTTGGGCGCACCGACTAGTCCTGTCTCTGCCTTGGCTGCCACCGTCATTTTCGACGGTGGTTCTTCTATTTTTGACTGCTTGCGACACCGCTTGCAGCAATTTAATTTTTGCCAACAACTCCGCTTGCTTGCTCCGCCGTCCGCTGTATGCTGCGCTTCATTGATGACTTCGAGATTCGTAGTGGAGGCGCTGCTGGTCGCCGAGAGTACGGGCTCCTCACTTTCATTGCCGCCAGCTATGCTCTTCTTGCGACGACAACATCGGGAACAACGTAGACGCCGACATGGCAGACAGAATTTTGCGCAACAGCGACAGCAGCCGGTAGGTGGCACTGAGTCCTCCTCGGGCGCCTGTAAAAACTCACGACTGCCGTTCCTGGAAGAAAGAAGATAGGGAGGTACGGAAAGATTTGAAGAATTTCATATAGTTCTCTTTCAACACCCAGTTCTGATCTCACTGACTCACTACAAAGCCATACCGTCAAATTTTAACACATAGGTAATAAACGTCTACTTTCCAAAAACGTAAAAGAAAATAAACTGGCAAACTTTTTATTGGGAAAAAAGAAAAATATGCAATGGCGCAGGCAAAAACCGCTGGTTGAAGGCTGAAATGTGAACACGACTCGACGAGCCTATGTATGATTATCGCGACAGGTGCGGTTAATGGACGACTTCCGCTGGTGCCAATTGGCCCAGTAGACTCATGTCGTTGGCTTGTAGATGTGGCATAGGTGTACGTGTGTGTATGTTTGTGTTTGTTTGCTGCACATATTGATTGTAAGACTTTGTTGACTGCTGTCTTTTTAGCCTTCTCGTCGATATACTCGTATGTACCAGTATATGTAAATTAGGGTCATCAGATATAAAAATATATGTATGAGTTGGTTTACATACATAAGAGTATACATACGTGTATGCATGTATGAGCCAGTACGTGGTGATACTCATACGTGTATGCAAATATTTCGTTTTTATGAATACTTTTGTGCACACATACACCTATGACAGAAAGTCAATGTGAGGGCCTTAATGGCTGGTTATAAAATGCTTTGTAATATATGTGTGTATGTACACATATCCCACATATCCGTTTCCGTTGCATCGCCATAAGTGCTGACATTTCCTTCAATATAATTACAATGTCCATTCGAGTGACCTTACAGAGAGCTTTCAACACACATACCTACATACATACTTGGATATGTACACATGCATATATAGACATGTTAATGTATTAAAAAAAAATTGGTAATAAACCAGCGGAAGTTTGTTTTCTTTCATTCACAATTGTCCTTCGAAGTAAAATAATCTGTTTGCCTCTCTTGCATAATGAATTTGAAACACTTATGAATAATCAAAATATAATTTGCGTTGCAAAGCTTTAAATAAATTCTTACTACTTGTTTTATTTTATTCTCAATTTTCCCCTTTTTCTTTTAATTCTTTTTAATCTGGTTAAGTTGGTACTTTTTTTTATTTTTTAGCTTTCTAAATATATATGTATTTATTTTTCTCAAATTATCATTTTAATAATTTTTTTTATATATTTTTTAATTATATTTAAATATTTGAGCAATTTTTTTAAAATTTTTTTAGATATGTATATTCACCCTTAATAATTTTTTCACTTTAAATATATATATTTATTTTATTCTTGAGCTTTTTAATCATTATATATGCTCATTTTAAATTCTTAAACCACTGTGCGGAGTTAGTAACTTTGCACCCGATATTTGGCTCAAGCTTCCAAAGGCTGCCACCCCTAGAGACTTTAACGTACTCTTCCAAAGTGCGGAACATTCGCAAAGGAAGTACCTTAAGGTCGCAAAACCTTTCTCCTCTCCACAACTGCAACAGAAGGCATTTGATAGTATTCTCGGTCTCTCTTTGTGCTTACCTAAAAGAAAATGCCCTCTCCTCCTTTTCTTGTTCCAAATTGGCAATTTTATTCTAGTGACATTGAGACAGTTTCATCTTGAGTTCGCATCTACGATGAAAGACTCTCCATTGATGAGCTTACATGTGGAGAGCGGTATGTCGAAGAGAAGTGCCTTGCAAGCTCGTCCGCCATCTAGCATACTAAGTAATTATGCTACTATGTTCTGGTATCCAAAAGGGTTCCTAGTGCTGCCTGACTATCGGAGGAAATATAAATACTCTTCACCCAGGGTACTGTTTGACTTAAGCAGTTGACAAGTGCAGTGAGTCTGCATATGGTGGAGTTGATTTCTTCTCGAGTGCCGGCATAATTATCCCACTTTTCTATCCGACACAATACGCTCTGTATGACGTCATAGAGTGTTTGAGTGAATTTACAGTTCAATAAAAGTTTCAATTATTTTTCGTTTCGTCGTTTTCTCTTATCAGCTTAATATGCATTTCTATAAAATGATTAATTTCTCTTAATTTATATTTATATTTTTGTTATTTTTTAAAATGTTCCATTTTTATTAAATAAATTAAATTTAATTTTTCATTAGTTTCTTATAAGTTTTCTACAGCCTTTACGTGCCGTAAAACGCCTCCAATATTTGTAGGCCCCAAATTGCCACTCCTTCATTGCTCGTTTTCTTCTTATTCTATTTTTTTACTTTCTCACAGTCTTACTGGGCGTGTAGATTCCGGCCTTTTTGCCTAAATTGAATTGTGTGGCGTGTGTGTATGTATTAGCACGTGGGCGTACTAATGGCTTTTTGATTGAATTCTCTGCGATGAGCTCAATAGTACTTTTTTAAAGATTTCTTGTAGTCTTACACTACGTATGAGTAATTTCTCGCTTTTAGGGGGACAATAAATCTTAATCTTTTCAGGTTGTTCCTTATTGAAAATAACAGCATAACGCGAGCTCTTCAACTTGAGACTTGTTAAGAAGATGAAGTAGATCCCTAAATAAATTGGAACAGTGTTCGACCAAAACGTCACTTAAGTTGTTAGATACACCAAATTAATAATTAATTAAGTTCATCCGAATGATACTTTAGCAACATGGCGTATGAGTGACTTTTATTTTTTTTTCTCTCGCTGTTGGACGGTTTTATCTAAAGTGTCTCTCTCCAAAATATTTTTATGAGAGAGTTTTTTACTACTGAAATTTGTTGTTCGAACCACAAAAATGCGAAATAATTATTTCCATACAAAAGTCATGACTATTTTCATAAAGAATAGAAAATAATGCAAACACTTTTACACAAACTCCAATGGATTTGCAACAAATGCACGCACTTTTCGGACACCAATCGAAGGCCGAACGCGGTCCAGCGTTTCACGACACCGAGTCGAGTCAGTTGGCAAGCAAACCAAATTCAAAAAGAACTTACTTTTTATACAAAAAAAAAATCGGTAATTCCTTTACTGTTTATGCATTAAACTTCTATACGCATTTTCCACCAACAAAAAAGCCAAATGTCAAACACTGAAAAACATCTGCGACCACTGCCCGAGCCAACGTCTGAACACGTTTTGGTTGAGTTCAAAACTGAGTTAACCAAAAGAAAGCCGAAAAAATGAATATATTTCGACTGTTGCGCCTCCGTCTGCCGTCCATCATTAGCCAAGCCAAGCAAAGCTAAGCGACGAGTTGACATGCGAACGTGCGAAAAGTTTTACTGGCATATGGTGGAGTTTTGAACAATATTGGCAAGGTCACTAAGCGCCACGCCGAAATGCGACTTTCAGGCACATGCACACGCACATACACAAGCACGCATGCCACTATTGAGGCACTCTTAAGAGTGGTGCTGTTGCTGCGCAGCGGCATTTAATGAAAAGTCAGTCACGGCTGGTGAATGGCCACTTAATTTCGAGTGTGACACGTTAATTGTGTGTTACTGACACATAAATTTTTAAATGCGCGAAACCGCTTGCGAATGTGTGTTTGTCTATGTAGATATGCCACAGATTACGTTGCGGGTAGTTGAAGAAAGAACGGGATAATGCATTGCGAACTGGCTAAGCCAAGGAGTCTGACATTTGCCATAGTATTTTCAGTTGGATTGTGGACAATGTCAGTTGGGCTTTAGTTATAGTCAAACGGAAGCTGAGCGTTGGTTATTCTGAACTCTCTTTCAAAGATCTTCAAGAAAACTTCAACTTGTATTTTATTGCCTCGGAAAATTTTCCCACCGAAATTATTTGAATTTCGGAGTTTAAATATATTTAACTGGTTAGAGAGTATTCTTATAGAGGTCTATTCTCTTCGAAAGGTTAGAAAAGGGTATTCCTTTTGTTATCTATAGTCACATTGTGTCATCTAAGTTGTGTAGGTCCCTGCGGTATAGGTAAAAAGCCTGGGTTTTCTTGCTCTTGCTTTTCTAAGAACTCCAAATTGGTACATAGTAGGGTATAGAGTGCCTACCGATGGGCAAAATTAAAAGAGAAAACAACAATCCATCCACACTCTCAAAAACAATTGAAAAATTCTCCTACACTTCATTGAAAATGTTCACTCATTAAATAAATACCTGGAAAAGTATTTCTCAACATCGGCAAAGTCCTGAGGCAAATCAATGTGGTAAATCGCTGAATTCTTGCGCTTGCCCTTCTTCTGAATCATGCTGCTTTTGTTGATTGAGTTTTTTTTCGAATTCTTTACTTTATTTATGATATGCTTTGGATTTTCCAAAGGCCAAAACACGAATTTCGATAAACACGTAAACACGAGAATATATGTCTACACAATCACTTGTTTGACCCGCGATTAAGTTAATTACTTCAGCTTTATGTTCGCGACGGTTGGTTGCTTAAGTTTGAGTTGTTGCGTGAGTACAAAAATTTAAGGTTCTTTTACTTTTCAGAAATTCCCCAAAAATTGTTAAGCGAATTTTCTGCGCGCCTGCACACCGCAAACTGCATTGATGAATTGAATTCCAAAATGCAAACGCAATTTGTAAGTGGTGTCTGGACCCGTGGTCACTTGGTCACTTGCCCATCGGTTTGTGTTTGCGTGCTTTCGATTGCTGCTCTGTCGTATGATTGGTGTAGTGTGTCGCGTCCGCCGCGATTGTCCAGCCAAAACTGATTTCTGACTGAGACCGGTCATGTTAGTGGAGCGCCATGAGAAATTTCCAAATCAATTCGACTTAATTCGCATGCCCTTACCCCCACTACGAGTATTTCGGCAGAGCGTTACCAACTCCGCGCCGTTGTACAATCGTTCACTGAATTTTCGTTTCAACTCCGCAGTGAAAGCCAGCCGGAGCTCGTATTTACGTGTATTCAAACTACAATACATGTACTCGTTTATGTATGGATGTATGTAAGCATGTTTGTAACACATACATTTACATATCATCAAATCAACTTTGCCGCTTAATTGTTGTTCTAGTTATTGTTGTTGTTGTATTTGTAAATCCATTGTTTTGAAGTTGAATAAACACGAAGGACGAAATGGCATGGCGCAGAACGGATATCCTTAGCGAGCGAAATGCCGCACGTACAATGGTTGGTTGAGTTGGGGAAGGTGCCGCCGAGTTTTTAGTTGGATCTACTGCTTGGAAAAGCCAGCGCTTGTGTTATTCGGCCTGTGGTCCTTTGGTGCCTTAGTCAAGTTAAGAAATATTGGCAAAAGACCGTCTTGTCATGGGTTCGGGTGGATACATACGGACATGTATATATATATATATATACATATATGTATATATATATATATATATATATATTGATGCATTATGAGTGGCCGTGCCACTTAGCTTACCACAACTGCGTAGATGTACGAGTATTTCTGTGTGTAGCGACACTTCACGTGTGGCAAGTGCTGGTTAGGTGGTTAGCGTTTTCCACACATACATATATATATAATATATATACGTTTTGAAATGGAAGGCAGAACTTGCTTTTGGGCCAACACTAATTTGAGTTACTATTGAAAATGATTGAAGGCACATTTGCACATATAAATGTACAATATACATACAAATGTACGAGTATATGTGTACATATGTATTTGCAGATAAATTTTGCATTTCCAAAGAAAGGTGAACCTACTGCGGATTGCAATTAAATTAAAAGAAAATTTAAATAAAAATAAAAAGTAATTTTAATTGACAGTCTTCTTAAGGTTCTTTTATTTTTCTATCCATATTATGATAATTCCTTAATTTTTTAAAAACAACTGATTTTATTACTTAAAAGTTGTTTCGCCCGTTTTCTTTAACCTCCACCTATTTTCAGGGTTTTTATTTAAATTATTTTTAATAAAATTTTACATCTTTTCAATCATCATTAACGCTTTAAAACAACTATAATGAAAAACGAACGCTCCACCCTCGTAGGGGCCATGTGTACATGCTGAATGTTTATTAAGGCCGTCTGCACTTATGGGTGAAAAATGCTGTGCTAAACGTCGTTGCCGGATAAATACCGCTGCACGTTGAACAGTGATGTGCATATAATGAGACACAGAGCAATACACGCTGCCATATACTCGTGTTTGCAAGATCTAGTGAAAAGAAAGTAAACTTAAGCACGTCTTTGCCAGGCAGTTCAGCTTCTTTTCAAGCGCTTCGAAAATTGGTGACGGGAGCTTTGAGAGAGTTTTACCCACATACATATATTCTAATGAGAGTTGCAGACGATTGCTTTGTCCCTCTAATATAAGAAAAGAGTTTTTCCCCTTTAAATAACTACTTGGTAAAATTTCATACCGAATAACTACTATTTTCTGGCGCAGCACTGTCCTAGATCAAGTCCTACCATTAGTCAAATCTTCTTGTGCACCATCGTTGGCTCTTCCTCTTGCGAAGTGCTGGCAATCGTTTAAATTCTTCACTGCAACAGAATCAGGAAAAAAAATACACAACGACCACAATAAGTGACAGCAATAAAAACCGCTTATCGCCCTGTCAAGTATTATAAAAAAATATATACGTGTATGTAAATATATTTTACACGTGAATGAATATGACAGCGCCGAGGGAAGCAGAGAAATAAGTGAAGCAGATTGTTAGGCCTACTACAATGAAAGGATAAGAAACGCCACTATTTGACTGAAAAAGGTTGGCGGATGTGTTTCAAAACTACACACATACATATGCATATGTATGTAAGTATTGTATTATTGTATAAAGACACTGAGATTTGTGTTTACGATATGTGTTATGTGAGGTTATAAAACACTTCACCCTGCGGCTAACACTCATTTAAACGTTCGTCTAATAAATTATTTATGAAAATTTAAAATGATTTGGAATTTCTGCAAATTGCTTGATCCTTGTTTTTTCCGCCAAGAGTATGAGTGTGTGTGTGTTTGGATGTTTGATTTCTGACCTTTCACTTGGCTTATAACTGACTGAAGGTGTCGTGTTGGCAGACACTGATGGTCACGGATAAACGTTTTATTGCTGATGATATTGCAGATGTCAAGGTGTCGCCGTTGGAAAAGGATATGCAAATTTTTATGATTTTTGATGGACAGCAAAGTGTTGAGATTTGTTATATTTACGTACAAATATATGTATGCCTTTAAATTTTCATGTTTTCAATTTAATAATTTAATTTAATTTAATTTTTTTTTATAGATTGTAGTAATTTTAATTATCTTATGTTTGACTTTTTTATATCACTTTAATTTAATTTAATTTTTTTTAATTTAAGTTATTTTATTTTTTACAACTTATTATTTTTTCTGTTTTTTTTTCTCTTTTATTTTATTCTATTTAACTTTTTTTATTTTATTTTGTATTGTTGATTTATAGTAAATATTTCTTAGATGAAAATAAAATTAAAGCATTTCTTATTTCTTTAATTGTTTTAATTTTGCCCGTCACAGTAGCTTAGTCGCCGAGTGAGCATCTCTTTGGTCTCTCTCTAGCTTTCACAAACTCACCCGGCTCTTTAACTTTAATTTAAAATAAAATATGGAAATTGCCAAGTAGCATTTTAATTAGAAATGCATGCGACTTTGTAATTTATTATAACTTTGCCGTTAGTCATCTATAAAACGAAGCATCGCAACGCAAGTTGTTTGTGAGATTGTGTGTGAACGTTAAGCATAAGCAAGGCGTCACGCTACGGTCGAAAGCGATGCACACACAGTACAATAACCCAAAGCTAGCTGTTCACATATCCACATACAAACAAGTGCAAGTAGTATAAATGTAAGCATTTCTGTAATACACCTAACAGTTTCTCCAGAGTTGTTGTAAATAAGTAGCGACTTCAAAGCAAAATGGTCCCGGCCTAGTCCCAAACTACTTTCGAAATCCCTCTGAGCTAGTTTTGATGTGCCTACAAAGTAATCTTGGAATTAATCCCGAACTAGTACCTATTCATCACCGTTGATGTTGAAGTGGTTCTAAACTGTTCACAATCAAGTAATGAAAGGCTCTAAATTAGCTCAGTAACAGTATGAAAATTATTTTTGAACAGACACAAATGAATAAGGGTTTCGAAGAAGAAGAAGAATTAGAAGAAAATTTTGATGGTTAAGATAACGCAGTCATAATTCTGAGTTATTGCCGGAAAATAGGAAATGACTCTATTGTTACAAGAAAAATACGTGTACTCTCACCCAATGCACATCCTTACACTATATTGGCTGGTATCAGCTATGAATTGAATAAATCCAGCAAAGATTGACAGGAAATTTATTTAAGTCCACTTACCCGCTTCCCGCAGCGGACCCGCCTTGACCATCTGGCGAGCGTCGCTTGATGTCATCATCAGCAGCACCGCCACTTCCACTGACACCTCCCACACCGGCATCACCACCTCTGTCCACATCTTTTCGTCCTCTGCCACTGGCATCCGTTCCCAGCGCATGTACTTCACCGCTCATCAACGTACTCATCGCACCATCGGCTGTCTTGTCTGCTGCGCCATCGCCATTGTATGTGTAATTCTGGAAATTTGCATCGTCACAGTCAACTTCTGGCATAACTGATATAGCACGTTCACTAACCCGTTCGACGGTGGCATCCACAACACCCGCGTGCGGCATGGCCATTGCTCCGGTGGTCGCCGCGGCAGCAGCTGCTGCAGCAACAGTCGCATGCTGGGCGTTCAAAACTGAAACATCTGCCTCGATAGGTTGTGTTGGCGCTAGAGGCGACTTTTGGCTGGATGCTAAAGGAGCTTGAGAGACACTGTTACCATTTTTGTGCGTTGGTTTGGTTGTGCTCGCCGTCGATGTTGGACCCTCTGCGGTTGCTGTTCGTGAGACGGACTCCCCCGCCGCTACCGTGCCTGCAGTAGCACCAACCTTGCTGCCAACTTTATTCTCCACCACTGTGGCGACACTAGACGTAGGCGAGGTGGCGCTATCCGAGAAACGAGCCATGTCGTTTTCGAGGCTCTTCAAGTCGGTGAGATTTTCTTTGATGGTTTTATGAATTTCATCTGTCGCCACAGTAACACTCTTTTGCACATTCTCCAGCGTCTTTTGAGATTTCTCCAATATTGCCGCCGCCGCTACATCTTCTGGTGTCTTTGCCTGCCCGCGACTGTTGTTCTTCTGTAAAGTTCCTCCGCCTGACATTCCTGAAAGATATATTGAAAAGTTAACAAACTAGTATAAATTTCGGGTTGAGGATACGTTTACCACTAACCGTTCTTCTTTGAGTCGTCAGCCGCCTCTTCAGCGAGCGCTGGTACAGCCGTCTTCCTGCTGAGATTGCTGTCGGATCGCTTCATGCTGAGTAAGCTCATTCTAGAAGCCATGCGTACTAACGACATGTTGGAGGGATTCCTTTTTATTGTAGTTGTTGAGCCAACTGAACTTCCCGTGCTACCTGAACTCATAGTTGCTGTCCCTTTTACAGTTGCAGTAGTGGCAGCAGTCATTTTCGTGGCTTCTGTTCCGGTACCACTTGCTAGTCGGCTAGTATTATCCGCATTTTCGGTGGTGCTTTCAGCTCCTTGAATCGCCTTCACGCCTTTAGTAACACTGCCACCTGCCTGTGTCACTACCCCTTGAGTTTTACTCTCCCCCGCACTCTCTTTTACTCCAGACATTTTGCTCTTGGTCGTGGTCTTGCCTAAATTCTTGGAAGTTGCTTGACGCTTTAATCCGCTTGCTGCTAGAGCCACAGCAGCTGTGGCAGCACCGCCGCTTGTCTTCTTGCTAGTCATTGTTGTCGTTGTGCCCTCACGTCGTACGGTTTTCCCTGTTGCAGATTTTGCTCCTTCCTTCTCCTTCTTTTGTAGATTAGAAATTTCTCGTTTAATATTCACACCACCAGATTTTTGCAAATTACTCGGCTGTTTCTTAACGGACGCCGCCGATTTACTCACCGATGATGGCGTACGTCTTACACTGGATTCGGGCTTATGCACCGAGGTTGGAACTTTTTTGGCACTTATTGGTTTTTTCCTTTGCAACCCCGTAGTTCGTGTTGGTGATCGTGTCGGTGATGGTCGTTGTGCAGGTTTTGAATCCTTCGATTTCGGTGGCGAACGAGAGCGAGACCGTTTGGCAGTCTTGAATTTTGGCGACGATCTCTTCACTTTAGTTAAGCTTCCCGATCTTAAAGGAATACGAGATTGTGAGTTACGGCGTGACTCCGATCGCTCTCTTGTCTTCTTTCCTCTTCCTCGACTGCCAGAACGTTTTTTGTTGGGTGGACTAAGAGATTGCCTGCGTCCACGCACTCTTCTATTCGGAGCTGGGCTGACAGAAATTGATTTACGGCGATGTCTTGCTGAAACAGGCGAAGGTTCCGTACTTCTTTTGCCTGAAACCGGTGAAACATTGTCTGCGTTTGAGGTTGCCGAGAATATACTCATTCTAGAGTTGGACCTTGAATTTGCGATTTGTTTTGCCATATCCATTCGTGAATTCGGTCGTGAACTAGCACGTGATGCAGCACGGGATATAGGATGCGTGGATGCACGAGATGTGGACCGTGAACCAGGTCTAGAATTGACACGGGAAGCCGACAATGACGCATCTGTTCTCATTGTTGCACGGGAAGTAGTACGACTAGATGTACCTCGTGAGGTCGGATCAGATATTGGCAGTTGTGCTACGAACTCCTTAAGTGGAGATGACGACCGTGAACCTGGACGAGAATTAGAAGCCCGAATCGGTATCTTTGAAAGAGATTCTCTACGTGAATTTATATCAGAGGGCGTTTCCGAAGGCGCCAATGAACCAGAAATATCCTGCTCAGGGCTTTGTGGTGAGCTTCCATCTTTGTTTGGCGTACCAATAATCGGTGAAAGTGTGGTTGGTTTAACTACCTTTGCACGAGATATGCGCCCACCACTTGAACTTGCTGGTGGTATTAAAGATTGCCGACGTTTGGTTTGAGGGCTTGAAGATGGGAATAGAGATTTTCGGCGTTGTAGTTGAGATGTCGTCGGAGCGCGACGAAAACTAAAATCAGATGTAGTTACTGAGCTGATATTAGAACTACGTCGGTCGGAAGCTGTTTGAGTTGAGCTGCGACGTTCAGGCGATGTAGAACTGGAGCGACGACGACTCAGAAAAGTGCCGGAAGATAATGGAGGTGGTTTCTTAAGATGTCTGCCTAAGGAAATATCGTCCATGCTAGCCCAGTTCGAGCGTAAGGGTATATGCGAGTTGTCACCATTGAGAATGCGGAGTAGACCCTTTTGCTTTCGTGTTGGATTTGGGTTAGGCTTTAATGGCCGCGGCAAAGCACCTGGCGGAAACACTGCGGGCTCTCTTTGTAAATCTGTTACGGAACGATTGAAGCGCGGTATAGCAGTTCTGTATGGATCTGTTATAAAAGGCAGTGCCTCACAACTTTTCATCTTGGTTTCATCGACTTGTTTTGGAAAAGAAGGCAGTGTTGATGGGCGGCGCAATTTTGTTGCTGCTATTCGCGTCGACGAAGGTGATAACGGAGTGACATCCTGAGAGGACGACATGGACTCACGATGTTGCAATATGCCGCGTGGAGTCATCATGTTTGGAGTGTGACGTCCGGTCATGTTAAACTGGACTGAAGGGCGCGGTGAGTCGTCGGCGTGAGCTTGTAATCTATGGTGTGGTATCTGTGGCAACTTGAGTTGGGTGGCTGAGAGAGACTTTTGTTTCAAGTAATGACGAGGTTTAGCGACTGGCTTTGGACCAGAAATCTTCGATGGTGAACGCTTTTGACTGTGTGACGATGGACTGTGTGCGCGTGATGACTGGGGTGATTTTTCGGAGATAATTGTAAATGAGGACTTTTTATGAAGACGCGGTTGATCAACTCTGAAGGAAAAAATATGAAATAATTCATGATTCTCAAAAACAAAGTGGGATATTTATATTCACCTGAATTCCCCACCGGTCGCTATTAAGTCCCGCAGTATCACAGGTGAAAGTTCGCGTTTCACGGGGCTTTGGATTTCTTCTGTTACGGGTGTGAGAAAATCGGGAGGCGGTGGAGCGGCTGGAGGTGGTGGTGTTGTAAAATTTTCCACCTTCAAACTATCCATGGACCTATCGTTTTCTTGTTGTAAATACTCCCGAGGAGAAAGCATAAGATCAGTTTCGATTTCACGCAAAAGCGTTGGTGATGGGTCGGGTGGTCTAGCTGGTGGCTGCAATACATCTGGCAGCACAGTTGCTTGGTCAATACTTTGCCTTCCATCCGTTTGCCGGTCCTCGCCGCTACTAGAGCCGTTTGAGTCATTAATCATGGCTGCTACCGGTGAATGGTGCATTGGCATGTCTTCTCGTTTAATCGACATAATGTTCTTAGAACTTGGACGCAGTCTTGGTATTTTACTAAATTCAGGGTAGTCTTGTGTTGCCGGCCGAAACCAATCGTTGCTTGTATAAGGCTCATTAGAAAATGGATGCGAAAACTGATGAGCGGTGGTCGAAGGAGAATCCAATGTCTGCGGAGGCACCTGGATATTACTAAAAATAGACAATAGTTTATATATGCGTGTACTGATAATTCAGACTTTATGCCTACCTGAAAGCGCCAACATTGGACTTGAAGTCCTCGCTGAAATTCGATACGCGTCTCTTAGCCTCAGAGTATTCGCGCACACCCGTCATATCTCTAACTTCATATGATTCTACAATTTCCGTCATATCCGAGGGTTCGCGATTATCAAACATTGTGCTTTGGCGCTCTGCCATCTCCGGTGCAAGCAGAGTATAATTCGGAGACTCACGTGCCTCTGAGCTCGAGTCGCCACTAGAGTTCGGCAATATTTGAATATCTGGTGGCTGGAGGCGCGGCATCGGCATGGGAAGCACGTCAAAGTTTCGTTGGGTCGTGGTGGTATCCGATGTGCGCCTACTAAACATCGAGCTAAAAGGTACATTTGAAAAGAGACGCGTCTGTGTGGACCTTTCCGTTTCCAATGCTGTAAGTCTAACGTTTGCGTCCTCCTCTGAGCCAGAACTTATATCCAATGAAACTGGATGGAATATATTCACCGGATTAAATTGTGTCGTAAGGAAATCTGGTGGGGGTGGTGGTGGTACGGGATCGCCAAAAAGACTGCTGTACTGATTATCCAGCTCAACATCGACTGAGGCGCTGCTGGTTTGGGGACGAGCACTGTTGATGCGTGAGTGTGTATTTAAATGATAAGCCGCGCTTGTATTTGTGGTGGCCGCAGATGTCAAGCGGCCACTGGGAAACTGTGAGAATGAGGACGGTGACATGGTCTGATAATTGTAATCAAGTGGTATGATGGCTGGTGTGCGCGTAGTAGTGCTGTTTGTGTGCGTGGAAAAACCCGATGCGGATCTGGGCGAAAATGTTGTTTGAAATATTGGTGGCGGGAGCGGTGGTGGTGTGGCAGATGCGGATGATGAAGAGGATTTATGGTTCATGTTAACATCGAATGTGTTTGAGTTGGGTTGTAGTGGAAGGAGTGTATTTTGGTTCAAGATCTACAAATCGTTGTGGTATGAGATCTGATTTCGGTTGTTAGCGGCTTGCCTAGTCGAGATGGCGCTGTTAATCTGTGATGAATTAATTGGTTATTTTAAAAGAAATAGTCATAGAAAGACTTTATGCATTACCTGTAGGCATAGCCTCCGCGCTGAATACTTGTATCCTCGCTCGGTTGCTTTTTGGATGCGTCGCCGCAAGCCGAGCCCACATCAATTTGCTTTTGTAGAAGGGAGTTTGTTGGCGCAAAGGCATACGTGTTGTTCGATGTTCGATATGCTTGGATTTTCCTGCGTTGATGTGGTTGCCATCATACATGCATGATGTTCGGTTGGCTGACGTCAAACTGTTTATATCTATGTTTGTTGATGGTTGATTTTGTTTTCCCTTTCAATCGTCCTTTCGCCTTTCGCAAAACACTGGACGGATTTGCGTTCGGACTCAGCGTTGGAGTACTCTACACCGATATTGTTATATGTTCGTACGTAATTCTTTGACCATGTTATAGTTCTATTATATTTAGAAATATCGTTGCGCTTTCACTTCGCTTATTCATCTGTAAGAAAAGAGGGGAATGAATATAGGAATATGAATATTTTTTTGGTTGAGTTTTGGTTGGAGGAGGCGAATCCAGTTACGGTCCGAGAATGGCTGAGTAAAACCCACTTCTTGAAGAAATGCTTAGCATCAATCAGGTGTAGACAAAGGTGGGAAACTTTTCTGTGCGAAAGGTCAGGAGGGCTTAGAACGGGTTTTGGAACTATTGTTCTATGACTCAAAGCAGGATGCAAGAATATGCTAGTACGTTTCTACGTTGCCCTCTCTTACATGTGCTCCATTCAGACTTTAATGTGCGGTGGCTATAAATTATAGTCTCATTAAAATTTGGTTACTTATTTATTCTCACAAACTTAGCAACCTTTCACACTGATTCCACTGTGCCCGGGTGTATAAGTAAGGCTAATCGATGAAGTACTCGGAACTGGGAAGAAGGTCAAGCATTCTTATACTTGTCTGGCTTTATCCTCGAGCTTGTTTTAGACTTTCGTTTGAGGCAGAAATCTAGACGCTCTAGGTGCGGACGTATTGAAAAGAATATCATCAAGCGCTTTATTTAGCATGGCAAAGACAACATGTGTTGCGGCAGTATCCAACTGCCCGCCTCACGCAATCGTTATATCTACTTAGATGACAATGATTATCTAGCGTTTCAAAAGATTGACTTAGACTACATGAGCTCGATGCATTCAAGACCGAAGTGATTTCTCTAAGAACTTGAGCTTTTTTTCGCGAAAACGCCCGAAACTGTGTTTTCGATTAGCTCCACAGTGTTGAATGTGAGCTCCGCCAAATAAATAACTTGCAGCTCCTTCCGAAACCGAAACGACACCCTACTACGTCAACGCGCGGAAACCGAATGTTGCAGCTGTCTGTCGCTGCGCAGCTATGAGGCCAGCTCTTCTGCAAGACAGTTATGAGTCTCGCGAGAATCGCATGTTGCACGTGCCAAAGTGAATAGTCGTTTGCTGCATGTGAATATGTGGGTGTGTGTGTATATATATATTTGCTGGGGCAAATCTTCAGGTTTTCACGCTTCGCTTCATAAATATTTACCACGAGCTGCAGTAATTATTAACTCTTTTACATTTTTTTCTATTTCGCAATACCGTTGTTGGATGCGCTGGAATTTTCGCAGCTATCACTCGCTGTGCTGTGTGAAAGAGAGCAGCAAGTTTAAGCAGACTTCACAACATGCCATGAAGATGCCCACACGATATGGTAAATTATCAAACAACAAGTAAGTAATTAAATTACACACTCGAGTATTTAGCCAAGTATTTGATATATATATGTATGTACTCGTGTGTATGTATGAAAACTCACTTGTTTTATGCAAAAATTATTCACTACATGAAATGAGTAAGGCTTGTTTCCATTTGCCAGCACCTTGGGCCATGACAATAAACCGTTTGCAAGAAGCGTTAATCAGCTGGTGTTAGGCCTTGGTTTCGACATCAACGGAGAAGCTTTAGTGTAGCCTCTGAAATGAATACGACTCAATCTGTAATATTCGTGCAATAATTTCACTGAAAATGCCGAAATAATCGCCGTATAGCTGGTTGATAGCACCGAAGACGTAGGTCTTTGCATTGGTCTCGAAAGGAGAGTGCTTTACCACTATCCACATCAAAATCTTGGAAACGTGCCTTAGCAAAATATTGGCACAACGTGACCAAAAAGACCTTCTTCGAGAGAGCTGCACTCATGAGCGCCAATCACACCACGAGGTCATTGCGTCTAGCGACTTCAACGCCAGGTTGGCAAGAAAGACAGACGACGAAGCAGAGCAATGAAACGTAAAATAATATGAATAAATAAAATGAAATAAATAAATCAAATAAAGATTTTTGTAGTACTTTTTTCTACCGACAAATCATTTAATTTTAACGGCGACAAAGAACTGACCAGGTGCATGCATCAGCTTTTGTTTGCGGATTTGAACCCACAAAATTCACAAAAAGGAGAACCCCACAATCTACGCCGATTACCGAGAGATAAGCCTCCTCAATGTCGCATATAAGGATCCACTGAACATATTGTATGAAAAACTAAAGCCCACCATTAACAAACTGATTAGACTTTATCAGTGTCGCTTTAGATCTGGTAAATCCATTGGAAAACCCGTGAAGAGAGGATCAAAATAAACCATCCCTTCATCGACTTTCCGCAAAGCTTATACGGCTGTGTAAACTGACCAAAAACTTTGAGATAACCAACGAAAATAAGGAATGAATGGCGCGCTATTATTAACTCAGCTATAAACACGTAAACGGTGTCTACGCCAGTAAAGAAGAAGAAGAGCTGGTCTTTTGTGCAGCGCTTCAAAACACCCTTAACCAGAGTTTTTTCACTACCGCAATACTACAATACAAGAAGCACACCTTACTTCTCGATATTTCTTTCCAGTAAAAAGGTTACTCATAAATAAGTTATTCGTAATAACGAGGTTCGGTAGCATCGATTTAAGACAGCATTTTTGCAGAAGAAGTAAAAAATGGTTTATTTCAACTCACAGACAGACAAAGAGTTTAATTTTAAGCTTGCTAGCTCATCTTCTATATATTTCCCGTGTAGGCAACACGACGAACTGTCAATTGTCCAACTATCAGCTTTATACTAGTGAATAACTAGTTCATTTAGGTATATTGAAATTTTACTACGCCAAAAACAAAAAAAAAAAAATAATTTGCCTGCAGTAAGACTCGAATCGTGATACTCACGCCCTACAAAGATAACCTCTAAACCCTTGGCTATCTTGGCCTAACCGAGAATGGAACTCAGCCGTTACTAGTAAACTGCTATATAAATAACAAACTGATATGATTTCATTTTCAAAATACTCTTACCTAGAATTTTTGCCTACGATTCTATCTCCTCCTTGCAGGGTTCTTATTGATAGTCATGTGTAAGCAATATACCAAGTTCTCGGAAGTCGATTCTGTGGAAAGCCAGATAGAGAAAATTTCTATCAACACCGCATTAACAACCCTCATTTTTTTAAGTTGTTCTATTTCACAGTATTTTCCTCTGGTTCTTAATCTCTTTACAGAATGAAGTTAAGTTTACGAAGTTTACTTTTCCAGTTAATAAACCTTTTCAGTTTTGTTTTTTAGGAATTCAAATAACTTATTTTTCCAAAGTCAGCAGAATTTTTCACTTGCAGATGTCTTCAATATTTGTCGAACCTCCCCCTGAGTTCGTCCCCAATAGGAAACTAAATTTCATCAATTCAATCACTATATTTTTTACCAATTTCTTAATTAATTTAATTTAAAATGTCTTCATAAGAATCTTACTGATCAAGAACTGATTAATTAATTGTGATTAAAACAAAAATATGTTAATTTTTAAATTGCATATCTCCACAAAGCTTTCGCTACGTAACTTTTTCACTCGCCTTGTCCGCGTCAACAATTGCTTAAGCACTTAATTTCTCTATGAAATTATTATTGAAATGAATTTGGCATTGATTTTCTGTTTTTGTTTGCCTGTTAAGTATTTAGCCTACTTTTGGGCACTCCAACACCGCCACACGCTGGTCAATGGCACACACATTTACTCAGAAAAACGGCGAATTTCGCTTGCAGATTTGACGCTCAGAATTGACCGACTTACTGTCGCTAAATATAGATTTCGATTTCGTCTACACCTCCAACATTGAAACATTGATATTTCTGGTGCACATTTCTTTTTCTTACTATACTTCCGCCGCCACCTGCGTTCAGCGACACCCACACAATCGCATTTGATTTGTTTACTTTTTCTTTTTTCACTTTTCCTTGTTTACTTGCGGTTTTTATGACACACTTTTCAATCTCCTTCGCATTTCTTTACGTCGCGTCACTTTCGCAATTGCTGGTTATCGCCTGGTATGTAACGGTAGTTTATGTGCGCGCAGGTGTTGGTGCGCGCCGCGTGTTTCTGTCGCGATTGAGAGATAAGAAATAAATAAAGAAATTTGGGTCAAATCATTTATGATTTTATGCTGAGTTTTGCGCCTTTAATGTCGCGACCTAAACTGGGAGATTAAGCAAATTGTGGCTCATTACCGTTGCAACAACAACTGGAGGCGCAAGAAACACGCGGAAATTGTATGTCGCGGCGTTGAACTAAATGAGGCAACTGAAGAAGGCACTCAGAGTTGCTGAGCTTGATGGCAAAAGCAGTAGAAAGTTTCAAAAGGCGGAGTTGGGAGTATTGGGAAGCAGAGAGGTAAGGAGGTAAGCTTCTGGTTTGTTGCTTTGCTAAAATTATGATGTGTCAAGCTGGTCGCCGCTTAAAAGCCACTCGCACACTGCGCGGCGTCTCACTACAGGTTTTTCCAATTGCTGTTACAATAAATCACGGCGATTGTTTTTACTTTACAGATTAAATGCAAATTTTTTGTAATCATTTCAATGCATTTCCGCTCGAATAAATTCTTAGCCCTACAAGACCGAAAAACAAAAACAAAATATCGAAATGTCAAATAAATTCTATTTCAGCGTCAATTAGGTTGTGTTAAAAATATATGCATAAATGTGTGTGTGTTGCATGGTGCAGCCGGCAAGAAAACTTGTGTTTCAAGCAAATCATGTTGCAAAAATAAACTGTTGCACAATTGAAAAATGACGAGGTATGCGGCAAAACGCGGCACAAACACATTGGGCAACGTAGATGGCCGTGTACATGAGCGTTTTGGCGACTATAAATTTTGTGACCACATGTACATGTTAGAACGAGGACACTTTCAAGCGGTTATAATTGGAAAATATTATTTTCGTAGGTAAGAAAATGTGAGACTTTTTTTGCAACGACCGGTTGTGACTGAACTACTGACAACTGAGCTACTGGTAAGAGTTTCGCAGAAGAGTATGAATTTGGTATCCTAGTAGACTGCTGCTATTGAGATGATAGCGTCTCAGCATACGCAGCTTTCAATTACTTTTGCAAACGAAATCCGGGATGCTTTAGTGATCAACAAGCAGCGCTCGTGGCTGTTGAAGGAACGGAGGACTATTTCTGAAACAAAGAAATCAGACACAATTCTTCCTAACATTAGATAGGATACAAATCTCTCTGAACCTAGTGAGCTACCTGGCGCCCTTTGTCTGCAAACCCAATAGAAGAAGTTCTCTCAAATAAACGTCTGTGAGATCTTCTTCGCTTTTGTTGAAAACATCCAGATCCAAGACACGAAGCGAAGCAACAGTTGCGCCACAATCAGTTAATGAGCACATATTTTAACGATTTTTTCACACTTTTAATCAATAAAATCACAAAATTCAAGTCGCTATTTCATTTAAAAATCCTCCTACTTAGCACCACACCGCGTGGAGAGCACATTTAAGAGTTGGGAAATCTTAAGTGAATCAAATTTACGAGTTTAATTTAATTTCGACTTTTCAATTTCACTTTAAAGAGTTTTCCGCACGCGAATACATATACGAGTATGTGTCCAAACACACACGCGAACAGTCAGGAAGCGAAAATAGCAAAGGAAAAGTAAAAACAACAACCAAAGTTTTAAAAAAACGTGTATACTTTGCTGAGTTGAGGAAGCCAATCATAACCAATAATGCCTACGGCCGACCACCGACCGATACCTGCCGCAGGACAACCAACCAACTGTATGACTGACTGGCCAGCGAACGCGCCGACACCAAAGAACCTTAAAGAACGAAAGTTTCGCCGCCGAGTGCAACAAGATGGGCTACTCACATACAAACTGGGGTGAAAGTGCTGGGTTAAGTGTGTACGTGTGTGGAGCGTGCAAGCAGGCGGTGCGGCAGGGGTTCTCTTTTTTCCTAATTCCGTGCCATCACTTCCCACTTCCATCCCACTTGCGAGCTGCGATTGAGGTAATTTTCTCACTTGAGCGAAGCACCGCAAAGTGTTGTTGAAATGTTTCTTATCACTCGCACCAGCACCCATGCACACATACATATTCAGGATTTTTGCAATTGTCTGCACACCTGCACCTGAGCTCAAACTCCCTCACTAAGAAAGTACTGCTACCCTTGCTGACTGCCATGGCTGTTTTGCCAAGGCTTCCCCTACATTTGTGTGAGTTCGAGCGTGTTTATGTGTGTGTATGTGTCTTCATAGTTGAAGTCGCCTACTACTATTTTCCATTTTGTTTTTATTTTTCTCTTTGCGCGGCGAAATAACCTGTTGTTGCCGTTTGCTTTGTGTGAAATTCGCCACTTTTCACATGGTTTTTTGCACGCGATGCCTCTTTTCCCTCTCCTTTCCTTCTCAGCGCTCTACTTCCCGTTTTTTTCTTATTTCTAATTTTCTGTTGTTTTGGTTGTTGCGTGTGTAGGTATCGAACTGCCTACTCCAATATGAATTTATTTCACTCTCGTTTGTCTACCTTCGAATTGTAAACAAATTGACGTATTAGTCTGCTCGGGGTGGAGGGGGCACGGGTGAAGAGGCTTGATGCCATTTTGAAAATAATCAATGAATTTAGTGCTTCTTCGGCGACTTCGTTCCTCAAAGATGGAATTGATAGACTGATACTCCAGAGCTGATTCTTCACCGCGTGCCTAGCTTAAGACAATTTCTTGGGTTAGGATACCTGGAATATCTTCAACCCGAATGATATCTGGACGACTCAATTTTTAAGGCAAAACTTCACAGCGATAAGAAAGGGTACTGTAAAGCTGATGAACTTTGTATTAAGGCAAGGAAAGATGTTTCTAGGAAATAGGAGCCCTTTGATAGGGTGTAGAGTGTTGCACGTGCTCCAAAGGCTCCAAAGAATTGTATCACTATCGGAATGACTAGTGTACATTAGTGGGTGCCAACAATCTAAGCGGATTATTCAAAGTGAATTCAAGTTCGAATGAGAGATGGGTCGATTGGCAGCAGTCGTTGAAATAGCAGTGAACAGAGAAATACGCACATCTGTCTAACAACTATTTCAGGTCTTCACGTAGTAAATGGCAGAAAAGAGCTGATTTTTTAACAAAGACATTTCCCATATTTGTGGAAACTAGTAAACATAGTTATTTAGTATAACAAAAGTATCCTTCACAAAACTCTTCAGTACGATTGCTCATTTACAATGGTTGAGGCATGAGCAGCTTAGAAGATGGCCCACATTTCTTCAAATGCAAACTTTACTCATACCAAAGGTGATTGAATTTCCTTGGCTTTGGCCGAGGGGTCAAAGCAATAAAACTATTAGAACAACAACAATGAAAATAACAAACCAATCCAATACAAGTGAAATGAGCGTGCAAGAGAATGCAAATCGGACAAAGAAGATGACAAAAACTCAGCGACAAGTGCAGCAACCTCAACAGAAACTCAAACTCCTAGCACTAGCAGACTGAGAGAGTGAATGAGTGAGAGAGTATCAGAAGAGATTTAGAAACAACATTGATGTCGTAGATATACCCTGCAGGAAAAATCTGAGTCATGGTCTAATATTATACTAGTTCATAGCGAACTATCATAGTTTTATTCCAGTTTAAGTTTTTTGAAGTGGCTTAGAATAAACTTTTTGTCGTTCCAGTTGTGGGGAAAACCATTAAGATTCTCAACACAAATTGGAGAAGTGCCCGGACGAACAACGCTTCAGATGTAGATATCACCTTTTATGAGCACTGGAGTATTTCACTTCACCACCCGTCACACTTTTCCCATACTGTACCATAAACCAAGTGACTAGAAGTATTTCCTATTAGATCTAAGCATTGGCAATATTTCTAAACACTTCGACTGGTATTTCAGGCAGTGTGATCATTAAATATCTGAAGTCATCGTCGTACTCCAAAACAATTAGATATTATGGATTCGAATAGATTAATGAAACTGGTAAAGTAATGTTTTATGCCATCCACAACTAGCAACATTTCCTACATGGAACTTGTTGTGTCTTTTCTGCTTGTATGTGCTTTCCGAGAAATCCTTGGTTAATGACCAACGCGTCGCTCGGCACTAGGTTAGTAGACAAGTCAGTGAGCCTGTTAGACGTACGACACGCCGTGAGCTTGTGTGTATTATGTCAGCTAAGCTATGGCTATTGTCCAATATTTTCAATTCCAAACTTGAAACAGACACCGTCCATATATGAAAGTCGAGTACGAGGACGTTGATAACTGCGGTCAGCGGCCGGAGTTTTGAAACCGCGTAAACTAAATGAATGGAAGACATGTGCAAACTGCCAAACGGTAAGGTATGTGTGAATGTCCTCTTGGTTTGGCAAGCGTCTTAGCGTGTGCTGACGCAGTATGGTCGAGTTGTTGCTATTTTTATGGTCGAGTTGTTGTTCAGTGCATTTGCATAGGTCGTCCACTGTGAACAGTACTTGCATTGCTCACAATCCCCCACTTTGGCCCAACGAGTGGGTGTCTCAGGCTGAGATGGAGTGGTGTTGCTGCTCCACGATTCGTGTTACTGCTCACACTATGTGTCTGTGTATGTGTTTTTGGTTTGTTATGGACTGCACTGAATTTTTACGGGGATTTTCCTAAAGGCGAATATTTTCAATTCTTGTTTTTCCTTTTTGGTTGGACGATTCATTACACGTAAAATGTTCAGCAAAATTTTCATATACCGAGTTAAATGACCGATTTAATGAGCAGCGCTGAAGTAAAAAGCACTCGGCTTAAGGACATTTAAGTTTTTCAAATGCTGGATGGATAAGAATTTCAAAATTATTTCATTCAGAAAACCGCTGCCCACAGTATATTCAACTCTTACCGAGCATAAACACACACTCACATATACACAATTTGCACAAAATACGCGTATATTTATGTAAGTATTTGCAAATGTTTGGTTTTTCCTTAACATTTTTTCAACTTTCTTTATTTAGTAATCGATATTGAAGTTTTTTCATAAATATCTTTGAAATGGTTTTCCATAGTTCACAGGATCTTCTTCTTCAACACAGGGCAATATTTTAGATTTAACTTCACACACTCATAAGCCATACATTATTTGCATATACATATGTACATGAACATAGGTATATTTATATATTTTTTTCCAAGTGACCGTACCGCAATCAAAACCGTTTTGTCCTTTTCTGCATCGATCCGCTGCATATGCCGTCCGCTAAGAAACTGAAAAGCACTTGTCCAGTTCGAGTTTCTTTGCGCCGTCAAGCGCCTGCTTCTTACAACATATGTTTTCTTTTTATTATTCATTTTTCCTCAATTTTTGTTTTTGTTGAATTCTTCAGACGATTTTCTTTTCACCTTTTGGTTTTCTTTTGGCCACATGTTAGCAGTGGACGTTCAAGACGGAGCGCATATGTATGAGTGTGTCTATGCCACTTTCTCCAGGTTGTTGCGGTTTCACACACAGGTGAGCTCTTATGAATTGGCCTGTTTGCGGCGACTAGATGGGCCAACGTCACTCTGCATGCTCGTATATACGTGTGTGTGTGGGTTATGTATGTGTGGACGTCGTACATACGAAAACGTGGGTCAGTAAACCTACTTCCGGTTGACATAAATTCGCCTTGGACATGAAAACGTCGTCGCTGTGTGGCTACTACAAGCTACGGTCCCAGCGTAATACTTCTAAAACAACAGGAACAACAACAAGAACAACAACGACAGTTGTGGAAAACAAAGAGCAAATGAAACTACCGTTAGTACGCACACTAATGAAACTTGAATGAAGCCAGTGCAGAGAGTTCACTTAAGCTATAGTGAAAGGAAGATCACAAAAGTGAACGAAAATTTGGAATTTGGTGTTCGGAGGTAGTCGGTTCTTGTGAGGAGGGATGATGTATTGGTTGGCGATGATAGAGAACTTTAGACCGTTCACTTGTAGGCTAAGATCGTGATGTAGAATTCCTGATTGTAGCAAATTGGGAGAGACCATTTGCCTTTCCTTTCTTGTAATTAAAAGTGACTACTCCTTTTATGAAAATGGTTGACTTAAGTATTATCAAGGATCTATGAATAAGCTTCCGAGGCGATTGTGGAATAATTATTGTGGATGTAATGACAAAAGGAGTAATCTGCTACTCTAAATCCCGATCGAAGTTTTCTATGTATATTTTTATGATATTTAGCCTATAGCCCTCTCGAGTGTAGTATCCAGCAATGAGTTAATATTACATATTGACTCTTATATTTCCCATGTACATGAAATGGTATATTAAGGAGAACATATAGACCCATCAAAATTTATACCGATCGGGTCAATATGACGTGTTGAGTTGATATAGCCGTCCGTCGCTCCTCAGTTTTAAGATATTTCAACCAAACTTGGTGCATTTGTTATTTTAAATTACAATATGTTAAAATTTTGGGTCATAAATTTATCACATAAATATCTATCTGAGTGTAGAATACTATACCATACATATATGACGAGTCTTATATTGGTGCTGAAAATGATCGAAATCCCAAAAGACTTTAAGTCAAAAATCAGTCAAAAAAGCATCTAGAGCATGAAATTTGGTACTATACATACGAGTACGTATGTACAAATAAATATTAATTCTGAAATTCATCGAAATCTTGATATGAATTTACGTAGTTATGGTGGTATACATTATACTCCGAACGTGATTGATTAAATCGATCGGTTCTAAACAAAATACTACTAACAAAATTTAAAATTACCCCGTTCGACCTTAAGATCTAGAACACCGTGGAAATTACGAACACATTCACTGTACACTGTATTCATGTAAGGACAACGCACATAAATCAGCTAAAACATTGAAGAACTCTCTTTCTTTTGTGCTCACAGTGGAGTGTAAATGGTTCTTAAAGTCCTCTTAGCTCGAGTAAATACCAGTGTAAAGAAGAATCCCGAAACTTTATATCATCAAGTTGACACCTGGCATGGCATAGTGTATAGACACATACATACGAATCTGCTCATTGGCACCAAAGCATACCCTTTGGAAAAAAATGGAAGAAGAAGAAGAGGTAGAATAAAATCCACTTCCGTCACTCGCACTTTTGGCAACAATCATCATTGTCGCTGACACGCGTTACATTTGCCCCATTTCCTGTGCCGCTAGTGCCCCTCAACGTCCACGCGTATCCTGACAGTGTTTTGAGTCTTCGGTGAGGAAGTTAATGCAGTCAACCGGAAAATTGGAAGATTGTTTTATTGCCACGATGCTTTTTCGCTAACTAACAGCACAAAACATATTGGGCGTCGAGTGTGTGCCAAACTGAATGAAAGTGAGGGTGGTGGTGGTTAGAAAATGAAAAATGGTCAGCGATGAAAAATTTGGCGGGAGAGACTTTGTGCCAAGGCAATCTATGATACGAAATTCGCCTTGAAATTAGCGGACGGCGACAAATAGTGAAATATGGTGTGCCCACATATACATTTACATATACATATGTACATGCTCCACTTAACAGTTATTACTCACCAAAATGCTTTGGATATCCCCAAAGAAAGAAGTATGAATATGAAATAAATGAATTGTACAAATACATGTTTTGTGGTGTTAATAATTACCGTTATTGTTATTGTTATTAACTCAGCGGATTATACCGCACAGTATAATACTATAAAGCAAACGGATTGTCACAACGAACGCAATCATTTTATCCGCATGGAGGAAGTCAGACGGTCAGTAGGAAATATTAAGCGCTGGTATAGTCTTGAAATGAATGAGAAGTTTGAATGTGCTGAGATTTGGCAACACTTAACTTTAAAACTACTCCAAAAAACAAATTTAAAGTTCTCTATGAAATGTTGTTGACCCACCTTTTTTTGGTCTCAAAACAATCTTCCATGTAAGGCAAAGAGTTGAGACTGTCACAGACTTTAAAGAATACTGATTTCTCGTATTTTGGTGGGAGCGATAACTCAGTATATATTAACTATTATTTCGAAAGATTACTTTTTTCAAATAGAGCTTTTTAAACAAAAAATTATATTTCCTTAATTTACATGGCCAATGAAAGATGTCATTTTCCCTATTTTTTCTTAAACTCTAAGTTTACTGGCTTCTTTGTAAAAAATGCAAAAACTATTTTTATCCAATAACGAAAAAATAGCACCATACCCTACAAGGATTGCTTCTTTCAACCATTCTCCTCACCCGAAAGTGTGCGCAAAAAAGTCAAGGTAAGCCGAATCATTTAACTAAGAACAGAAAAAAGATTAACTAACGACCAACGTCACCGACAGTTTTATTCATTTACTCAATTTACGATTTTTTTTTTTGTATTTTTTTGTTCCACGCAAAGCGAACGCTTAAAGCTTTGAGAGAGAAAAAAAAAACAAGAAATAGGGAATAAATGGATTTTTTCGCACCTTAAAGCCAAATATTATGTCAGCAGTTTAAAAAGAAAGCAGGTCAAGGCTTCGGAGTCAAAGGAAAGACAGAAAACAATTGAGGCTTGCGCAGCTGGAGAGATAGGGATTAAAGGAGCGAATGGCGAATTTCGATGTGAATGGGATGTATGTGTGAAAGCGTTGACAATAGTCTAGTGCGTATAAAGCACGCATAATTCTCTTAGCTGTTTATTTACAATAGTTTATTTGCAACATATTTTATTTAATTTTATGAAAAAATGCTTAGTTTTTTATTTTATTTTAATATTCTTATAAATAATTGTTTTGTCTCTTATTTCTTTGTTATAAAAATTATCAACACTCTTACTGTGCTTAGATAATTTTGTGGAGAAATATCAAAACACAGTCGGAAGTGAACTTCAAGCAAAAGTCGCTTAAGCGATTAGAGAGCGGAAATTATGTATTTTTTTAAAGAAGGCTGCATGTCTTTTTGAAATGATATAATTATTTCAACTACTTTATTTTAATTCGTTGTCTTTTGAACCAAATGTTTACTTGACACACAAAGAATTTTCGCAAAGAAAGGCAGGACATTTTAAATAAATCAATTTCATACTCCACCCATATAAAAGAAACAGAGTGTTCAATGCGAAAGAATCATACTATGCAATAATTGATTTAAGTATTACAAGGATCTGTTGTACATAGTCCTTGTCCCTTCAGCTCTCCCTTTCTCTTGCCCCCTGTATGCGTGCATCCGTGTGATTCCATCATATCAAACACTTTTAATAAAGCAAAGTGCATTTACGATGCGATTAAAATATATCCTTCTACTTCCTAAGCCAATTCTTCATAAAATACCTTTGTCCACTAATTTCCGGCAATTATTTGCTGCACCTTTGCTGACAACACCCTCTCAATTGTACGCCATAAAATGTGAGAAATGCTTCTAAGCGCAGCACGAGTTGAGAAATGTGCATCCGCTTCTCGGACTTCGACTAACTATTCTGGAAATTCATTTGCACAAAACAAAAATAAAAACTCCTTCAAATATTTCCAATTTGTTTCAGCCACGCGATTTTGCTTTACATTGCTAAGACATTAGAGAAATTATTGTGCCCTACTCAGCTCCTCTCACCAGCCGGGTGTAAGCTGCAACATGTGAGCAATGCGACCAGCAACGCTCCTGCGAGCCACGACATATGCAAATTTGCCAGCTGATTGCATTGTTTAAGCAACTCAAAGATACACCCAGATTATTGTCTGCCGACCTATATTTACTTTAGATTGAATAAATACTTTGCATTGCATTTGCCACAGCCACAGCACGTGTTGCATGTCGCACGAGTTGCATGCATAGTAGTGTGGGAATGAATGGCAGTGTTAGCTGGTGATGGAAATGTTGCAAAACACTTTGAATACGAAAGGTGGTGTACACATCTAATTTTCTCCTGGGTAGATGTGTGTAAAGTACCAAATTTCACGATCTTATGTATAGATGCTTTTTTAACGGATTTTATGGTATATATGCTATGGTGGCCGGTAACAGCCGGGCTGTACCAAATTTGGCTGATATATCTCAAAAACTGAAAAAGGGACTCTCTGTTTTTAACTATTCTGGATACATGAGATTTCTATCAAATTTATTGTAGGCCCGTGCTCACCCGAAAGAAATAGATTAACAACAGTTCGTATTGCTGCCAATCGTCAATCACTATTTTATTCTTATATACTAACAACAACAAAGATTCAAATTGCCGGCAGAGAAGCTTTGAAAGCTGTCAAACCTTCTACTTGCATCAAAAAGCTTTTGCGCACACCAAGTTCGAAAAAACTTTGAAGTTTCAATTTCGACAAAAGCTTGATAAGCTGTTAGAACTTTTTTCCGGAAAGCTGTTTAGCTTAAAGGATACATTGTTCTTTGGCAGCTGCTTAAGGAACGTTGTAACAATAAAAATGTGTGATCTGCTAAAAAAAATGTATATTTGGGGTTTAGCAGCCGCTGTAAATAAGCTCTAATGAAAACTTGTAAAATTATTGCAAGTTTTTTATTCGTTTAACATGATTTTGATATTTCAGTTATTAGAAGTTTTTATAGTCGTATTGAACTAAAATAATCGATTTTGCGATAACTGATCCGAATTGCGAGAACACCATCTTATTATCCAGACTGATTACGCCCAAAAGCATTAGCCGGTAAGAAAAACACGCCTCGTGTAGATAAAACTGCTCAATCTGCAAGAAGAATTAATTTTATACGAACGTTTGGCGTTTTAAAGCTTTTTTTCCTTCTCATATTTACACTGCGCTCCCAGTTTTTCTCAAGCTGCTGCAGCTCCAATAGTTGTAGCGTTATAGGCATGCTTAAGCCAAAATTGCGCTTTAGACGTTGATTGATGACGAGAAACTCCGTGATGTCCGTCATGTAGACGAGGGTACTCAAGACTAAAACCACCACATTCCAGGCCGTAATGTCCAAGAGTGAAGCCTCATGTGGCTTCATCAAAGAGTAAATAATAAAGAACACACTAACATTATAACAATAGAGCACGAGCATTACACCGGCCATTGGTGGGCCTAAAAGTCTATTCAAGTGTAGGGCAAAACGTTGGAGCTCCTGGCGCAACGACATAAGGGCGTTGAACTTATTCATCAGCTGAGCGGAACGCCATGGCAGAATGTGGCGCCGCTGTGCGCGCTGAGTGTTCAGCTCGGCAGCTGCGCTCACGAGACATTGCAGCTCACTGTTCAACGTCTCCAAGTACAGATTTATCAGGCATGCGACAACATAGCAATGATTAAGCACCTGATTATTTAGGGCTATGTAAATCGCCGTTAACATCATTATAATTCTATCCTGCCAATTCGTAGAGTGCCAGGACATTAGGAAGCGCACCAAATCGCCCGCGATAGAAAACGAAAACTTAATCAATAAAGCAAAATGAAAACGACGCAATGCTGATGCCGACGGCGATAAGTAGCGGCTTTGTGCGCGACGTAGCCGCAGAAAATCTGCAACGAGCGCGGTTACTTCATGGCGACGCAACCAATAAAACGCTAGTATGAGCAGACAAGCGATAATGCGAATCAGCACCATCAAATTGTGGAGGAACTGGTAGATGTCGCGCGCCTTCGATTGCTGAGCATAAATCGAAATGCCCAATTGAAATTGTTGTGGTATTTGAGAGAGCATCAACAGGTTGACGCATAACGAGTAGAGCAAGACGCGACGAGTAGCGCGCACGTGGTTATTACGAAAGTCATACTCAAAGCGAAGCAAACCAAAAGCGAGCATGTAATAATAAGCTAAGCGATAGAAACCACCTACGTCCCGAGACATTTTTGACCAAACTAACTTACTGCCGTTATGTTGCTCTACAGCGAACCCCAAAAGAAACTGCTACTCGCTGCGCACGATGTGTCCGATATGCCGATGACAATTCAGATTGGCATCAGAAGCGTCCCTGTCAACGGTAATTAACAATAATAAGAATGAGGAGTAATGGTAATGAATGGATAGTTAATATGTACAGATTTGTGAATATGAGTTTGCTCATAAGGAGCAGGTTTGTTAGAGACTAAAACAGAGTTTTGTAGAAATATAACCTCCAAACTTTTTTTTTCTGCACTCATTCAAGTTGGAATACGTCTTTAAAGAAGTTCTAACTTACGATAGGTTTGCCTTCTTCCCAAACTCATTCTACATTGCAAATATTTATGTTTTTTAATCCGCTGCTGGCTGAGAGATCAATAGTTACGTGGCTAGCCAAATTCATTCATGGTGTGCTCAAAAATTGTCAAGAAAATCGTAGCCTCACTATTGGTTGTCAGTGAGTTATTTTGTCTTTAATCTTGTATTGGTTCGTTTCACAGTGGAATCGCTGGAAAGCTGGTCAACTTACGCGAATGACCAACATCGCTGTACCTTTAAGAAAAAAGAATATACTTGGGGTTCGAGCTCCGACTCAACACTATCATCTGCGTAGTTCTTATTCTTATTCAGATTGAATCACTGAAGGAATGGTATAAAACAACTTTCAAGTTCAAAACTCTCTGGAGGGTTATACTCGTATCTCAACTTACTCTCAGAATCATCTCAAAGGGAAGCTCCTCTTCTCTAGCATACAGCCATATTCAGCTCCAATATCATTTTGTTTGTATGAAAATGATTTTGTACAAATTTATGAGAGAAATGCACGTTCGCCGGATTGTTGAGACAACAAAGAATAAGATTTCCATAGAAATTAATATTAAAAAATCATATCGGCAGAGTTTGGAAAAGAGAAATGCTTCCTTAGGAAACAATTTTTCTCTCAGTGTAAAAAGTAATTGCAAGTGAATAACTGAAATCAATTGAGCGATTACATGCGTCTCTGCCGAATTGGCTTAGTAACGAATGGACTATCCTGCAGAGCGCACGCTTTTCATCACTTTGAAAGAATTATTGAGAAAAAATGGAAATCTCTGAAAAAGGGCAATCGTTGGCAACAAAACTCAGCAACTTCTTTGGCCTTGTGGTGTAACCAGACATCGGGCGGATATCCAAAAGCACGAGTTCACGTTTAAACACCGCCTACGTATACTGAACGTCGGAACTTCAATTTTTTTCGCTCTTTCTCTTCTCCTATACCGTTACGATAATACTGAGCAGACACGCTGGACGCCTTTATACTAATTATGGCTATAGAATTAACAGTAGTATTCGGTTATTGTGTGAAAAAGTTAAAGAGGTGAGGAAAACCGATAGGTAACAGATAATATATTGGTAAACACCGCTTGCATTCATGGACGTTGGAGAAAAGAGTTCAGTGAGAGATTCCCGAAATCCGGACGTAGTCTAAAACAACTTTTATTATCGTTTCCATCGGTCGTTACCAGTGATCCACGGAAGCTTTGGAATCGTGGCTTGTGAGTATCAAAAGCTCTATACATTTTCCACGATTATCTTTTGGCCGGAACAGCTGGGCAACAGTGCACGACCTTGAATTTTTTCCATATGTGAACGAAAACCTTTTCTATTGACCAGTTTATTACCACAAAATTCGAGTTGGGAAATTATGTTTTTAGGAAAAATTCCGGAAATACCGTAATTTTAATGTTAACCCATCCAGTGGGACGGCGGTAGATCAAACTACCCGAAAGCACTGAGATCGTCCATCTGGCGTAATAAAAAATCTTCCACAGATTGAGGAAAACCGGATAACTCTTTCCTAACTCTCAGGGGGAAAACGCGAGCTATGAGAACGTCCGAAAAGAATCGTTACACTTAATCCTTAGCGAATTGTCTAACTTTATGCTCGTTCTTCATTGAGCTTGTCAACCCTAATGGTCCTCAACGCAGTAATCAAAAATACCGCTAATTAGCACGACGAAGTGAATGTGTTCGAACAGTTTTATTGGTGTAATTGAGTACCTGAGGGAGAGGCGCAACGATTATAATCGCACAATTCAGCAGATGATTACTTGATTACTTTGCTGGTGCAGGTAGGCCACGCACCAATGCCACCAGTCGCAAACTATACTCACAATACTCAACGCAGTCAAAACGTCGGGAATTAGAAAATCAAAAGTATCCAAAATGTCGAAATTCATCACGCTCTGTTTGAAGTACATGAATTATTCCGCCATTTTGGTCGGCTTCACGCGTTTACGCATCGATTACAGCAGCCAGCGGATAATCGAATCGAAGGTCGCTAGTTATTATGTGATTATACTGAATATTGTGACGGTGGTCCTGCTGCCGGTTGCACACGCGATCTCCATCAAATACATAACTGTGAATTTCAACAATAATTTGCTAGTCTTCACTGACTTGGTGAATCTCTTCATCAACTACACTGTCGTGGTTTTCTCGGTGGTGAGTCGTTGGCGCCGCGAATATCTCTACAAAGAACTGTCGCAGGAGATCTTCAAACTCGACTTGTACTACTTTAACAAGCTGTCTGAAAACTTACGCATCGAGAAGCGTGCCGATTTGGTGATCTTCATCAAAATGTGCACTGTCAGCTTAGATGCGCTGGTGCCGATCTTCGGTGTGTTGAATCAGGCGAAACATGTGGACGTGTATGTATTCATGCTTGCCATGTACTCGAGCCTCATCGGCACTATATTACATGCCGTTCTGTTTTTGTTCTTCTACATGCTCTGGCATGTACGTAGGCGCATTTGGCGACTCAACGCGCGACTTATTGAGCTCTTGCACGGCCTACAAAAGTTGCAGAGGAACGCACATGACATGTTGGGGCCAAAGAGCCGCACCATGCGGCAGTTAAGTGGATTAGCGGCAGAAGAACTGCGCGAGATCAGTGGCGTGCATGCCCGTCTCACCGTGATGCTGTTGCGCCTCAACCGTGTCTACCGTTGGCAAGTTATAGCCGTGCTTCTGACATATCTGATAACCAATATCTCGTACGGCTACTATTTTATCCTTTCACTGCTTGCGCCCACAAACAGCGCTCATACGCAGACGGCATCTTCAATTGTGGTCTCACTCACAGCGAGTTTCGTTGTCTTTGTCGATATTAACTTGCTTTATTGGACGGCTGATGACACCACACGCGCTTGCCAGTATACTCCGCAGATATTGCGGCACTTTGAGGTGTTGACATTTATGAGCACGTCATTTGAGCGAGAGTGTGAGAAATTTGCTCTCCAATTGAAACAACAGAAGATGCATATTAATATAGCCGGTATGTTTTTGCTGAATCGCCAGACCTCATTGGCTCTGTGGGCTTTCTGTGTGCGCCACATCCTGCTGCTGGTGCAATTCGATTACGAGGCACGAAAGCGTACGAGCGGATCGAGCGGCGTATTGGAGCATATCAATCACATATTACAGTTTGGCGAGGATGAGAGGGTAGAGTGAGTGAGAAGCTCAGAAAAGCTCATACACTGAGACAGTTTAAAATATCTGGAATTACTTCAACTTAATTTTATAATATATATGTATATGAAAAACGCACACAAACATATTTTTATATCACAATCGCCATAAAAATCAGTTTTTGTTTTTATTATTTAAATAAAGGTATTACGAATTGAAGTATTTTTTCCGAATATTCAGAGGGCAATCGGGTGTATGTGATGCGTAAGAGGAAATAAGAAACCCGGAACTCGGAGTATGTAAATTTGCTAGCATAGTGCTGTGTACAGTGAGCTTAGAGAGCAGTAGTGCTCCAAAGTTAGAAGGCAAAGGTCTCCCGAAGGAAGTACGATTTCCAGCATGAAGGAAGTCCACTATTCGAAACTGCAGGACATCCCAAGTCAATGTGAGGCTACACTTTCTTGAGTTCTTTGTAGAGGATACTCTTTCAATACTGAGGCATCCAAAATAACGATCCGGAATTAAGGAGACTTGTTATGATTTTCATGGCCAGAAAACACAAATATGTGTTAAGCTAAAGTCATGAGCTCATTTTGTCCGCACAAGTAATTAATGCGTTTTGCGTCATAGTTTATTAATTATTTATGCCTAAAATCTTATCAATTCAATCAAATTTTCCCACCTCGTTAATGGAAGGGGTCATTAGTTACATCGAGCCTTTGCACAGGCAAGCAACACACTTCTGCAAATCGCCTTCGTCATTCGTTAAATAATACTTGCACTGAAAGCACCGCAGCTCCACACACAAACACGCAATAAGAATGCATAAGCAATCCCATCAGAGTCTCTACAACTACATCGCCATTTCGCTGGGTATGACGTCATTTAGCTACAACTCCATCACGGAAAAACCCAAGCAAAGGCTGTGGACAAAAAGCTTCGCTTTATTGGCCAATGTGTGTACAATAATTTCTTTGCCCCTGATCTTCTGGAATGCCATTAAGCGTGTCACAGCCATACAATGGAATCCTACGATGACCTACGCCAACTACATCACCTGCACCATACGAACACTGGTTGTGCTCTATACCATATTGAAGCGCTCTAAGATCGATCTCGTGACTTACGAATCGCTGAAAAAGCTTCGCAGACTGCAGAGGACCTACTTGGCACACTTTCCGCGTGTGACGTCCATCGAACGGCGCATGAATCGTCTGTACTACGCGAAGTTCATTAGTATGTGCTTGCTCATCACACTGACAGCCATTATATACCATCAAGCGGCGGAGTTCGAGTGGACCTGGTTGAATTGCTTCATCTTCGTGATGGTTTTGCAAACCACAGCGATCCTATACATGACGAGATTCAACTTTTTCTGGTTTTTATGGTCCATATGTTCTAGTCTGAGATATGTGGAGTGGCAGCTGCGCCATCTGTTGGGGCAAATGAATGAAAGCTTAGAACTCAGTCAGCGTTGGCGCTTAATGGCGCTAGCCACGGATCTAGAGGACATACTGGAAGCGCACTGGCAACTGGCGAAACTGGTGATTTTAGTGTCGCTGAATTACAGCGTTTTGATAGTGGCAGGCTTAATGGAGCAGATTATGTCGCTCGTACGTCAGTTATATTACGGCATCATCTTCACTTTCGACCACAGAGCTACGAATTCCCAATTAACAATAGGCACTCTATACTTTTGCGCTATGATTTTCGACATGTACTTGTCGCTTTTGGTCTGTGACATAACCGTAAAAACGTACTACGCAAGTGTGGAGCAATTGCGTTGTGCAAACATAATGAACGCATATTGTCCGGCTCTGCATGAAATGGTGAGTTGAATGGCGTTTAGTTCGTGAAATATTCCACTCAGTTCTCGTCTATGGTGTCTGTTTTCAGGTGGAGAGATGCTTGTTGCGTATTCAGTGTGATGGCTTCCGAGTGGACTTGCACCGCACAATAACTATAGATAAGAAGCGGTGGCTGCGAATCATGCAACGAGTGTTCTACGAGAGTATCACCCTCGTGCAGTTTCATTTGATCTTCAATGCGAATAAAAATTTCAATTGAATTTCCCATGGAATGTTTTACTGAAATTGTGACCAAGTGGGAGTGCGGTACCCATTTTCTGGGTTTTCATTAATTTATTTTAATTTTTAAATGAGTGCAAGTTCTACTTGTTCGACCTTGGTATTTAAAGAATGTTATTAAGTCTTAGCAGCAACCATCCTATGTGGTGTAGATTCTACTTTTGTCTTCTTACATGAACTACCTTCAACAGATGTAAATCAAGCTGGTACGATTTGGAACGAAGCATGGGAGTTTGATCTTAATGAGGTTACTCTGAAGGCAATAGCAATGAAGAAAACACTTTGCAACGTTTCCCTTTACAATTTACACCATCTCAAATTAAGAAACTCACATTTTTCTCTCTGAAGAGTCGTGATATTGTTTTTCTAATTCTTACCGAGCTTACGGCCTCCGATCCCTGCTTTGATGGGCAACCCCGCGAAAGCTCGTAGTGCACTCACATGTATGGTGTAGGTTAGGCTGTCTCGTTACGCCCCCTCTCTTAAAAAGGCGGTAATTTGTTCTGACTGTCCATTGTCCGAACGGAATTCCCGCTGTGAACCTGTTTTTTTACATTGTGGTCATAACTAACACTAACCTCGAAGCTCTCCAGTTGAGCTCAAATTTCTATTAATTTACAACTTCTGATGCATTAATTTGCTGTTCAAATAATCGAAGTGCATATTTGTACGATAAGCGTTGGTCAGGTGAACAGCTGAACAATTGAATGATTGAGTTGATTGAGATTCCATTTGATTAATGCATCGTAAGCACACAATGACCTAAGCACAAGGCTCTCTATGAGTTTACAATTACGCAAAGTCAACAAGTTTATTAGTCTTGCGGATGTTTGCTTCACGCACGCGGCGATTATGGCTAGCGTAAAGTCTATCGTGTTATACTCTTGGTACTATTTCCTTCTCGCCACTGGCGCAACTTCGCTGTGCTTCGACTTTCGCCGTAAGCGCTTGACTTCGACGACGTGGCGCCGCTACTACAGCTTGTTACCGAATGCGCTTCTTCTCGGGTTCCTACCGTTTTACTACTTCAAAGGCATGCGATACCTCGATGCCTATGAAGAGAAACCACTGCTGGTAACGGTTGGCCATTTCAATATACAAATGCAGACGATCGTAATTGCCTACACCTGTGTCATCCATCATTGGCACGACGTTGAGTATTATTCAATTGCTAAAAAGTTGTTACATTTGGAGCGTCGATACTTTGAGCAGTGGTCGGTGTATGCAAGGGGACCCAGCTATAATTGGCTCCTCTGGCTGAAGTTCTTTGCATATTTCTCTCAAAATGCTTCACTTGCAATAGGCTCAATGACCATATCGGCCAAGCGTCTGTTAAATTGGATGGATTTTCTGCTGAATTTGTACTACTTCTTCATCTGGAATTATCTGCACTCAATCATATTCAGCTATTGTCTTACACTGTTGCATGTGGTCAGACGGTATGACGTGCTCAACGCGCACCTGCGACGTGAGCTGCAGCGGCTCAGCGATGGGGTGCTTGGCACGCGTTCTGAGCTTTCGGAGCTGCGTAGAGTATTGCAAGTGCATGAGGAGCTGCAAGTGATTGTGGCCGGGGTGAATAATTTATACCGCTTTCACATTACCTGGCTGCTGTTGATTTTCTTTGTCAGTAACACCACGACGTTCTACGTGGGTTTTATCCATTTGGCAAATTGGTCCACATGCCAGATGTTTGTCTTGTTGTCCTTCTCGCTGTTCGCCATTAAATCACTTGATATATTTGTAATAAATCACTGCTGCGAGTTGCTGCTGGCTCGTCACAGTGTGGCATTGGAGTTGCTCAGGCGGCAGCAGCATCGCTTGCACACGGCTACGGAGTATGAAAAAATGGCAAGTGGCGAACCTGAGCGGAAAATAGATATTATTATATATTTTTATTGTGAAATTCTCATTTTAATCTCTTTTTCATTTCCGCTTTAATTTTCCATTTTCCATTTTCAGTGTGTGAATTTCGGCTTGAACGCGACGCTGTCAAAATTCAGCATCAATATTTATGGCATGTTCGATATGGATCATCGTGCCACATTCGCGGTCCTACGAAACACCGTTATGCACGCGCTCATACTAATACAATTCGATTACATTATGGATGCACACATGAAAACGAGAGATGGCAGTTAAAAATTAAGCGAAAAAATTAAATAAAAATTAAATAGTAAAGTATACTTAAATAAATTCACATGAAAGAGTCGCTAAAGGGCGTCGCATGTCGAAGTAAGCTATATGTGGCAGAGATTTCCCAAGAACCTTTAGCCAATAACGCGTAAGTCAAAATCGACTGCGCTGACTGTTTCTTCGCCTCGTTCTCATCCACCTCGTCTCCTTATCCATGTATTTCTTTAGTTCGTATTATTTACTTGGGCATTAAATTAAGGAAATCACACGAAAGGCAGTCAGCTTTTCTGAAAGATCGTTTGGTAACGTACGGCTCGGGGACCAGATGTGACACATTTTTAAAGCGAGCCGCATCCAGACCACTCGTTCTCAACCGTATCTGATAACGTCCATTCTGCGAGCCCTTAAACAGAATATTTCGAAGTAGCTGCACTGAAGTTTCATCCTTTTTAGCTCTGACCCAAGGAACGTCATGGACAATTTACCGCATTTTGCTTGCTTTCATAAAGGGCGACGTGGACTGAATTCATAAAATACCCCAATAATTACACCGAAAAATGACAACTCTCGATATGGCGGTTGCATCGAGATGGGAATCACCACCGCACATGAAATAAGTGATACCAAACCAGTATCCCTACTACCAACCAAACAGCTACAAGATACCAGATTCTAGACTTGGCTGAAGCGGCGATTATTCTTTTTCTGTTGGACTTATGAAGGCTACTGCGAAATTTTACAAACTATCATACAACAGAATATTAAAAAAAAAACAATAGCCAAAATGCATTCCTAGTAGTCAGAGGCACGCCATAACTCAACGCAAATTCTGTTTAATCTTTGCGATATTTTGGGTTCTCGGTAGTCTTACCTGATCGGTCTTATGAATGAAATTCCTTCTTCTTGCTGAAATTATTCAATCATTCCACGAAGATTATGCATGTTCATCCATATTTGCAGCAGTTCTCACACAGTGCTCCTCGGCTCCAATCTTCCTTTCATGAATTCTCTTCTGCTTCCGTAATTTATTTACTTGCATTCGAATTTATGAGTGAGTGAGTACCGATTTAATTGCGACAAATCCAATTAACGCACACCGCCCTGCGCGGTTTCAATATGGAATACAAGGCACCTGAGAGTTCCTTCTCTGACTCGAAATTAAATTTACATTGGTTTTCTCTTTGTGGTTTTCCTGTCTTCCTTACCGTTAATGTTCGACCGATTAAAAAATTGTTGTTTTTGCATCTGCGTTAACTTTGTTTTCGTGTTTTCGCTCAGTTGTGATGGGTTTCGGCATGTGAAATTGGCAATACCAATATATATGTAAATGAAAGAAAAAATATTGGGTGAAAATATATGAAAAAGCAATCATTGCTTAATAATTGAGGCAGAGACGTTGCATTGAAATTTTAACTCTATATGTCTGTATCTCTGTATCTCTATGCAAGTGCCATTCATCCCCTTTTCGGCCCACCAAAGAATAGATGAAGCTGAGAGAGGAGCTGCTGCTTGTGGTGGGGAAAAAACAGATATTCCGCCCCAGAGCTCACTTATGATGTGCTCCAAAATTGTTTAGTAACACCTGACCTTACTTTCAAGAGAACTAGAACCTGGTGATAATTCTATTGTTCTTACGTACGTGAATAAAAACAGTCGATGTTTCGCCGTTTGTGTCCACACTGCTTGCAAGTGTCGAGACATAGTTTGAAAAACATTTTCATTATTTTATCTAAAACATTCGAAGGTATATTTGCCGCAAGGGAGTATGACAACGAATAGTCGATAGATTTCAAAAAGTTTAATTTGTAACTGTATCGAGTTTATCAAATTGGTTTAAAAGTGTACACCAGACCTCTTTCCTCTACCTCAGCACAACACTGTCCAACGTGCTTACTTAGATCCACGAGATACACTAGTCTACTATCAAATGTTAATCTGCTTGTGCCATTGTTGCACTGTTATAATCGCGTACGCTCAATTAGTCTAGTTGAGTTGGTGAACAGTGACGATGCGGACTGCAAGACGCACTGAGCTGCGAAATCGGATCATTGGCTATGCTAATATCAGCGCTATAATTTTGGGCATTACTTGTCTACGACTAAACTTTGCGGAACAGAGGATAGATCGACCACAACTCCTCCGCCTTTACGTCTTCTTTGTAAATTTGCTGACGATACTGCTCGTACCATTTGTCTACGTTTTCGAGGCAGCTCAACTGCCACAGGGCTACAATCACAATTTGTCTATGCTCACCGACGGCATGACGATGCTTATCACATTCAGTGCAGTGATCATCACCGTGCTGCTGCGTCGGAAGCATGAAGCGCTCTATGCGGATATAGCTGAGGCGCTCTTTCAGCTCGAAAAGGACTACTTCGGCAACCTACGCATTGACAATGCGGTGGAGCAGCGCTCGGACTATTTGCTATTCTTCAAGGTATTCGTCTTTGCGGGCCACACCATCGCACCCTTCTTTGGTGCAGTAATTTTTTCGCCTATAGCCAACTGGCTTAACATGTTTGCTTCTTTTTACTATGGCTTCGTGTATAACCTACTCTTCGGCACGCTATTCGTGTACTTCTATTTAATGTGGCTGCTACGCAAACGTTTCTCACTGCTCAACACAAAACTGAGCGATTTGCTGCACTCGATACAGATAAGGGTGGAGACGAACAATGGGGTCATGCAACTTCAAAAACTGGGTGTGTGTGGTGCTGAAGAAATAATGAAGATCTCGAAAATACACGCGCGTCTGAGCACATTGACGGCGCGATTGAACGCGGATTTTAAATTGCAAATATTGGCAGGTCTGCTGACGCAGCAACTAAACGGCATCTGTTATGGTTATTATGGGTTTCTGCTCAATGAAGGTTTTCTCAAGATAAAAGTCAGCACGCCCATCGGTGTGTTGAGCGTCATGTTTACACTTATAATGTTCATAGATGGATATTTGCTCTACTGGATGGCGGACACCACCGCGCGCTCGTATCAGCGCACTGCTCAACTCCTGAACCGGTTTCCACTTATACAGATTTTGTGTGTCGACTTTGAGCAGCAGGTTTGTATGAGCCGTTTATGGAATTTCGTGTTTATATATCTTTCTCTCTTTCTACTTGTTTTCTTACGCTAGTGTGAGTTGTTCGCTCTACAGTTAAAGCTACAAAACCAGATGATTACTATCGCCGGCATGTTTTCGCTCAACCTTCAGGCCTCGTTGGCAGTTTTGGGATTCTCCTTCAGACATATACTCATTCTGGTACAGTTCGAGTATGAGTACCGCATGTTGAGTGCTGCAGAGAGCCCTGTTTTAGAAAGAATTATTAGTTTACTCCGGTTAGCAGAGCTCGGGTAGAAATAAAATTATTTACAAATTGACCAATATGTACATCGTATCTATTATTTCATGGAAATAAATCTGCGGGAAGATAAAGGGGAAAATATTAGAATATATTTCCAGTAAAACCTACCGGATAAACAATTGTGCAAATAGGAAGGAACAGAGTGGGAAACATGAAAGAGAATAATATCGAATACAAAAAATAACTTACTCAGGACGCAGCTGGCTTTGAGGGTTTGAATAACTTTTACGGAGTCTGTCAAAATTCTGAAAACCCCTTTTTGTTTCCACTTTACTGCAAGAAGGACACCTACGAACAAAGCCTGTCACTGTTCCCTGGTTCTCTGCTAAGGACCTACAATCGGTAACTAAGTCTCACGCAAAAAGAAATATGATCTCAAAACTTGATATATTTTTATTAAAAATGAATTTCCATTCCCCACTCGATTTAAACCGCCTGGATCCGTAACAGCTTGTTTAATCTGCTCATAACTGCATTTTCCGTGGCCGTCTTCAGGCGGGAACCAAAATCGAACTGCAGCAAAACGATTATCTGCGTCAACACAAAAGCCCACAACGCCAACGCGCTACTCCGGTTCAAGTGAAAGGTGCCCGCGAGCTTGGTGTTCCGATGCTGTTGCTTCAGTTGCAGAACGAAGAGTTCGCACTGAAAAATTTGATATTGAATTTGATTGAATTCTTCATCCCATTCATACACACACGCACACACATACATACACCCATCACTCACATGTTGCTCAAAGTCAACGCCTAGAAACGGCAGTAATTGGAATCGTCGCAGTATCTCGGTCATTTGTCCGTGCGCATACACAGTCCTATCCGAAATCCAGTAAACCAAATTGAAATCAATGAACATTATGCAAATAAACATGCAAAATAAATATGTATCAAAATCAAATTCCCATTCCAAAGAGCCGTCAAACACCAGCGACAGGGAGTATCCAAACGTAATGCTCTCAATAAGGCTCGTCAGCAGCACCGCGAGTATTTGGAGGAGATAACCTTCATTAAGACGCACTAGTAAATGGCTTAGGCAGGCGTGTGTTTGTGCAATGCTCCGCAGAATGTCCGCAGCTTCGAGTGCCAATCGTTTTCGCCTTTGTCTGAGGTCGATGCCACCCATAACGCAGCCAGCGTTGATTGTCCTTCGTTGCAACCGACGCAACAAAGCCGATACCTTCACGTTTAGCAAACCGAAACGCTTCCACAGCAGCCACATTTGGTAAAAGTACATGAAATGGGTAGAGGCCAGGATGCTTTGTGTATAGACATAGTAGCAGTCTAGCCACGCTTCATTGGCGTCGAGTTCATCGAAAGTCGGCAGCGTGTAATAAATGCTGGCGAGAATCTGCAGGCAAAGTGCAAACATTTTGAAGTACAGCAAGCGGTCGGCCCAAATGCATTGCTGAGCCGCCCCCACTTTCTCCTCCGCCTCCAGCAGAGGCATTTTGCTAAAATAGCGCCGATCTAGCACAATAATAGTTTCGGCTATTTCCAAATGAACAGCCTCACGCAGACTACGCAAAAACACGGAAAATGCGGATGCTGCGAAATTGATGGCTCTGCTCACAGAGCCGGTAAGCGAGAGCAAATTGTTGCCAAAATACGTAGAATCATCGATGACCTCGTAAATGTAGGCGATAGGCAAAAAGGACAAAAAACCAATATTCGCACAAATCACATAGTAAGCGACGAGGCGGGAATGCACGACACGCTGTGCAACAAAATCGATGCGGAAACGCGTCAGACCCAAGAATATGACGATTACATTAAAGTAGCCAATGATGCGGAGCCGCAGCCGTGAAATTTGTGTTCGACTCATTGCTTCAATTTGGTTTCTTGCCTTCGTTAGTCGCCCGGCGCACTATTCGCAGCCACGTTGCTGTCGTTAGACTGCTGTGTGTCCCGCGTTCAGTCCGCGGTATTTCTGGCACTCTGGTTATGAGCTGCTTGCGATTAGCATCACAAACCGAGCTGATTGTGGTGTAATTATGATGATAAACTATTCTCATGTAACTGTATAAACGAGTGCATTGCATCAAGTGTACGGTGTTATAACGGGCTTTGGCGCCATTATTGTAAAATAGTGCGTCATGGGCGTGGCTCGTGACTACACGTTGCAGCACTTGGATGCAATTAAAAGGCTCGATATGGAAAGCTTGTAATAACCATTCGTACATGAATAACGCTTTAAACGCATTAAAGTCATGGCCTGCCGTGCGACAACGTCACATTATTAAGTAATAATCCGCTGCACTCTCCGTTGCATTTATAACGGTAACTTGTTCAGCTGGAAATTAAATAAATTGAAGTTTTTAATTTTCTGACCGTTTGGCGAGCTCGCTATCGCGGCATCAACTCCTTACTATAATTATGCACACGGAAACACACATACACACATATATAAATGGCATTGTCCCGCACCTGAAAAACCAATTAATCAACAATAATACGTGACAACGACAACAAAAACGACGAAACATAAATGCTATGACAACCGGAAAGCCGCTGATAAAAATGCACGTGCGCACCGATGGCATTATATGACAGTTCAATCCATTCGGGTAACGGCATGTTTGTATTGAGATCTGTGCGTGTGTGTGCGCGCTTAAAAATGGAATTATTGTTTCCCTCTTCATGCGCTCCTATGAAATATTTTTTAATAAATGATTAGCAACTCTGCGAATCCTTTTGATAATATTTTTGCCATGCGCGAGCTGCTGCTGGTCGCCATTGATGTTGGCAGATTCTCATTGCTGTCAACGAAAACGATAACCGGAAAAAACCAAATAATTTCAAATATATTTGTAATTGAAACTTAATAACCGCCGAAGCGATTTTCAGCCAAACGCCTCCTTCAATTTGTGGTATGCGACCTACGGATTTTTCATATTTACCTCCTAAAGGCTGATGGATTTTTATGATGAGTTTTTACGTTTTGTCAGAAATACACTCGGATGGGGTTGTCATTCCCAACCGAGGGGCAACCGCAACTAAAAAAATGAATTTAGTTTTTTATTTAAATTAATTTTCTAAGGTTTTTATTTGTTGGTCGGACCAGGACTCGAACTCTGGCTGCCACTATACTTATATAACATATAAAAATTAGTTCAAGTTTCCGTTGTTAACTTTTAACTCGATAAATTAAATGAAATATTATGATGTCTATATAAAAATAAATGAGAAAATATAATCGGGCAATGTTACGGCCTGTTTAAAGATATTTAAAAGAATTGAGAATACATATTATAAATGGGTATTGGACGGAAGAAGGTTAAAAGCCTTAATGGCTGCCAAAATTCAGATGGCAAAATTTTAAAACCGCACTTGCTGCTTAAGGTGAACGTATGTATAATGGAGCATAAAAATTCGTTCGAGTATCCTTATGGATGTTTGTTTGGGTGTAGCGAAACTCACTGAGGTAAGGCAAGTTAACTATAAGAATTTGATTATGTTTATATCAAATTTATTTCTCTCCCTGTGATATTATTTATCTACGTTTTCTTTTGGCTCACTAATTAATCAATGCAAATGAAAATTAGAAATGCTTTAATGTTGTAATTACAGTTATTAATTGGGCCTCTCGCAACGTTCAAAACGAAAACGCCGACGAATCTTTTGTTGTTAGCACCAAATACATTATTAATCAGCCACAATTATAACAACAACAACAACAACAACAACAACAACAACAACAACGAAAACAACTCTCCGTCAATTATGTTGCATGCAAACATACAATACATAAATATCTAAATGAAATAGCGAAGAAAGCTGATTTACTGTGTTAATGAATTTTAATGACGAAATCATTAAATACGAATGTATTGTGCATAAGTACACTGTTGTCAATATATACGGCAAAAGTTTTAAAATTATACCCTTTTGTGGAAATGGGTAGCCCTGCCTGGCGAATGCTGGCAAAATTTAGAACCTCTCAGAGAAAATTAAAAACTAGAGTATCACAGCGACAGGAAGAAGTGGCTTATTACCCGGAAACCAAAACGAAATTTGGCAACTCTGCTAATATATTGTGAGCTTTTCTTAAAAACCGAGAACTCTTCCACAATGATTGCTTCACTGCCAACAAATATATGTGACTACTTATTTCCCTCAGTAAAAATGGGCAACTAAGGACGTGGCATCCAGTAATAGGAAGTGTTGAACAAAAAAACGAAAATATTAATTTTATTCTCTTTACGCTCAAGTGCTCACCTTCTTCCTCTTCTAAAGCCTTAAAAGTGGTTTGCTTTCATTTGACGCTTATAACATTCGACTGCTGTGACGGCAGCCGGCAGTTGAAACATACAACGCGCCTAAGCCTCCACGTCCTTTCATGAGTGTCGGTTTGGGAGGAAAGTGTAGGCGTCGCGTCGCATGCTGCGAAAACAAAAGCCGGAAATAAATTTAAGTACAGCAAAGATAGAGGAAAACACATTTTGAAATATACATATGTTGGAAAAGAAATAATGGAAAAATATATACAGAAATATGTATGTATTATGTGCGTGGGAACTAATACTGATGCCAATATTATTTTATTATTATATTCAATTCAAATCAATCTTAATTATAAAATTTTAACTTTTAAACTATTTAACGGTCCGTTAGATAAAAATAATATTCGTTGACCAATTTTTCACTTATGTAAATTAAAATACCTGTTACGAATTAACGAATTTATTAAAATTTCAATTCATGTAAAATTAATTAGAAATGTATTGCTTCTCATTTGTGGTTTTGAGCTTGTTCCACTGAATTGCGCGGTCAGTAAAATATTTGATGAAATATTAATATTTATGACAAAATGACACAAACACACAAGTGCCTTATAAATTCGTTTGTTTTAGTCATTGAAGAAAAAAAGTATTCCAATTTGCAAGTGCAAAAGTAGGGAAGTTTCCCTGCTAATTAAAAAACTTTTTATATGGCTTTTTCTAACCAGTAATGTGGCATAGGTTACGATGCAAAGTTTTTCATTCTGGCCAAACAATATTTCACTTGAATTTTTATTTTATTTTATCTTATTTCACATGTCATTTCAATCAGTGCTTTTGGGAAGCAACAAAAGTTTAAGCGACGAACTGAAAATTTTACGATTCGTTTAAAGCGCACTTGCGTTTTGCTAGATGAGTGGGTGTGACTGCATAAATAAATATTCAAACTAAAAATAGAAGCTGCATTAAACTAGTTTAATATAATTTACTACAATTCAAATTAATTTATTTTAGTTTATTTTATTTGCTCTTATTGGGTGCATGCGAACTATAAATTTTATGTTACCAAACACTGCGACTACATATTTCCCTTGCACTGCTGAGGGAACAATAAAAAAATTACCGTAAAACCACAACATTGTTGGAAAATTACAAAAGGTTGTTATGATCACCCATCGCATGGAGCTATACATATTTAGCAGCAGCCAAAAACCAAAGGAAACAGGTGCATATGTACTTGTATGTAAATGTGTGAGTGGGTAGTTGCACGCGGTTCTCCCTGTTTAACTGCGCTTTTAGTAGGTACGAGTTCACCATCCGCGGCAAGATTACTCTACGTTGCACCACAAAAGTAATGTGAATAATGGATAGCAACCAAGTAATCGTATTTTTCACATACTTTTCTCTTGCAAAAATATATTTTAATGCTCTTAAGTGTGTAATCAGTGCTAAAAATATGTGAGCTTTTTTAATTTTTTTCTGCTTTTCTTCTGAGGTTTTACCCATTGCTTGATTTGAAGAGAAAATAAAATAAAATGAAATATATGCATATACACGTACTATATAAGTTTATGGAAGTCTAAAACTAAAACCACAACCACATTTAATTAAAAAAGTTTACGGTAAAAAGTATTCAATTGAAATTTTGCTCTAACTGTAGTTTATTTTATTTATGTAGTATAACCTAACTTAAAATCCCTTTAGTTATTGGAAAATACATTCAAACAGCCGAATGGGCAATTAGGAATTCACTCACACGCTTCAGTGCTTAAGCTTACAATGAGCCAGTTGTTGCACGAAAGAATAAAGTGTAAAAAAATGCCTGAATATACGTACATAGCGAAGGCATTGAAAGAACGTAAGTTTGTTATTTAAGAAAATACTACTAAGCTGATTTGGAGAGGCAAAAAGTTCAGATTTCAAGGTTAAAAATTAGGTAGTTTTTCAGTGTTCATTTAGAAAAATTGCATTGGAAAGAATTGTATGTTGTGTCAAATAGATTTTCTTTAATGTTTTGTTTTGTTTTGTGTTTTTTTACCTGCGTTACTATGCTTCTTACCTTCTATTCTTTCTATTCACTTTACTTAGTTATTGGCTCTAAAATTTATTTTAAGCAAAAGCTACCACAAATTCTTGCGCTCAAATGCATTTTCCGGTTCGCCATGCTTGACTGAACTTTATTGCCTCAATCTTGAATAAATAATTGTTAGCACTGCAGTATTTCCAAAGCACACACGCATATGTATTTTCTAATAAAGTTTTGTTCGTATGTATGATTCTATCAATATTCTATGTATTGAACCACGCATTGGCATTGTCAGATTTTACGGAATCAAATATGTATGTGCATGTGAGTTTGTTCGATATCAATGCGAACGCTAAGAAGCCTACTACTACTTCTAAAATTAGCTGCAATATATAAATATATATGTATGTAAGCTAAGAAGTTTCTTTGGTGTAATAGCATAGGTCCCCTTTGAAATGATTTCAATTTAATTGGAAAATTTGCTACCTAAATCTTGCTGAACTACTCATTAAGAGCCTTTACTACTGAGTTAATTCTTGAATTATGTGCACATCTTTTACACTAAATTAGCTCTGAAATATTTATATTTAGTGGTGTATAGCAAATTCTGCAGGAAATACTCATAATCGGCCTATTATTACCTGCCGGATTTAATGTCTCTGCATGAAAATCTGGTTACTCATACGACGTGTAGAGCCAAAATGTGTGCGCATAAAGCGAAACATATACATACATACTCGAACATACAAGTTTCTATATATTATATGAACAGTAATTTAAGTGCAGAAAGAAAGGTGAAAATATAAGCAATACTCTTATGTTTTGGCAGTGGGAACAAAATCCACAGTAAAGACTTATTTTATTTAATACTCCCCCGCCGGCTCTTGTAATTCGCACCTTGCTCATGTGCTTTCATTGCTCTTTAGCAGTACACATTTGGAACTAGGGAAAGTAAATTGTTTAAAATGGTTGCTTGACTGGTTGTTTGAGAACCCGATCACGAGTGGACGCACTCAAGCCATACAGTAGACTCATTGTGCTTCGCGGCTTAAACCACCCATGTGTTACGAACAACTCGCTCGACTTGATACATTTCTTTCTTTTCTTCCGTCTGTGTTTGTCTATTTCCGCCTTACTGAAACTTGGGGCACCGTAAAATTTATGACGCCGCGGTACATTTCAGGTGAATTTAACTTTACGTTCTTAATAACTCATCGGCAGATGTCCAAGGATACTAAACTCCCTTTTGCTTTGAACTTTTAGGCAACTAGCTTTTAGTGCGGCTTCGTTTTTCACTTGCTTGAATTCAATAATATCTAGAATGGCTTTCATGGTTATGGTTGAGATATTCCTCATTGCGTCCACTATACAAAGCGTAAAAGTGTGTTTCATAGGTTTAATGCATCACTACTTCTTTAATATCGTCCACCATAGTACCTCTGCATATGCTAGTATGATCTTACGACTTTTGCGTAAAGCCAATTTAAGGTCAATTGCTGGTGAGAAGAGCACTGAGCGAACATTTGAAGGACATTTTCGTGTGCTCTATCCTTGAGTAGCAAATGCTATATTAAATTGTTGCTTTGAGGAAAAGTCATTTTCCGAAATTGCCTATCATACCAGTAAATAAACCACAAAGTTGTTAGCTTAGTGCATCCAAATTTTCGAAATGAAGATTCAAAATGGGTAGACGTGTTATGAAACAGTATGTGCAAATGTGCAAATGTGCAAATGAATTTGAAATGTACTCGTGTATGTCATTAAAATGCATGCTTCTCATGGCAGACTTGAAGGGGGGCGAATAAAATAATTTTTTTTTTTTTATTCAAGTGCTCAAAACAACAGCAAGTACTCAGTTTAACGCCAAATATATAAAAAATATACAAAATGAATCCATAGATTTGTTTGTAGCGAAATAGGAAACCCCTAAAGGATGCGCTTCGTCAGCTAAGTATGTTTGTATGTAGGTAAACACCCATTAGGCAGTAAAGATTAACTATTTTGCTTTAAATTTATTCCAACGGGCTCACAACGCCCGAGAGAAAAGAAAGGGTCATTGCAGAGCCGGTGTGACTGTGGGCGACCTTCAAGTGTGAGCGTGTGTGTTTTGCTTGAAACGAACGTGTCAAAATAAGGAACAGCTGCACAACCCCAGGCAAAGTTTCCTGCTTCACTTTATCTTTTCTCTGTTTAAGTTTTGTTTATTTTATTTCACACAGTTTCCTGTTCTGTTATTCTGGGATGAAACAAGTGTAGAAGAAGAAAACTTAAGGGTTCTCGCATATGAAACACGTTTTGGCAATAAAATAAAAATTTGCTGCAAATGACGGAAAATCAACATTTTGCTAGCAAAAGGGACAAATTACGAATAAATTACTTGAAAAAAAAAATGAAAATTTTTTATTTTTTTATTTTTTACTTATGGACAATTCATCAGTTTTATGCAGTGGTGGTTCGTTATTTTTTTTTTTGTTTATATCTATTTTTCTTTATTTTTACCTCAAACAATTTTTCTTTTTTGCAAATCTTTTCGTGTGTATGATTGCGGCTGGTTAAAAGTTGCTTAAATTTGGCTTCTCCTTAAATTACTAATTTTTTATGTAAAATCTCTTTTTCCATACAAATTCCTCTTCAACACTGCAGAGTTTCCATTGATTCTAAAAAAACGTTTCCATTTCTTCAGTCGAAATATGAGTAAATAATAAAGTGCTCAAATTTTTATAAATGTACACGTATGTAAATACGAGTATGTGTCACGGATGAGTATATGTATATGTATGTTCATCTCTAACTTGTTGCACGTGCCCGGCATAAGCACTTAAGCAGAACACTTGAAAGTGATGAAGTTAAAAGTCTAATAAAATTTACCGTTTACTGTTATTGTTTCTGCAAAAAATTGCTACTATTAAAGTCTTAGGGACGCTGGGAAAACTGAAATTTTAAGCTTTAATTTTAAAGTATGCTTTTTACTAATATCTGGGTAGGTAGGTAATGTCGAATTTGACTATTTTGACGAAAAATGGCTTATAGCCATAATTGCCCTATAATTGTTGCCTAAGCTTATTTTTGACACTGTTTCGTTTGAGATACCATTACATACTAAAATGGAGCTGGTATATCCATGTCGCGCGGGAGAGTTTCTTTTGTATTTTATTCTTACTCAAAGAAGATTTTGAAAAACAAAAGTCAACGCTTAGAGGATCTCTCGCAGAGGTTTAGGCATGAAAACAATTTAGGGGAAGGTAATGTTAAATATAGAAATTAAAAAATACAAAATTTCATTCGCGCACCTTTAAGCACTTAACCTTTAATATATTACTTTAAACTTTAATGTTCCCCCTGCCACCTTATAAATGGCACACAACATTTACTCCATAGTATATTAAACTTTAGAAGAAATTCGTTCAACATAGAACGGAAGCTACAAGCACACACTGAAAACACATTTTTACTTCTCTTCTCCTCTGTCACCATCTCTCGAATTTACCACTCAAAGTTACATGCTTTTGGTCAGTGGCGAGTGGCGAAAACAAATTTGTATAATTAATGAATGCCAATAGCAACTGCAGTGGGGAAACTTCGAGTGGAGAACGAGGTGAAGCTGATGAAGAGGAAGAGAGAAAAACAAGCAAAAAATGTGTTGAAGCAAAATCTGAAAAGTTAGAAAGAAAATCTTGAATCAAAAACATTACTTCTCCTACGTTTTTTCCATTATCAAACAAAGTTTTCAATCATCTGCAAAGGGCAGCTGCGGCTGGCGAGACTTGGGATGTGCGACTTGCGACTCATTTACATGCAACGAACCCCAACCCAGCGCGCAGGAACTGCTTTGCCATCCATTTAATATGAAAGTAGAGCACACAGAATAGCAAATTTAAATGCAGATATGCCTGAGTACATAACATTTAATTAGAAGCGTTGTCAAAAGTAAGAATTTTGATATTCTGCTGTCTGTGCCGTTGGAGATAGCGCCGCACTTTATTCTGGAAGGTATTGTTCTTCTCGTTGAAGCTGAGGATAAAATTAAAATGAAACTGCTCATGAAAATCATTTAATCCTCTCTGAGCTAGGTACATTCTAATGAGCTCAGAAACCAAAGAAAATATTTTGCTACATACAAAAATAGGCCTTAATATTTTAACGCCTCATTGCTGAAAAAGATCAACGTTAAGAATGGGAAAAGTTTTGTGAATGAAATGCAGAAGCAACACGTTTTGGCGCGAATTAGTAGCTTCCACCTTTCATTTAGCTCAAATCTCAGCTCTTTCGTGCAAATTTCAGCGCATGCGCAGAAATCGAGTTCCAAAGTTCATTTACTTAAACAAGCTGAATGTCTATAAGTAGCGAAAAAGAACCAGTGGCAAAGATGCTGTGGAGGCAAAAGGCTGGTCGAAAGAGATTTTGATTTGTGTTTTTTTTTTTTGTGTAGAAATGGTTTGAGAAAAATACGAAATATATTGACAACGAAGGTTCTGTATGAAAATCTGAAAAAATTTCCAAAGGCAACAGAATTAGCATTATAAATTTTTTTTTTCAAAATTAGCTGAATTTTTATTCAAAAAAAAAAAGACTACAGTCCGATTTTTACTTTTTTTATTTTTATTTTTTTTTATTTTCTTATATTTTCGCATAATTTGTGGAAAATATCTGAAGTCAAAGTTTAAAAATAAAGTTCAAAATTTCTGATTTAAAGTCACCTTTCATATGTGTATTGTTAGCTCCACCATTTATCGCAACGTACTTAAAGAATTTCAGCAAAAGTCAATTTTAAATAAAAATAAACTACTTTTTGGCATAGCTTTCGAAACTTCCGCAAGTAAAAGCGATGAACTGAAAAGCAATCAAATAAATTGTTGACTTTATAAATGCTTTTATGAGAGAAATTTTTTATCCAACTTTTCAATAGTGTTCAAAGAATTTTTTATTTATCGCTGTTTAAAACTCCAGCAAAACAAAAAAAAATTTATGAAAAGAAAACTAGAAAGTAAAAAAAAATTACTCAGCTGCTTGATGCTAAACTGATGCAGGCCAAAAATTCGACGATGAACAAATATAGTTCTCCACATTTTTTTACTTTTCTGTTTTTTGTTTCTGTTTTTGGTTTCGATTTGCTGGAAATGTTTACGAAGACCAGCGGCCAATGTGCTATTGAATAGTTTTGTGAAATAAAATCTTATTTATTGCTAATAATGTTCGTTGTTTTTGTTGTTGTTTTTGCACATTTGAGAACTTTAACTCGGCATGTGGGTCTCTACCAACCTTTTTGTTTGATTTTTATTATAAAAAAGAAAAAAAGTTTTATTACAAATAAAATATGATTTTAAGGTTTTAATTTCTATTAATTTTTAAATTTGTTGGCGATGCTCATCTTCTTAATAGAAAAATACTCAAAGTAAAATATTTTCAACGCTTTCATGCAATAAACATTTAATATTTAATGTTCGCCTTGAGCCGAAGGAAAAAAGGCTTATGCAGGTTTCCTGTTAAGTCTCCGAGTGTATTTCTGACACATGGATAGCTTAGAAATGCTCCTTATAAAAAGTCCATCAGCCGCACGGAGGCGGCTTAGTACAAACTGTAGATCCATCCATTTATTGGATAAAAATCACAAAGCACATTTTAAATTGGAAGCCAAAATTGCATACATATATGAATGTATATTTAATGCCCATCTTAAATGAAATTCATTTTCATCCAGTTATTATGTCATAATGTTTAAATACCTTCTAAAATAATGCTTATAATGAAAACCGATAAAACAAAAACTCTAACTCATGCAATCGTGTTTTTTTTTGCACGGCAAAATCATTTTGACCCTCTGGATTAATAACTGCAGCAAACCTATATTATCTATTCGAAAGCATATTGGCCAGATTTTCACATAAACATAATAAAGCTTTCATGAAAAAATGTTGTTGTTGTGGTTACCAGAGGTGAACTGAAATTTTCAACAAGCAATTCACATGTTTGAGTGCTGCTATGTGATAATAAATATGTGAAATATAAAGCACAAACTCATTTAGCATGTACCTATGTACTCGTATGTATGTATTTTTGAATGTAGTGGGGCTATTCAGGCCTTTGTCCTGTAGTTTTGTTGTTAAATTTTGTTTTTGTTTTACATGGTTATGTTTAACTGCAAGTATAATCAGTGCTCTAACAGAGCATTCACAAGAATTTGTACATGTGGGTGAGTGAGAGGAGGGAAAAATCATTGCCATTTTACGCCTAGTTGTTTCGAAAAAGCTTTATTTTTCGGCGAATTTTGGACGTCGTGATAGTTCATCTTATGTGAAATTAATACATCATTCATAAGAGTCTTCATATTATTATGATTGTCCATTCATACATTTCGTACGTCACTAAACAAACAGAATACACGCGCAGATCTGAAGTGAGTAAATCAAAAGACTGGCCCGCTTCCATTTTCACGATTGCCTTGCATAGCCAGCACTAGGCGGCAAAAAACTAAGGAAGATTAGTTCGCACATGTAAAAGGTCAGTCACCTTGAAAACTGAAAATATATATAATTAGCGCTTTGTAACCACTGAAGCGATTTTCGGCCGAGCTCCTTCTTCAATTTGTGGTTTTGCCTCTTGATATTTTTCCAACAAATGGAGCAACCCACAGTTTATACTAAGCCGCCTTCGAATGGCTGATGGTTTTTCATGAGGAGCCTTTATTTCATGTCCGAAATACACTCGGAGAGATGGACATTCCCGGAGTGGACATTCCCTGCCGAGGTACGACCGCAACTAGAAAATTTAACTTAATTTTTTATTTTTTATTTAAATTAATTTACCATAACTTTTGTATGTTGGTGGCACCGGGATTTGAACCAGAGCTTTCCGAATGTCAGTACGCAATGCTAACTGCCCAGTGTTAATATGTAATCTCAAAAATTAAACAATTCTTATTTACTTTACGATTTTTTGAATACACTTAAAGCAGTTCATACTGTAGACCTGTGGTTTGATGTTTCAGAATTAATTTTCAACGCTACGAGACCATACATTTTTATTGCTGATAATTTGTTGTTGCCAATTTATTTACTAACTCAAACTTACCTGTAACAAGAACAGGAATGATGTACTTTTTTTGAGAATTTATTCATATATTTACACAAAATATCCAACATTTACATAAAATGTCCAACATTTTTCTTGAACTGAGCAGCTTCCATGGGGAAATTAAAAATTTTAAGTTAACTCGACGGAGTACTTCATGTTTGGCAGGTGCAACGTAGCAACGAAGAATGGAATATTTGAAAGGTGAAAAGTGAAGAAATTACAAATTATACCCAAATTTATTTACGTTTACGCTCTGCGCTCTGTTTGCAAAGAATTGAAGGTTCAGACATCGTACTTTTGTACACAAATTGTGGGAACACGGTGAATCTTAATAAAAAATGCTGATTGCGAAGAAACGAAAATAAACTTTTTTTTCTATTTTTAGCTGTTGGTTGCTAGCCTGGTACAGCAAGTAAGGCCAGATTTTTCCAATGGGGAAGAGGAGAGTTTCCTTTTTCTCTGCTTACACAGGCGGTTGCTAAATCGAGTACTTTCAGGGCTGGAAACATATCAGCTGTATGTTAATTCGCAGAAGCAAATACTTTTTCTTGAAGACTCCCAAAGCCGACTCATCATAAAGTAGTATAGGAATGATGAGCATATTTCGATCTTTTCAATTGCCAAGTCAGTACAAAGTAGCGCCTGTGTTGGATTCTGAGATTGATATCATTATGTTGTTATGTTGAAGTTGGTGCTGGTTCCTAACTAGATGAAATTATCTACCCCTTAAAGGTATGACTGTTAACAAAGAGGAGGGAGCTAAGATACAAGTGCGCTGACTATTTGTTGGGTTGCAGGAGATATTTCGTCTTGTTCTCGTTCAGTATCATAATCTTCCTTCTCGCCTACGTATCCAGTCTAAAGAGAGCAGAAACTAAAGCGCAGTTGTTGGAACTAATGAAATCGCCGTCATCGGCATGCGCCAGAAAAATATAAATTGCCTATTTAGTTCTAGAACTCACATTATGTTCTCCAGAATTAGGTGGAAAAAGTCACAAGATATACATTCAATATGTCTGAAATTTCGTTCTTTATCGACCAGCTGTTGCTTAACATCAGCTGAATTTTATGAGGATACAAAATATTGTAGTGACGTAGCAAAGTAAAGGGCAGCTCCTTTTCGTACTGGTCTATAGTGTGTCGCCTTTTATGCAATATTGAAGATGTTTATCCCAGATAAGACAACACTTAGCATGCGTAAGATCACTCTTTTTGTAGATTAAGTAGAGCACAATTAGGCTTCTATCGTGAGTCATGCTCTCATTCCCATGCAATTCATCGTCGCTTCTTTGAACAGCTGAGTAATGGCTATTCGAACTTCAACTTGGGCTAGTAATGGAACGTATAATTTATTGTCATTGATTAACCGGCCGCGTTAGCCGAGTGGTTAGCATTGCGTACTACCATTCGGAAGGCCCGGGCCCGGTGCGACCAACATCCAAAAGTAATTGCTCTTCATAAAAAAAAACATCAGCCGTTCGGAGGCGGCTTAGTATAAACTGTAGGTCACTCCATTTGTTGGAAAACCATTGCTTCAGCGATTACAAAGCGCAAATTATATATATATATAATTAACTCCGTTTACTAAGTAAGCTCCAGACTTTAGTCACCAGATGCTTTAAAAGCAAATACCATTAAATCTTCTCTGAGAAAACAAATCACGCGTTCTTATTTATACATATACATATACATATGTGTATAAGCTCGAGCATGTGAAAGATGACAACGGTCAAATCAAATACTGTAATGTGTTGTGAAGGAACATGAATACATTTTGTCAGTTTGGCCTTTTTCACCTTTTCATTTAACCCTTCATTTGACGAAGATTACATACATTATTCATTGTCGTCATTAAATGCTACATACCTGCAGACATATACGTATAAATTGTGGGAAGGAGTATACATATATGTACATCCACGTACATATGTACATAAATACATCTAATCAAAGCTATAAGCAGCAGTTTGATTGATTGCCAGTCATTTGTTGCGTTGCTTATCAGCTTTCAAACTTAACTGTACCTCAGCAAAGGAATGCTTGATTTTCTCTGAAAAGAGCAGATTCCACAGCTAAAGCATTCATAAAACTCGCATAATATTAAAAAAAAATGTAATATGGGAAATATGTTTCACATGTTCCCGCAGTGGAAAAAATGTTCTAGTTGTAAACTAGTTAAAAATTAGTATTTTATGGATGAAATAATACCGGTTAGAATCTCGCTGTAGGCAAACTCATTTTTTTTTTTTTTTTGGTGAAGTAGAAATTCAACACACATGGAAAATGAAGGAAGATGAAAGAGCGGAAACTAGTGGAACTCTAGTTAACAACTTGTATCTTTCCCTGCAGGGCTCATGCAAACACATTTGTGATGGTGATTATTCGTTTGTATAATGATATTCTTTTTATAACAAATGCACGTATGTACTTTGAATTCACACATATGGTACATGCAGAAAAATATTTTCAAGCTTTCATAAAGTCGCATTCGTTCATTCGAATTATTTCCTTTGTACGTGTGCATACTTTTCGCAATACCTATGTTGCTCTGACATTATGGTACGTTTTGTTAAACTGAAATTGAAATTGTAAAGGAAGTAGCCATTTGGTTTCAATAAATTGTTATGATGTGTACAGTATTTCGATTTTATATTAATTCCATTAGCTCTTTAAATTCTATTTCATTTATTTATTTACCAATTTACTTAATTTAATTAAATGTTATATTATTTTCTTTACTTTTATTTTATTTTATTTTATTTTATTTTGTTTTATCTTATTTTATTTTATTTCATTTTATTTTATTTTGTTTTAGTGTATTTTTTTAATTTTTTTATTTAATTTAATTTAATGTTTTTATTTATTTTTTCATTTATTTTTCTTATTTTGTTTTCTTTTATGTTATTTAAACTTCTCTTCTCTTCATAATAGGCAACCCTTTAGTTGCGCTTTCGTCATTCTTTGCTTTCCATCATAACCTTCTCAACTATTGTGCAATTCATCAATGGTCGTTAAACGGCAAATAAATAAATATGAATTCCAATTTAAGTATAAAAATTACGTAGTATGTCCTGGGAGACTTTTAGGGAAGTGTCTGATAGGGCAGAAGAGAAGATTATTTGGAGAGCTTTAATCGTCAAGTAAAGCTAAATAGTTAAGTTTGGTTTGATGATCCTCTTGGTTCTTTCTAAACACCTAACAAGATAAGGTGGTTCATAGCAGTTTCATATACCGTTGTCATTTGTTTGTCAATGTGACATACCTACGAGTATAACGTGTTGTTCTGCTTTACACTGGTGAGTGATATTTACTTTCTTATCAAAAAGTATTTCCTCCAGCTATCATCTGCAAGCACTCACCAGCCATGACGACGTTGATTATCCTACCGAGATATCAACAAACATAGTTCATCAATAAAGTTAAAAGTAATTATGTGAATTAATTGAATGCGAGCCTTTTTCATAAATTAAACTCGCCAGAGGAGCCAGTCGTAGTTCGGTGCTTAACGGGTATGCATCGCGTCACATATTGGGTGCTACTAATCCACCACTATTACATGCTCGCTGTGGGTATTGTGCGTTTTCGTTATGACTTCGTTACTAACAAGCTGCACACGACGACCTTCATCACGTACTACAGTGTGGTAGCGAATGTGCTGACCATATGTTCCTTACCATGGATATATCACACTTCCTTTAAGATTTTTCTACAATACGATCGGATTGGAAAGTTGGTGGTCTACATGTTCGTCGGCTCGAGAACGTTGCGCGTGTTGGCTGTGGTGATAGCCATCGTCCACAATTGGCTGAGACGTGAGGAATTGCTGACGGTCATACGTGAATTCAATTACCTGCGCTGGACGTTCTTTTCACGGTTCACCGTTGCAGCGTCAGCACAACGAAACTTCGAAATAAAGATATTACGAAATATTTTATCGGGTCTGATGATCGATGTGTCCGGCTTGATAACCATACTGTTTGCCTACAGCGAGCAAGCGTCAGCAGAGTTCATAATGAGCTGCATAATGTTCACCTTTGTCTCGAACATTCTCTATTTGGTAATGAATCAGTTTTATTTCGCATTGCGAACCGTTATCTTATTCGGCAACTTGATGAACCAGCAGCTCACCGACATAATGAAATTCACTGAGCAAGTGGCAGCACTGCAACATAAACAACGAAGCCATGTGCAATTCAAGGCGCGTTGCCGTTTGCTGAGCCAAGAACTGGACGAGCTGTCAGTGGTGTATTCGCAGCTGCAGACCTTAGCCGAGCGCATCACTGACATCTTCAAGTGGCAGGGCCTGGGCGTACTCACTAACATGTATATTTTCAATGTATCACTTATATATACCGTTGTCTCGATGCTCTGGACCGGTAAATTCACAGTAAGCCACTATGACTGGGTGGCTGTACTAATATCGACGACAAGCGTAGTCTATTTGGTGGATGTGCGAGAGTTTTTCAGTATGCAGCTGGAGCACATGAATATATTCAACTTGAAGTTTTTGCATTTGGAAGCCTACAGCTTGCTGCCACCTTTGGATAAGGCACTCGAGCGAAGTGTGAGTTTGTGTGGTAAAATACAAGGTTTTCAATTTTAATAACTTTCAATCCATAATCCCGGTAGGTGGAGAGATTTCATATGCAGCTTTCAATTAACAAATACGAGATGAACTTATTGGGTCTTTTGAAGTTCAACTGTGAAGTCGTCTTCTCGATGTTTGCCTCGATACTGTTGAGTTCTATTTTAGTTATACAATTCGAATATCAATATTTTCACTAGCGCAGTGCATATGTGTAACTGTTTCACGAATATATATAAGTAAGGGAAAGACAAACACTCCAGCGTTGAGCTTTGATGTTATAAAAGTCACTTCGACGCCCTTTCTTGACTAACTTGGCAAGCTCGATATTAATTCTAATAGACGGCACTCTTTTATCCATCTCCATGTCCATACACTTCCGTTTTCCAACAGAGTAGAAATCATCGCTTTCCATCCTCTCGGCTCAGCCACTCACATAAAAATGAATTTTTGGACGCCTTGCATATATGTTTTTCATCGACATTCCATGCACTAACAACCGCATTCTGTGCACTTCACTCCTGTTCTTTGGAATTTGGAATAACAAAAAGAAATAGAATAAGGTAAAAAGAGGCAAACGCTAGCAGAACCCTACTCAAGCATAACCTCGAACTCCTTGCAATCGGGTGCATTGGAATGTAAAGTAGACAAATAGAATTAAATAAAGTTAAGATGAAGAAGGGGCAGGGGATGTATGTTTATTTATCATTTCAACTGAGCGTAATCAAATGCATTCACGTGTGAGAGAGAAAATATTTTCGGTGCAACCTTCGACCTCCAACATATAAATCTGAGAGTGCTCAAATATTTTTCTGAACTTAACGAGTTGGTAAACAAAACAAGTTGCTGAACACAAAATGTTGTCAAATAAAGAAAGTTGAGGAAAGGTAGAAAAGATTGCGAAAAAAGTGTTGGTAAAATGTGTGACCAGAACTAGAAAATCTAAAAAAAAAATTGATGCGAAGCGGATGGCTTAGGTATCTTTGGTTTCTCCAATCCATAACAATTCCAGCTTCAAAATCCAACGCAGAATCATCCTTGGCAACAGATGCTGCTTTAGACTGAGTAGGTAATTGAAAAGTAAAGCACTCTCTCGATGAGCAAAGACTAAACACTGACAAATTTTGTTACGAACGCGAATCACCCAATTTTCAAGCCATGCAAATTAACAGTTTTCTCTTTCGCTGGATTAATTTTTTTGTTCCATTTGAAAGCCCAGTGTAAATGAAAGTTTTTTGTAAAGGCGACAAAAAAATCCATAAAATCAACACATTCAATCAAAGCTATTCTATATTACTCTGCTTATAATTTCAACAAGTTCAATAACCGACTGTACATTATAACTTCTATAATGATTTGTTATTTTTTAATTTTCGATGTATTAATAGTGTTTGGTTTCTAATTATTAATTAAATGTATTTGGAGTGCGAATTGCGATTGAGGGAGCGAACAACGTAATTAGGGTGCCAAAATTAATGTCTTTATCAACAAGAGAGGATGTTACAATTTATTCTGAGCTGCCTGCGAACCGTCGATAGATTTTTATTATTAGCCTTTTCTTCATCTCAGAAATATGACATCCCCTGCCTAGGGGCGACCGCGATTGGAAAATTTAATTTTCTATAATATTTGACCAGAACTCGAACACTGACCTACTGAATGATATCGCAGCCACTCTACTTAAAAAGCGCATGAAATGTATACCTATACATATGTCGCCATGTCCTTTTCTGCAACTGCACTAAGCGCAAAAGCAACGAAAACATTTGTTCACCACTTCGTTGGACACCTGATCTCTAATCTTTGACACCAAAAAAAAAAAATAACAGAAACGGTTAGATGGAAAAGAAACAAAAATATGGAAAGCAGAGTGGAATGAAACTTTAAGCTTAACTCTGGAGCTCTGCAATAAAAAGAATAAAAATGGCAATCAATTAAAGAAATCAACTAAAACAAATTACGGTATTTTTTTTTTTAGAGAATTACCTCTATATACTCACACAAATGATGTAGCGTTTTTATGTGCGGGTGTGAGGAAACGGTGGTGCGGAGGCGATTATGCTCATTAGCATTGTTGTGTTCAGTGACTCATGATTACTATAAATACGAAGTTTCCTCGTTATTAGATAATTAGTCTTTGAGCTATCCAAGCAACATAATCGGAGTGAAAAGGGAAATATGGAAAAACTACAATGACTCAGACCTGACTCCGAGAGATTATTATCGGTATCCAAAAATGAAAAAAGGTCAACCCTTTTGTTTTGTTGGGTTAAATATTTATCAGCGATGTTGAAATACCGTATTTTGAAGATAAACATTTTTTATGAAAGAATAAATAAATTAATTGAGCGGGACGTACTGCCATCCGCGATATTTTTCTAATAAAAGCTAGAAGGCTCCTTTATACGGCCCTCAGTCTTCGAAAGACCTACACATCATAGAACTAAGCAGGTTCGCTAATATATTATATTTTCAAAGGAAGGTGCCAACTACCCGTACCACAAGGGAGTCCACATTTTTTAAACTCTCTCTCTCTCTCTCTCCTTCTGTCTTAAATTACAATGAAATGTTTAGCTATAATCACATATGTGTGAAAATTGCATGAAAAGTATTTGTATTAAAACATATTTTTTTAATTTTTTGTATATAAATTTATTTATTTATTTTCACATAAATACATACATATAAAAACTTCTGGCACACGTATATTGTTGCATTTACTTTGAAGATATCCCAAATCGTGATAATGCCTTGAATAGAGCTGAGCCGGCGCTGCCGTGTTTACAAACTAACTCATGCACATATACATACATGCGTACGTATATACCTTGATATGACAATGAAATATATTTATGTTGACTTTATAATTGCATAGCTCGCAAGCCGCTGTTGCACTGATTCACAAAATCGCTGGTGAGCCACAAAACTCGGCGAGCGAGCGAGTACAGTGAATTGCAATACCAACGACTTAATAACGCTCCAAACTATCCAAGGAATATCTGAAATGTACATACATACATATGCATTTCGAACTGTAGGCGAATGAATTGTAGGTGTTTTAATTTACTTAGGTATGTGTATATGTGTATATATCTGTAAAATAATATATGTATGTTTGCCACACATACCATTTAACACTGCAAGCAACAACAACAGCAACAACAACAACAACAACAACAACTTTCAAACAATTGTTAGCCCTTATCAACATATTAAATTTTTCGTTCGCGCTTCGGACCATTATTGACCGCTGGACAACACAATTTTACACCAAATATGTATTATACAACAACAACAGAGAAGTCAAAAAATAACGAATTAAAATAAAAACGAATAAAACAAAGTTTCCATTGTGAAAATGTCCGAAAATACTCTGCACAAATACTCGTACGTACATATTTACTGTTATCTCGGCATGCACTGCTGTGTTCATTTGAAGGCAGACCTATCGCGATACAAAATCGAGAGTGAAAAAATTTTATCCCAAAAGGAGAAATACAAAAAATAACAACAGAAAAAAAACTAATCAAATCATCTCTTCCAATCTCTGTAACGAAAAAGTAAAAAGACAGAGGAAAATGAAAATGCAATAAATAAAATCTTATTTGCTCGAGGGTCAGTGAATTCGCACGAACTCTGGAAAATAGTGGAAATACCCCAAAGCAGACATTGCTCGGTCAAGTCACAATAGATAATCCGGCAACTAAGTACGTATGTATATACCTGTATATAACCGTATTGTAATACAAATCACGAAAACATCTGCAGCTGAAAACTCGAAGAAAGAAGAGCAAAAATGTAAAATCTGTCAAGCACGGAAAATGCACATCGAGCCTAGATGGAAATATACGGACGGACAGTGAAATATTTGATTTTGAAAAAGTTTGCAAAATAAAATAAAAATGATAAATAATCAATTAGAAGCTAGGCATCAAAATAAATGGACCTAAATTGTTAAATTCAAAATATGTGTTTAATGCACAAATAAGTTTCCGACCCTTTGAAAGAAAGTATCGAACATATTTTTGATCCGAAGATTTCTTAATTAAACAAGAATCTTTTACTGAACACAGCTGATGAGATTGAGAGCTAAGTTCTGCAGGAAAACGCACTCGTTATTACTTGCAGACGCCACGAAATCATTCTTTTTCATGATAATGAAAAACTTCTAACGCCGAATTCACAAGATATTGCTCCGTGTTCAGGTCAACGGCACATGTTCGATCGGAACAGCTGCTCACATCATACGAAGATAGCACTGCCTCAAAAGTTGCGTAGCTCTTCTGACGGGGAAACCGTACGCTGCCTGCAAGTGGAGAAGAATAGTTGCTAATAATGGAAAATACTTCGATTAAACATAATCTATCATTTTCTCACAATAAATTTTATATTTTTAGCAAAAAACGGCGGAATTTGACATTTATAGATTTTCCCAAAGAGAATTCATAAAGGTGAGATTAGGTGAAAAAATATCTTTTATATTTTGAGATTTGGCAATCAGTTCAGTTCAGTTACATTTTATCGCAGAGTTTTAAATTTTTTATGTTATACATACTCAGAACGTTTTGACATGCGAGCGCTATTTGTGTTGTTTACAGTAACTTGAAATATTTATCTCTGCCAAAAGATGTAGTTGAATGCGAACATTTTCGACGTGGATTAACTCAGCAAACAGTGCATCGATGAACTTAATTCAGTTTTTGGCGATGAAACTCCATCACGGACCAGTGTTCATCGATGGTATGGCAAATTCAATTGAAGTCGTAGATCGCTCCAAGACAGATTTTGTGAAGATCGTCAAAAATCACTTGTTGTTTCGCAAACTATTGATATTGTACGCAAGCTGATACTGTAAGATCTTCAAATGATTCCCAAAGTAAGCAGCAGTCAACTATATGGGAGTTTAAAGATGAGCTGAATCCTACAAAAATTTTTGGCGGACGAAGCACTACAGTGTACAGATCTTAATGGAGAATATTTCGGAAAATATATATATTAATCCCAAAATATAAAGTTCATGAATAGGTATGTTATGTCGCACGAGACAATGTAGAAAACATATATTCTTAGTTATCATTATTCAATAATTGTTTCCTAAGTTTCGTTTTTGAGACCGTTGAATACCTGGTATATAATCGTCCCCGGTATATCCATGTCACTTGGGACAGTTTTGTTTTGTATTTTATTCTGAGTCAAAGAAGATTTTGAAAAAATAAAACTCAATGATTAGAGTACTCGTATCTCTCGAAGAGGTTTAGCGAAATTAAATGTTAAATTAAATGGTGGAAACTTTCATTCGCGCAACTTTAAGCACTTAATTATAGCGTATGGAAAATTAATTGACTTTTAAAAACGCCATTGCACCAGTTTTAATTTTACAATGTAAAAATATGATGGGAATAAACGAAAAAAGAGACGAAGATCAATCTTGGCACATTCGTATAAACATATATTTATATATATATATATATATATATATATATATATATATGGATATGTGTGTGTGATTTAAATGTGAAATAAAGCAAATACCTATTTTATTTCAATTATTCTTAATTTTATTCATTCACAATTTATAGTTTTTAATCACCATACAAATATTAGATACTTAGGTACATAAGTATGTAAATATGTACACTATTACTATTACTATAAGCATTAAAGAGAGTGTCATTGAGGGGAATGTACACGTATTCATCATTCGTCGATTACAACAACAAATTATATACATACATAAATACATATGTTACAAGTAAACAATGTCGATATTTATAGAAGCAAGTGTACATACTCGTACATACACGTACAATATATACATATACAAATTACAATAATATCGAGTGCGTAACTAAATTCTATTTTTTCTTTGCACTTACACTCTTATTTACTACACACATACATATCTAAGCTCAGAGTTTATTTTGTTATTTTTCCAAGCATCTTCTACTTTTGATCCTATTTCTTTGCAATCATATTCAATTTTAGCGCTCGTGTGCGGCTTTGTGCATATACCATATATGTAAGTGTGGGTGTGCTTGTGAATTTATTTGGATAATGTCATATACGATTTTTATATATACAATATGTGAAATACAATTGTACTATTAATACATAATAAATAAATTACATAAATACAAAAATATGTCTCATTTTCAAAGCACACTAGTAATTATGTAATTAAGTTTTTTATTTTCATTAAGACTTATTACATACCATACATATATAATTTACTCATTAAAAAATTTGTTTTTCTGTTATTTCTTAACAATTATTTTTAACTCCATTTTTTTAGTTTCATTTAAGTTTCTATTTTTATATGAAATTATAATGTTTATTTATTTTTGTTTTTTTTTTGTCTTTCAGTATGCTATATTAAATTTCTTATTAATTTTTGTATTTAATTAAAAATTTTCCATTTCAATATTTTTGTGTTTTATGTTTTATTGTTTGTTATTTCCGTTCTATCTACCTTACAAACAGGAATCTCTGTAAGTTTGTACCATAACTAATCAATTATTACATTACAGTGGCGCAAAAGCCACTATTCGATCAATATTATCACGAGCTTGTTATGATCTTAGGGGACGAACATATTGGATCAGCGAGCAAGGTAAATGTGAGAGCGCAGATATTTCTTCTTCTTTTTTGCGTTAAATTTTCGCTTAAAATATTCACTTTACCAATTTTTGTTTAATACTTTCACTTAAAATTCAAAAATCACAATAACGCTTCAAAATTAATGCTTAAAGTTAAGTCTAATGCACGAAGTACTCGAAATTAATGCAGCTAAAAATTTAAAAGCATTTCTTTTGACAAAATCAGCATTTCTTTTTAATAATATTAAAAACTATTAAATTATTCAATTATTCGAAATTAATTTTGCAAAAATGTGTCTTTTTTATGTCGGCATACGTTTGTTGTTTACCTTTTTATTTAGGAAAATTAATGCATTATTTCTTCTACATTATTAAACAAAGACCATAGGACGATAGGTATAGTGAATCATCCCCGGAAAGGCAACGGCACCATCAATTCGAGAAATGTTTGCGCCAATAAGAAACTTCCATTCTATCAGTTTTCTATTCATTACCGTTTTCTGAGAAAATGAAAGAGGAATTCAAACAAAAAGTTCACTTTATGGAAATTTTTACGATTATTACCTAGAACATATCCAAAAAAAAATTGTTTCTTAATGTCGATATAAATATGATTTTTTCAAAAACGGTAATTCAAGTTATCAATTACTTGCAATATGGAAGTGTCTTATTGGTATCAACATTTGTTGAAGTGATAAGCCCGATATCTACCTCTCTGGGGCGAATTCACTGTACTTAACGTCATATGCTTTGAAAACGAAGTTTTATTCTCTACATTTTGCTTTACTTCCCGCACCATATGTCTTTTCATCCCTTCTCTCACTCTTTTCAGCCTTAAATCACTTAAACGCTTCATTAGTATGCACTTAATTGCAATCACGCCACTCTTTACCATTTATATTGACAATAACAGTACACAACAATAACAATAACACAGAATTTAATGTGGGATTTAAAGCAGCAAACGGTCGTTGAAGCAACCCTCGTACCCTACAGAGGCCATTTGAAAGAAAACACGTGCTTCTGGTGCTTCCAAACACTTGTAAGAGTTCCGGTACATGAGTGCTTGTGTTCTTTCGTATGTGTGCGTGTGTATGTGTGCGTGTGTGCCTTGATATCATACAGTGGCTTCTCACGGCGTTTAAAGGAATTCATCCTCTTGCAACATAATGACTACCGTATCTCACCTCTTTTCACCGGGCCCACAAGCCCCTACGCTGCCTTCAACGCCACCAGTGCCGTTCTTTTGTTTAACGACGCTATGATGCAACTGCATGGAGGTCTGTCTGTGGAAACCAGCAGCACTAGCACCACCACCACCGCCTGTACTGCCGCCTCCATTGAAGCCTCCACTGCCGCCACGGTTATTGTTCATATGCAGCGAAGCGCGATTGTAATTGCTGAGCGTGGAGCGACGCATCGACATGATGCTGGTGTCCATGACGCCCGTCGCGGTGGAATGTTGGCGTATCCGCGGCTGTCGCTTAATACAGAGGCAACATAAATATCGATTGAAGTGCTGCCGGAAGACGCCGGAGACACAGTACAGAGCGACAGGATTGACGCAGGAATGTAGAAAGCTGAATGTTGACGAAGATGAAAGCGCAGAGGAGTTTTTGTATGGAATTAAAAAAATACAGAAAAAAAATTAATCAATCGAAATATGTTGGGCTGTAGCCATCGCTAGCGAGGAATAAATGGCTTGATTGTTTCGAGCTGTTAAAAATTATTTTACGGAGCATTAAAGGTAGTTAAATATAAGAAAAGGGTATGGAAAAAGCTTTCTGCTGAGATTAATTTGTGTTGAACGGGCTAACTCATCGGTTCTCACATATGTAGACGTTATTGTCAGACGCACCACACATGACTAAGCTGCACTGCTCCACTTTTGACCATTCCCGATTGAAGGTCCTGTACTCTTTCTGCAACAAGTAAGCATAGCTTTTGTCTGCCGAAGGTTGGACACTGACGGATAAGTGCTCCACTGTCTACGCACATTCCCTATATTTCTTGCACGCCAAAAGGCATCCGTCGTCTTTAGTTTTGGATGGAGCAACCCCTAATGGGTCAAAAAAGTTTATTGTGATGAAAGAAACTGTTTCCCCATCCTTTTTCTTAAGCTGTCCGCCTTTTTCTTTGTGTTTGTCGAATTGCTCCTTCCTACTACAACTTGTTTAAATTGGTCTCGCCTCCACTCCCCTCTCAGCGAGAAAGTTGAGAAGAAAGCAATCGTTGGCCAATAAAAATTCAATAAGTGCAACACAAGAAAGAAATTCCACAATAATTAAATTGAATTGCTTTGCGCGGAATCTCGCCCTTAAATCTGCATTGGCAAAACAAAAAAGAAATCAACAACAATAGTAAACACAGTGTAATCGAACAGTAGCTACAGATATTGTCATTACAACGTTTACAGTATTCTTCACAAAAGAAACTATTGAAAACAGATAACTGCAAGTGGAGACAGAAGAGTTTCTACTCGTCCTGCCAACATAGTGGCAATCAATTGAAGAGTTTTGTGCGAGAAGAAAAAACCACAAATAAAAATATAAAGTTCACGGCTTAAAGAGCAGACTGGCTTTTGTTGCTTGCATAGAATCTCAGATAAAGTTAAAGGGCTCTGCCAAAGTTGAGATCGGAAGTGCTTTCAACAACTTCTCAGATTATAAACCCTGGAAACTTTAAGGAATATTAGACATTCGTGCAGAAAACTGTTCTCGTATGTGCTGAACGGCACGATGAAGCAACTGCTCAGTACATCTGTTCGGTGCCTTTGATCCCCGGCCGTATTCCACACTCTTAGCCAAATCCTTCATTCTTCGGCAGTTGCTCGGTTTCTGATTTGTATCTTATTTACTAGGAAAATGGTGTTCTTACTGCGTACGCCACTTACCTTGCACAAAATCCTATTATCCGAATAGCATGCCAGAAATCATCAAAGTCCTCTTTAGCTGTGGGGTTTAAGTGGAACCACAATTCGAACAAGTGATAAGGGAAGAAGCAGACGAAGAATACTAAGAAGGAATTAGAGAAAAGAGATATACAAAAACAATTTTTTATTTACAGTCAAACATTTTCTTCGTTTCTAAGGCCTTCGGCAATATTTATACAGTTTCTTATTTTCTAATAATCTTTCACGTACGCTCTTGTTTTTGTTTTTGTACAATCACCTCAGTACCACCAGACAATGTAGCTCTGTATTCTTATGGTTTTACCTTTCGGCGCCTGCTGTTACGAGTAATTTCAAATCAAGTTAACAAATCCAACTGCTGCCACAATGAATGTGGCTAAGCAGGCACCCGATTGCAATAGCAGTAAAGTTTTGCAGCAACAAAAGCAACTATATATAATATAAGTCCCCCATTACCATCACCGCTAACCGCTCACTGCACCGTCGACCGGCAGCCACAGTTGCAGTCCAATGAGTCAGCTTAACTTAGTCTCTCAATAAGTGACACCAGCGAGACTTTCATTCAATGCAATTGCTTTTCATCACCGCTCCACAATATCTACATTACTATACTTCTTCTTCGTAAAATTATGACTGTGTCATATCAGATTTGACGACTCTACTTACTCACAACAAAGGCGACCACCATTCGCGCCACGTGACGACGAGCTCGCGCCTGCGACCGGCTTTGCATGCCCAACGCTTCGCCAGGCATTTCTCGTGCACTCGTGTGCAAACGCTTGGCCATGAGTATGTAGAGGGCGCCGATGATGGATAGTGGTAAGAGATAATAGATGAATGCCTTGCAAATGACGGTATATCTGGAAGAGAAGAGCGGAGGAAGTAACGGTTTAAAAAGTTATCAAAAGTAAATTTAAATGTGCGAATCCTGGCTAGACTTCCAAAAAATGTTATTTAATCAAATTGGTGATGGGAAATATGTTGTAGGACTTGTGCGAGTTGCAAAACACTAGACTTTTAGGTCTCTTACATTCACTATATTCTTATTTTCATTTTCAGGCGAGCCTCTCAATGGGCTATATATATTTATATGGGGTTTCGAAGTTGAAATTGAAATTGAGGTAGAATTAGTTGCTCTGTAAACAGCTTTTAGAAAGCGAATCGAATTCAAACTCTCCACGGTTTCTTAAACAAGGCAGATAAATCCTATTGCAACTTTTAACCTGCTTCGAAGCAATTTTCCCCTAAGAGGTGTCAGATATTAAGTTCTGGAAGCGAAAACAGCCGAAGTCAGAAGTAGTCACCAATCCAACTCTATACAAATACTTCATAACAGAAACCACCGCATGCTATATTTTATAAAAATCAAAACAACTGTAGTATCAATAGGCCAGGCTATAGCAAAGTGAAAGCTTTAGAGTGGGAAACCTTGAAATTTTAAGCAAATTCTGAAGGCTTAAATATTAAATAACAAAAAACCGTAGAAAAACCGCCGGTTAGTGTAAGTGCGGTAAAACATCTCTCTTGTGGTAGACGCCTAAACAAAGTCATTGATTATTTGTAACGAATACACCAGCACAGTTGCCGTTATCTACTGCAATTTAAAAAAAAAAAGTGTGTCCCAGGGCGAAATAAAAATAAAAAAGTGTGCAAATGGAAAATGGGCAATCAAACACATACGTATTTGGTAGATAAATATGCCCCAACATATGTATGTATGTACATATGTAAGCCTTCATGAAGGAATTTACTGTTATGTTTACCAAGACTTTTTTGCTGCCCTTTGTGCGGAGTCATAAAAATTTCAATAAAATTTAATGCGCTTAACGAAAATCGATGACAGAAGCACATTTATCGATACATACAAATACACATATATATATATAAACATAAGTACTTTCACATGCATATGCACTATATACTCGTATGTATGTGTTATTCTTATTTTGGTTGAAGTTTTTTTTATAAAAATAGCTTAGCCGCGGGACGAAAGTGAAAAAAATATATGTATACGGGTATGTGTAAATTCAGAGAAGTTAAAGGCAAAATGTTTCAATGTTATCAAGCGACAACAGTGAACTCATTCATTCTGGTATGAAAGTCTAAGCCAATTGTGTTATTTATTTTATTATTTAATAACAATGATTAATTATATTTTTTTATTTTAATATTTGATAAAGTAATGAAGCATTACACTGAAGAAGTGAAGTGAAGCAGGAAAAACATTTACAGTTGCCATCTGAATTTTTCCCCACGATTAGATTTACCAAATAAATTAAATTTTGCCGTCATAATACATATTTTGATTCAATTAAAATTAAAAATGAAATTTATGATATTTTTAATACTTTATAAGAAATATATTTTATTGACCATTACCAACCCTTTCGGTGCAAACTTTTTTTTAATTTTTACTCGAAGAAAAAATTTTTTATGTAAAATATAGTGTTCAATTGAAAAATAATTAAGTTTTTTTTTAATTATTTTTCAAGTGAACCCTATATTTTTATAATTTTTTTCGATTTATTTCTCTACAAGCGATATATTACTCATACGCACTGTCTGTCCCATTTACAAAACATTTTAAACCAAAGAAACTTGAAGTGAGCTTTAGTAAATTTCACAAACAATACGAAAATAAAAATTTCCATTTCCATCCTTCACTCATTGGATCTTTTATTTACAATCCTCCAGGGAAGTCTCGATTCCAAACGCACAAAATTATTATTTTTTATTGAATTCACCTGGCGTATGAATCTAAATTAGGGCGATTGCGCCCAAATGGTGAGCAGATGATAATTGTCAAATTGTCATGGCCTTTGGTGGGTGGTATCTCTATCTCCTGCAGGTCAGAGACGACAAACGATGGCGTCGCCAGCAGAATGGCCAGCAGCCAGATCATGCTGGCGGTGAAGACAGTCAAAGGCTTCGTCTGCAAATAGCAATAAAGAATAGAAAATACAAAATGAACAGAGGACAGTGCTGAGTATTCAACACTCAACTTTCTACTCACCTGTAATTTACGCAACGGATTTACAATGGCACAATAGCGCTCGCCAGACAGGGCGGTCAGTGTAAATACCGAAACGCCAATGGAAATGTCTTTGAAGCACTCACTGACGCGGCACATCTCGGCACCAAATTTCCACATCTCCTGTGTATAGACGATGCCGGCCAACGGCACACAAATGACAATGACCAGCAGATCGGCCAAGGCCAGCGACAGTATATAGCTGCGGAGTGAAAAGTGAAAAAGGTTGTGTGAATTTTTCTAGAGGTTATAAAATATTTAATTTAACAGCGACAAAAGATAAAAGAATTTAAATAAAAATAGGCGTGGAAGTAGTAGTAAAAATGTCTTCTGAACAAAGTGCTTGCTAAAATTATATAAATAAATAATCAAATATACATATGTACGCATTTGTTCGCTTGACAAATTGAGGCTGACGTATTTAGGCAAATTGTGGCATTCTGCCTGACAACCAGCGACAGCATTCACCATTTATTTATTTTGCCTTTTTGGTACAACCTTCTTCGTTTTTCTTCTTCTACAAGTGAAGAATCACTCATACGCCGCGTCGCCTAATTTCATTAGCGGCGAATGAAATTTAAGCAGGTAACTAGAAAATGCATAGAGCAAACAATGCCAAGGACTAACCAATAATCAGTGCAGATTCAGTATTGTTGCGAATGTACGAAGATAAAAAGAATGAAAAGCAACCACACAAAGGAGCTTATAAAGACTACACCCAACTTTTTGAACTTCCATAGGCAAAAGAGAAAATTTGAACCGTTGTTCAACGAGAAAAAAATATCGCAAAGGAATAAAGCTACAATATTGACGTGCTGTCTGCCAGTTACGTGCTATTTTGCATGACAAGGGATGCTGGTAACGGCATTACAGGGTTGTGTTGGATGTGAGGTTGACATGACGGACGGTGGCCAATATCAAACATCGAACATAAATGGCTATACATTTGCCCATCGCACACTTCAGTAGTCAGCTGACTCTAGGCAGTTGCCTGGTGGCGGGTTGCAGTGCAGCATCAGGCGTGCATGACACTAGTGCGATAAGCGCTTGCAAGTGTACAGGCGCACATTAAAGCTATGACGCATTGGCAAATGAGTGAATGAAGATGAAAGCACAAAAGTATGTTTGAGAAAAAGAAAATAAATCGTCATCATAAAAGGCGGGTGATTTTGTAACTGTTTCAGAGCACATTCATTCTCAAAGCCGCCACACGATGGGCACATTGATCATTGAGTACTCTTCTCTTGGGTTCATTCTAAATAGAACCTTTCTTCAGACCGTCAGTGCTCTTTTCCTGTTTCTCCCTCTTTATTAAGAGATTTCTCTCTTTTTGCTTTGACTCATAAAATGCTTGTTGTAATATTTTGTCTTATTTATAGTAAAATCATTTTACTGAGCTCTGGCATTTATCTAGTATTTCACAAAGGCAGGGTTGCTTCATTAGTGCCTGAGTGTGTCGTTCGCATAAAATCAGCATAAATACGCCTCAAGTGTTTGGACATTACGGCAATTGTGTTTCTCTCCCAATTTCCACTCACAGTTTAAAAAAGAAAAATAAGTTAATTTTTTCCTAAATGAAAGGCCAGTAATTTATTCCATTTCACAAGATATGAGATCTTCTGTGCTCTTTCTCGTAATCGAGCTCATGTCTCACTGTTTGACTTTTTTTGTACATATGTATATGAGTATATTTCTATAGAAATGCTGTTATAAATGGACTTTCCGACAAACACTATTCTTAAAATACTTGATATTCCATCAAATTTTTTCTAATATATTATCTTGGTGTGTGCGTGTGCACAATTGTGAAAGTAAAAAGTTTGTTTTCCTGCAAAACAGTTTTGAATTCTTGATAATTTTCCATATCTATATTTACTCGGCTCATTTCTACTATTGTACATTGCGCTTTACTTTTGGCTCCCACCTTTCCGTGCACGAATAACTTTCACAAAAACAAAGCAACTACATGCATTAATGCAAAAATACCATTTTCGAAAATAAACCTGAGTAATGAGGAAAAGTATCAAAGAAAAACACTGCTTCTCCATGAAAGTATTTATTTATTTAATGCTACGCTTGCTGAGCAAAACTGTTGATTGGAAAAGCATTTTGGCAGTACGTAAAGAAAATATAAGCCACAAAACACTTCATTTCATTACAACCATCCACCAACTGCCCCCATCACCTCGCCACCTAATTGGCCCACATTCAAGCGCTTCCCCAGAAGTAATAACAAAAAATGCCAATATCATACTCTCATCCACCAGCAATTTGGCTTCTGGCAACTTACGTGTTGGGAATATTGCGCATGGAGCGATGCCGAAAGAATATTATCACCAAAGTGCCATTACCTAAAACGCCAACAATAAAGATGAGCGCAAAGAGCACGGTGATAATGTATGTTTCAGGTCGTTGCTCGGGTGGCACATAGTCTGACGCGGCATCGATGTCCGTCATTTCATCACTTCCACCGCTTACCGCTGCTGGCGCACCGCCGCCGCCGCTCCGATTGCGCACACCGTCGCCAAGACTGCTGAATACCGCCAGCGTTGCTGTGTTGTCAACCGCAGCCGCCAACGCTTGACTAGCAACATCTATGTAATATGTCGAGCGTGACGTTGTAGACGAGGCGTGTGGCGCATAGGGTAATGCGGAGCCAAGATATGTCGTTGCTGGTTGTGAGATGAGCATACCGATGATTTAGTGAATGGCGACGAATGCGTTGCTGCTGTTTACTTTTTGGACTGCTTAGCGGTTAATGGCTTTACGCGCAGCTACTCGCCAATACAGCTCCTTAGTGTGGCTCAATAGCTCAGTATCTCAGCTTTGATGGATGATTTGCCTTTATGAGGGATGTGTTGTGACTCCGTTCAGATGCTGAAAATATGTCGAGTGGATTCTTTTTACTATGCGCTGGGCGGACACATAATAGCGTACATTTTGGTGACGTTTTCTTTAACTTGCTACTCTGTTTTGTTGTTTTTGCTCCGGGGAATGTGTGTTTAAGTCACAGCTTACATTGTTTAGCATTTATTCACTGCAATAAAAAAGAGATGAAAAAACTTTTACCAACCATTAGCTAGTATTTATGTAGGGGAATCTATTTTTATACTCTGCTTTTATTATTTCGCTACTTTTTGTTAAGCTTCTGTTTCTTTTTCTTCATTTTCTTTGTTCGGAATTGTTTATTTGTGTTAAATTTAATGACCTGGTTCAATGGCTGAAAGAGAATAAGTGTATTTTGACAGCAAAAGAAGCATTGATTGTGTGAGTGCAGAATAAAGCATCCTTAAACAAAGCAGAAATTCTATCAACTAAGAAAATGTGAAAAAGGATAATTTTCTCTCTACATACATACATTTTATATGTACCACAGTGTGCTTATCAACAGTGTGTCAAAAGAAATATCACTTTTTTCTGTAAAACTTTGTCTCTGTTTTTGCAATTCAACTCATTAAGTCCTTTAGTTTATGCCAAAGTCTCAAGCATGTTGGCTTTTAATTTCATAACCGTTTTCATTATTATTATTTTATCTCTCCTCAAAGTACTTGTCTTGTTCTCGCCTTAAGCACAAGCATGCATACAGACATACGCTTTTATGAAATTAAGTTGAAATTTATTAAAAAAAAGAACTGAAAATCTACAACAGCAACAACAACAACAACAACAGCAAATGCATAGTCCAGCGGTGCTTAACATTAATTGCCAATTTTGCCACTTCAATTCCGTGTTATTCTTTTACGTGTACACATTCTCTCATTCTCACTTTATTTTGAGTAGCAGATTTCTCCACATTTTTTTATTGCCTTCGCCCTACGACTCTCTGCACAGAGGTTGCCATTTTATGTTAATAACTGTTGTAATGATGACAAGCAACACTAAGTGACAGTTATGTCGCATTCTGCCATAAAATATCACTCATACGCCGTGTGTGCGCCTTCAAAGTGCTGGCAACAGCAACAACAACCAAATGGCTTCGGTGGATATAATTAAAACAACGACACGTGAGCCGCAGAAGGTGTGTGAACACACGCACGCAGATATCTGTTACATTCAGTATCCCTGCTGGGAGAAGGTAAACTATTTAGTATGCGAAAATTCTAGTTATCATGAAATGTAATTAAACGACGAATATCATTTTTCGCACTTCATTTTTTTTTATTTTGAATTCTTTTATTTTTACTTTGGTGAAGTAGAAATTCAACATATCTAAATGAGCTAGTAAGCAACTGATGTATAGTCAGACATTTGACAATTCGTAGGACATCGCCGTGTTAAAAACACCAGTTGCTTACATGAGAAATAGATGCAAGATGATCTAGTTAGTGCAAAAATGCTAACCAGTTAGATTCTAGTTAGCAACTAGTAATTTTCCCTATAGGGATTATGTGTGTAGCGCATGTATATGTCGTTGTAAGTTACGGTGCGAAATCACAAGGTAAACGGTACTCTTCAGAGTTCGTTTTGATTTCGTATTATTAAAGGTAAATTCGCCTTTAATATAAACTTAAGCACATATACATACACACACTCGTATATGTACAATCATAAAGCAAAGCCGCTTAGTCACCAAATGTATCAATTGTTTGTGTGTTTGTATATTATATGGTTCTCTAATTACCAAATGTTTCTTGAAAATTAATTCCTGCAAGTTTTAGCAATTAAAATTAAGTTGAAACCAAATATCTACTAAAATGTCAATAATTATATATTTTACCAAAAATCTAGCCAAATTTATTGCTGTATCAATTCCTCAGAAATAAATACAATTAAGCACTCTTCTCTTTAGCATTTTCATTTGATTTTAATATCTGTGTAAAATATGTATATATGTACATATGTAAGTAGCCTCGAAATAGTTAAATATTTTCAACAATTTTATGCGTTAGTCACGACCACCACGAGTAAATTTACATAAAATGACGTCTTGTTATTAGGAAAAGCAACTGTAGCCACAAATAAATATTTTAAGCTGATGAAAATATCACACAAAATCGTATGGGCTGAAAAGTCTTAGACTTGGCACATACAAGGTGCTAGTTTTGTTGCATTCGCCACTTAAAAATAAAGCTGTTTAAATTTCAGGATATTCTACTTCTAAATTTGTGAGATATTGTGCTAAATATGAAACTATTTTTGCTGTTTTCTGAACAATGGACCAAAAACAATTTGGGTTTTAGTTTTACACTAACTCTTCAGAAGAAAAGGTACTGATCAAGTGAAGCAATTACTTGAAAATAAAAAGTGTAATATGAAAGCATCAAAGAAATCAACGAAATTATTTTAAGTGATCGGAAAGGGAGGTTGCGTGAGTAAACCATCAGGTGTATTGTGTTTATTGCAAGTGTCCGTATACTCTGTAAATTTTGTAATAGCAGCTTCAGAAAATCAACAAAATTCAACAAATTTTTTAAAACTTTAAAAAGCCCTAACTAAGCTAAACACATATGGTACATGCAAATATACACACTTTTGTACAACAATTTGTGAAACAATAAACTTTCTCCAAGTATATCTATATATACACGCATATTATAACACAAATCCTTCTGTATAAGTATACATACATATGTTCACAATTGGATATATACATATTTACGTACTTAAACACTGGTTATGTAGATATATCATTTTAATATTGCTTTTGCTTGTTGTTTGCGCCCAAAACATTCTCCTCTCAAACAACTTTCAGCAATCCCAAGCGCATACACAGACAGATTAACAAGCATGGGTACATACAAACAATATGTTCATATCAGCATTTAATTGTCCATCAGCCAAGTTTACTTGCATATAACATATGTATGTATCTATGCGTATGCTTCCAAATGACTTTAGCCAAGTCTGTAAAGATGTATCAAAACCCTCAGCGCACACAAACAACAACAATGGCAGCCATAATAATGTCATTAGGCACTGAATGAATCGATTATTACTTTCTCCTGATAACAATTTTCAACAAAGTGCAGACATAAAAATTATTAAATTTTAAGCAAAAAAAGGATAAGTTAGGTGACTCCATTTGATGATAAATTTTATAAAAACTATACGTTGTATAATAAAAAGTATAATATGCAAATGTATCAAATTGTTTAAGAATCTTTTTGCAAATAATCTTAATGCTATTTGAAATGAAACCAAATAATTTTATTTAAAAGCTGTCACTTGCATGCAGCGCATGTCAGTACGGAAAAGCTTTGCTGGAAATCGCTTAGGCGATTATAATTTATAATTGTTTTTGCGGCAATTATATGAAGTTTTAAGTTTTTTAGTGAGCGAAAGGCCTTGTTTGTTTGTATGAATAGAATATTTTTTTTTTATTAATAGTTGTTGGTTAATAATGAATTGAATAATACAACAACAGATTACATGGCTGATATTGGCGCAGTGGTATAGCACTCGCCTGTTAAGTCAGGATCCGTTGGTTCGATCCCTGCCATAAGAAATCTGATGAGGAGATGTGGTGATTTACCATTTTTCTTTGTTGTATAACAAAACAAACAACCAAGGCATTTCGCTCACTAAAAAAGATTATAATTTATTATTTTATTTGAAAAATGATGGATTTTGTTTTGAATTACTTTTCAAAATGCATTTGAGTCTAGAAGCGAATGTGGTACAGACCCATTTTTCAACTTGTTTTGCAGTTAGTAGTGGCAAGCCTATAACCAGTCAAAAACATTTTGGTTGAGCAGTAGTGTGGATCCATATCGGGGTTAGTTAAATAAATTTTTGTGATTTTTTTAAGTGCTGCACTTTTTCTGCTTTTACCTTCTGCTTATATTTGTATGCTTTTCTCTCACAAATCGTATTGTTGTAAGTTCATAGCAACCAGTTTTTTAACAATCATCAACAACTCCGTAACCACAGAAAATACCGCATTAACCACAGAAATAAACATTAAGTGCATGCTAATAAAAATAATTTTTAATTTATTTGTTTCACGAATTTCACTTGTCGCCTTAATTTTCATTTTCATAACCACAAAGCGAATGCTTGCAGCAATATGTGGGCTTATAAGCCAATTGAAAATATTTGTGAAAGGCAAAAAAGTCATATAACTGCTTCTCGGAACCCATGCTGCGCCGTCCCACTCTCTGTGAGCAGCAGCTTATTAGTTCCTTTTAGCCTAAAAAAGGCACTAAAGCTCAGTCATATAGCACAGAACAGCTGCCGCAACGGTACTAACACGTCAATTCCGGACGGTTCACAAAGCAACCGGACATGCATACACACATACTCGCACACACTTGTTTAAACGGGCACACAAACTCGTCAACACACAGGTAACAGATGTCGCATTCATGTCTTTCACCACTTCATTCGGAGCATGTATGGATTTCAATCTTCCACATGGATTGGAGACAACTGGCGATTGTTGACCCTTAATCTGTACACTAAGTATAATATGGAAACAAACATTACAACGATTTTCATAAGATTTGAGCAGCATGGGTTAGTTTAACTGATTGCTCTCACAGATGCATGAAAGATCAAGCTTCTGCAAACAAAAACAACAAAAGTCTCGTTTAAGAGTGAGCCCCAAACGTGGGCGAATAATTTCTGCTTTAATTTCCAAAATTGTGTGCGTATTTATGATTGTTGTTCAGCTTCTGAACTGGCTTTGGAAAGCCAAGTGACATCAAACGGAAGAAATGGTATATACATAGACTTAGACATAGCTGGAAAGCGTCAGATAATTTTATTTTGATTCAAACCTCCCTACAAATATAATGTCCGTATTACTCAAATGATACGTCGTTTTGTGATACGAAGATTTTTAAAGTCCAATGGTTCCATGCCCAGCAGCTAATTTACAAATAATGTATGTGTTTCTCTAACACGTGGCGAGCATTTCTTTAAATATTCCCACAATAAAATTGAGAAAAGCTAAAAACTCACATTAAAGCATCAAGGAGCAATTTTGTTTGAATTCTCTAATTAGGCAAAAAAAACATATATATTGTATATGCATACGTATATACATATTTAAATTTTTGTAGATAATCTTTTTCTCTCATGCAATATTCATGGTGTACAGCGCAGAAACGTGTGTAATTTCAAAAGAATGCTAATTGTTATTATTATGATGTTGAGAGTTTTCTTATTGATATGCTGGTAAATGTATGCACGTGTGTGTATTCATTAATAATGGCTTTTCGTGAAATTTTTATTATTCATCTTTTATTTTATTTTTGATTTAAATTTTTTTTAAATGTACGGATTCATGCGTATGTATGTGTAAGTAAAAAGTGGAATTATTATAGAAATATTTACAAACTAGTTTTAATTAAATTTAATAACTACGGCCAATATGTCGGCATAATTTATTTGAAAAAATTTATAAAATTCCATTTGAGTATTGGTATTATTATTATATACATAAAACATTTATTCAAAAGCCTTTATGCGGCAGAATATTTATTAAATCCACGCCGTACATAGAAAACAGTAAAATTTTTATTTTCAATTTGTTTTTAATTATTTTATGCCAAATCTCCACAATTCAACTAGAATCTTTAAAAGACGACTAATCAGTAGTAAATTTAGGCATAAATAAGTAAACAGACATTTTCGCGCAACATGGCTTAGCATAGAAGTGACGAAAACTTAATGTTTTGCCTCAAATTTATTGCCCAACAAGAGGTTTTCGCAGTTGTTGTTATGTGTGAAAGTAGCTATACAGTACATCTATAAACATCAAAACGTAACGGTAAAATAGAACAACACAAACTTTTAAACAAAGTAACATTTTATTGAAACAAAAACGTACATACATACATGCATCAGCTAAATTTGGAAAATTTTCCATTCAAATTCTGCGGAATAATAAAATTTTTCAATTTAATAAAATTGTCAAATAAATTACATTGCTCAGAGCGGAAACACGCTCTCCATTCGGTGCAGTATGTTTTGAGTTTCACACAGATCGCGCGGGCGCTGCCAACCACGGCGATGGCAACAGACAGCACATTCATCTTTTTGATGATTTTTAGCGCCAAAAGCCACAGGCGACCGCCGACAGTAGACAGCACCTAACAACAACAACGAGTTGCGCTTGTATATCCCAAGCTTGTCCTTGGACTTCCTAATAGCTCATCATTTACAGCATTTCAATGAAAATTTCTGGTTGAAGCCACTGCTTACTCGGTCGCTTCCGGTTTTCTTGGAGTTCTGACATTTCCTGTGCGACACGTCCTACTCTTTATAATTTTGAGGAATTTAACTTGAGAGCGCCGTGGTGTTGAGTAACGAATTTTGTGTGATAAAATTTATTATTCGTTCAAAAGCAAGGCAGAAAGAAGCTTTTAAGTACTCCGAAAGCATCAAAATTACAAAAATGCATTAGCCTGGCGAGTAGATTGCTTTAGCTGATGTGATTTTAGTGGCACAACATTAAATGCATAAATATATGTATGTATGTATGTATGTACGTATTATGAAAACATTATTATATTTACTTTGTTATTGCTTTATACATTGTTGGATGCCTCATAAATCACGGGGAAGATATTTTTCATTTCACTTGAATTTCGAATACCGGCGGAAACTGAGAAAAGAAATAAAAATCAATTAAGAAAAATAAATTGAAATATAAAAGTAAAATAAATTTAAGTTAAATTAACTTACATCAAATTAAATTAAATAAAATGAAGTAAAAAAAAAAACAAAAAATGAAATACTATAATAAAATAAATACAAATAAATGGTAAAATTAAAAAAAAATAAAAAAAAATAAAAAATATGATTGAAAATATAATAAAATATAATAAATTGGAATAAAACAAATTTAAAATAAATAAAGTTTAAAAAAAATAAAACTAAAATAAAGTAAAGTAAAACAAAAAAAGAATAGATTGAAACAAAATCAAATTAAATGAAATAAAATAAAATAAAATAAGATAAAATAGAATAAAATGAAACGAAATATTATAAAATAAAATCAATTAAAGTTCCAAAAATTAAAATTATCCGATAATAGGCTTGTTAAACTAACTAAATTCCTCGCCACTCAGTTTAAATCAGCTATTCAACTGAAAATTGATTATTCGCACCTCATTGGAGCAAACTACGATTTGTTAGGTTTGTAACACATACATATATATGACCAAAACGTATTAATATTTTATTTACCCCAACGTCTCCCTCGATTTCATCCACCAAATTTCTAAAAATACACATACATCCATACACATATGCAAATGACTACATGCATACACATACATATGCACGTTTCTCTTGACGTCCACTAATTTGAAGGTACTTCAAATATGACCCCCCGTGAGCCCATCAGCCATTAATCAAATTTCTCATATGAATACATGTGCCACAGTTTTTCGGTGCTGAACTGTCGAACAAAACAGCATCTAATGGGATTTTTCCGGCAGGAGGTACTCTTTATATGTGCATATTCATAATTACATAAATACAGCATACAATTTATATATTTTCATCAGCGTTTGTAAATGTGTGCCTATAAATGCATCTGTATGAGTAACATTTAATCTTAGTTATGAGTGCACAATCGAGCAACAAATGGAAATTAGCTTGGAAAAGTCAACAATGGATTGAACTGAGAGCACACATGCATACAAGTTGTTTTCTATATATATGTGTTAGTTTCGGCTCAACTCAGCTCATATTTCAGCGCCAAAATGTTCCTTTTTTGCATCATATGTGAACAGCTTTGATTTTGTTGTATACAAATGTAGAAAATTTCATATTTGCAGAACGAATGTGTGTCTATATGTATGTTTATGTGTTCTCATGTAATTTGAGTGTTTTACATTTATTGGCGCCATGTATGGTACACGGACATTCAAAATATCTAGCGTACGCCAGAACAATGTCAAAATTTTCCCTACGTATAAATAAATACACGCGTGTATAAATACATATACATATACACAGCTGGCAAAAAATGTGATATATGTATATATGTATGTATATGCACATGTGTGTATTTATATTAGCCTACGAAATTTGATCGCCTTTGTTTGCCGTCGATTTGGCAAGTCAAATTAACGGTAAAAAATATAGAGAAGAAGAAGCATTAAAAGAGTACATCATTTTGAACCATTTCTCAAATCACAGCTTCCCATTATCTTTGACATTGTTCACCGTTATGGAGGCACAATTTGCGTGGCAAAGTTTTACAACAGAATAGTTTAAAGTGGGTGTATATATGTGTATGTAAAGAGTTTATGAAAGCTTTAAATTTAAGTTAAAGAATTAAGAAAGAAATTTGAAAAATTTCACGAAAAACAAAAAACAAGAGACTCATGAAAATTTCGAATAACAATTAAATGAATTGTGATTAAAAGTTCTAATAACTTTAGAATTCGAAATAAATTTAGGAATTCTTCGAACGGAGTATAAATGCCGTCCGAAAATTCGAAAAAAACTAAATCGTAAAAAGTCTCGAATGACTCGAAAAAATAATTTCAGAACAAAAATTATAAATTCCGTTCAATCAAAATTATTTATTTATTTATTTATTTATTTAAGTAATTAAATGCGATAAGAATAAAAATTTAAATATAAATGCAAATAATAAATATACATACGTAGGTATGTATGAGTAAATATGTAAATGCAAAACTGAAAAAAGTATTTTTGACTGATTTACATATATGTTATTTATTATATAAAATGCATTTTCTGCTCAGTCTCTTATTTATATTCGAACATTTGTATAAACATTATTAGGTGAAAGCTTAATGGCCTTAGCTGCTCTAGTGGAATTACATTTTCGTATAGTCACTTTACAAATCACTTTCCAAAGTCTGCTAGCCGTGTAGTCTGCTCTGCCATTTCAATGTATAATGCCTACCGCACATGCCTTTGCCCTTGAATTGATTGACAGATTGCTGTCGATTATCTGCCCGCAATTATTATTGAATCCAAAGTTATTTTCTATGAAACTGCCACATTATTTAATTTAAGAAATAAAAGAAATGAGAAGAAATTAAGCAGACGAACGGACTTTGAGATATTTCAGTAGGAATTGTGGGAAGAACAGACAAGAGTAAATTAATTAAATTAATATATTTAAATTCGAAAAAAATCTCACAAATTGAAAAATTTAAAACATAATTAAATACCAAATTACGAACTTCTAGTTCCTCCGGCTACGTATTAATGATGCGCAAACAAATGGATTTATTATGCTTGAAGACGCGTTTTCGAACAGCCAAGCGTCATCTGCTTATTTTAATGCTTTTCGCCCTTATTTACAACAATAACAACAGCGAACATAATGACGTGACTATCATTACGGCGCGTTTTATTGTTGTTCACAATTCTTTCACATTTGTTTCGCATTTATTTTCATCTATCTCTTCAATTTTTACATTCACCCGCAAACGTTTTAGCAAGCATAAAACATTGAATTTTCGAAATATGCTATGTTCCTGTGGATGATATTTAAACCCGTCAAAGGAACAGGCCCGGGTAGCCAGCACCGGTGGGTGGCAGAACATCGTAAAAATTGAATCTTTTGCTGTCATTTTGAATAAATAATGTCATTGTGTATTTGAAATTGGTGTGAAATTGAAATTGATGCCGACAAGCTGGCGATTTATAAGTCATTGACGCAAACAGAGAGTGAGGGTTAGCACAATGAGAAGAGAGAAAAAGGTGTTTTCTTATTGATATTGCTTTGGACGGAGTGTTGTTAAAGAAGAAGACGAAGAAGTAGAAGTGAAAGCGTTTCCCTTTAGACTTTGAAATGTAAATGAGTGGCGTCACGTAAAAGTGAAATTTTAATGAAGTTGTTGTGTTGAATTTTGAATTGAATTTTGTTAAACTTCCTTGCGCTTTTCAATGAACACTGGTATCCTAATAGATCAAAATTTAATCAATTTGAATTTAATGAGTGTGTATTTAATCAAAAATTGTAAAAGCGAATACAAATTTTAGAAAATGTATTGTTGAAAAAAGAAGTGATGAACTGCAAATAAATTAATCTCTACCTTTTTTCCATACAAAAATCGTGCGTTCAAGGTTAGGGCTCAAAAAATTAAAACAAGTGTCTCGAGAAAATTATGGTTCAGGTCTGTAAAATACTGAATATTCAATTGTCATAAATCATTCAGAAACTTGTTGTAAATTGAGATCTAAGTTTGCTTGAGTTGAGTTAAATAATTATTAATGCCATACAAAAGAATGTGTTATTTTCTAACCGACCATGATCAGCTTAGACACGAGTTTCCAAACTATTATATTGCATTTGAAAGTCTCTCACTTTGAGTAATAACTCCATTTCCCATTGACTTTGGAACTTTACTAAAAATCGGGTTTTAAAATTCTCAAACTCCTTTCTACGATACTTTCCACCAAGAACCACAATCAACACACAACATAAATTAATACCGTTATGCCAACAAACTATTGATGTTAGTATTTTATACACTTCTCTTACTTTTCAGCGATAAAAGCTTAGAATTTCCCTCAGAACTTTTCTTAAAGTTTCCAGTGTTTGTATTTCACTTTTACAAATGGCAAACAAAAACAACACAGAAATAACAAACCACAACTTGTTTCAAGTGAAAATATAAACAAATCAAACAACAAAAACAATTAAAACAATATGTATAAAAGCAAAATATATCATCCGTGCTAACTAAAGTTATTGTGAGTATGGGTTTGTGTAATTTAAAATTTTTGTATGTGTGAACTCGGTGATTATTAGTGGGCAAAATATTAAAGTCTATGTTAATTTAGGCGAGCGTAATTTTCTCATTTAAAATATTTTTTTACTTGCCATGATACGTTTTGTATTTTTTCCTTTTCCATTACTTATTTTTTTATTGTGCCCTATTTACTTGGCAGGTAATTAAAATATTTGTAAGGGCAAAATATTTGATTTAACTTATTTCCTGACTCTTTTAGGTTACACTAATTACACGCATACAAATAAGCTTATTAAACAATTTTCAACTTTTAGAAAATCGAGTTATTTGTATGTTAATATGTATACACGCAGTAACGAAAAGGTTGAATTGTGATTTTAGAGAAATCCAATTTCAAAGTCTCTCTTTCAGGCGCCACAAAAAACTTTGATTTAACAAAAAGTAAGAAAAAATACATATACCAGGTGTGTTTGATGAAGTGTGCCGGTTTTACTAGTAGATGTCGCTAGCTATGATTTGGCATGTATGTAATTTTTTTCTATTGACATTAACCTACAAAAATACGCAAGTCACATTCCGCCAAAATAATAGCGTCATACTTGTTTACCTCAGTGAATATGTCGAGTTTCGTTCCAAGTAAATCGCATTTGCGGCATTCGTTGCTTTTCTTATTTCATCAAAAGAAAAAAGCAGCTGAAGCTTACGAGTTGTTAAAACCTGGTGAAACGGTGAACACGGATCGCCTTTTTGTCTGGAAATTACTAAAAATCGATATAGAAATTTAAAATATTTAACAAAGCCTACAACTGTGACAGCCACCCATTCAAATTTTTTACATTAATATAAATTACAAAATAAATGCAATGTTATATTAATTTAAATAAATATTTTACTGAAGGGTTGCCAATTTCGACCTTGAGACCTCAGTTAAAAAGGCAATAAAATCAAACCCATATAACAATTTATCTTTGAAATTAAAATTTATTCATGTGGTCCTGCTTGTGAGGGAAAATGTATTTCTTATATGAAAGCAATATAATGCGGTGTACTATAAGTCCATCAGCCGTTTGGAGGCGGTTTAAAGCTGTAAGTCCCTTCATTTGATGGAAAAAAACAGCAAGAAAACACCACAAATTAGAGAAGAAGCTCGGCTGAAAATCGCTTAAGCGGTAAAAAATGCTATTCACTAATAGTTTATTCCTCTCTTTACCGCTTTTTTAATACTTGCTTATCTTATTTCCCCTTTTCCTACCAAAGTGGAAAAATTCCAAAATTGCTTTAATACACACATAAGTGCATAAATATGAACGTGTGTATGAGTGTACTTCGCAGATTTATACAAAGTTTTATTACCTGCTTGTTATTGCTGCACATTTCACATGGGATTATTTAATATGTTTAGTTCGCACAAAGAAATAAAAAATGTGTGTATACCATAAACACTTTAAGCAGATTTATTCGCTCGCTCGCTCGCAAAGTATATTGCCAATTCAGGTGAAATGGTTTAAATTAAAATTAAATTAAATAAAATTTAGCATTTATTTTATTAAGTCATGCAAGCTTAAGCGCTCTTGTATTTTGCCAAATAGTGTGAGAATTTGTTTTTAACTGTTATTTTTCAAACAATCTAGGCTTTAATTTTTCTATGATTTCTTGCAGAAAAGTGATCCCTTCACCCTCTTTCGCTAATTTTCACTCCCGCTCTCTCATTTTTCCATCTCTTCCACTCTCCTTAACTTTACCCCTTTCCTCGTATATTTACATATATTTATATAATTTATATATATAGGTATATATATTAATATAGATGTCTTTCTTTATAATCAGCATTAACTATCATCTTCACTTCAAGCAGTCTCTTAAAAGCAACTAAAAAATCACTTTAGCTTTAATAAAAATATGCAAATCTTCATTTGACATGCAAAGTGTGCATGGCTTTACCTAAAACAAACTAGAGTACTCGTAATTATCAACAGCTAAGAGTCAACAGTAAAGCTTTGCGAAATTCTTGAATCAATTTAAAAATGAAATTTATTTTGCTTTCTATTCTATTCTGCGTGCGTGTCACACACATAACATGGATTACTGCCAGTATATACACGTATGTATGCATGTTGATGAATGTAATATATTTTCTTTTAATTTTCGTTGAGCCATATTGAAAGGGACTTATTACATAGTTAAAACAATGAAGTGTTTAAAATATATTTTACTGCATTTTGAAATTTATGCTCCATTTTTTATAATAAGAATTATTTTTAATTAACACAGATACCTTTTTAGGGAATTTTTTCAATCAGTTTATTTCCTTTTATTTTTCTTACTTAATTAAATTAAATTAATTAATTTTATTATTTTATTTTATTTTATTTTTTATTTTATTTTTTTATATTATATTATCTTATTTTATTTTGCTTTATTTTAATATATTTTATTTTATATTAATTCAATTTTTTTATTTTATTTTGTTTTACTTCATATTATTTTTTTTTTCTTTAATTTTTGTTTTAATTGATTTAATTTAATTTTATTTTTTTTCTATTTTAATTAGTTTTATTTTATTTTTTTATTTCGTTTTATTCTTTTTTTTATTTATTTATTTTTTTATCTTACTTTATTTGCTTTATTTCATTTTATTTATTTTATTCTACTTCATTAAATTTTATTTTATTTTGTTTTCATTTTAATCTTTTTATTTTACTTTATTTTAAACTTACCAAAAGCATCGTACAGATTTGGTTTACAGTTAGGTAAATAATCCTCGAGATGTGTAGTAGGTTTTGTTCCAAAATTTCAATTAACTAATTTCTGAGATTTGAAGTTAAAGAATTATTTGTAAATCTAGTTGTTAATTGTGGTAATTTGTAGCAATTTTCATGCAGTTTAATACTTTATTTCCACTCTGTTTCCATTTTCAACAACTTTTCGTTTTGAATTTATGCTTGAAAAGAATAGCACACTTATTAAACTGTAACTTTTTTTTTAATATTTTACACTTAACACACTTTGCACTACTTTAAAACATCTATTTAGTTTTTGAAATTTTTTATTTTTATTTTATTTTATAATAATATTAATTTTCAATTTTTTTAATATTTAAAATTTGTATGTATATATAAAACAAGAAGTGATTTTTTTATATTTCCACTAGTCAAATTATTTATCACTTCTTTTTTTGCGATTTCTTTTAATCAAAAGTTTCTACCACTTGTCAATCAACCGTTGTTTTTTCGCGTTGAAGGATTTCATACACGTCTGATAGCGGCGAAACCGCGCGAAGGACTAAAAGTTTGTAGCTTCAAGTTCATAGCAAAACGTTTACCAATCGACGCACGATTACCTTACACACCGAAAAACAACACAAGCAACACGACAGGCGAAACTTGCGATGAAAAGAAAGGGAAAACATGCAAAAAGCAACAATTTCTCATATAAACAAATCATAAAGCGTCTCAGTCGCAGCAGCAGCAGGGGCTGATGAACTGTGGACGTTGTCTGCAGTGGAGTATGTGGAACAAAAATTGTATGAATAAAGGGGCAGATGAAGGTGAGGAAGAGAGCCAAAAAGCACGTGGTGGACTCCATTGTCTTGACGGTTAAGCAGGTTGTTTTTGCAAGCGGATGTGCAGTTAGTATCTGAAAGCTATGACTTTCCCATTCACTAGTTCAGATAAGCAAGGATAAGCAAGCGCCATTTTGGCGCGTCTTTTGATTTTCAATGTTCTAAATGAATGTTGTGATGCTTCCGAGACACTAAAGACATAATTAACCTTTAGCTTACGCAGCATGTCTGCTGGAGAACTTTCAAATGTCCAACAATGGGGACAAATAAACTTCATCTGCGTAAAGTTCAGTGACCAACAAGCACATTGGCGGTAGGACGCGCAATTTTGACTTTCTTTATGAAATTATATCGCCCACTTTCACCGTTAACTGGTTTTGCTAAGCGACCATTGCTCGTTTGCTGAGGTTTCACGCTCTCACCGCACACAGGCACACTTATATATGCTGCAACTACCCACCCAGCAATATTCGCCAAGATGCATGTGTGTGTGTAAGTATATTGCACAATCTCACCCAAATATTTTGCATACAAATGAGCTTAGCGTTCGGATGGGTCTACGTAGATATGTGTGTGTTGTCGCGGATTGACGCGCTTCGCAATATTCTTCTTATTTCTTTCCTTGAGTTTAAGTTCGCTCATACGTGTACTATGAAATCTGCTTATGTATGACTTATTGGCATTCACTCGTTTTTCTCTGCTTCTTCGCTATTGCGCGGTGCGCATCTTCTTCACATCATATGTCAAGTATTTTAATTAAATAACACACGTCTTGTAAGCTGACAAATTTCTTTTAATTTTTGTCAAGAAAAAAATGTTGTGCGCAAAATGTTACGAATCTTCACTAAACACTTTGAACCGAAATTCGAATGTACTGCTGAGAGAGTGGAGTTATAGTATCGCTGGCATAAGTCTCAGGCGCGGAACATTTTCCCTCTATATTGGACGAGAAATACCGGCTAATCGCAAAGCTATATTGACATGCGACTACCCTCCAAACTAAAGTCGATGCTCATAGTTATTAGTATCTTATAAGATTTCATCCCCTCGGTACGAACCTCTAAGGTTTTCTCTTTTATGTGCTACAAGTCCCCTTTTGCCAGCATACGATGACATAAGGTATTATTTAAGCCTCCTCCGGTATTAAGTAATGAAAGAGCTAAGCAGAATCTCCAACTAGCACTTTTTTTCTTTCAATTACCTCCTTCGTCTCTAGATTCTCAAAACTATAAGCGAACACCAATCTGCTATTGGGTATTTTTCTGGCAGCAGGTGCAACACAAAACTCTTCACTCTACCAGGGTGCTACTGACCTGGGCAATAATGGCATATACAATTTTTTACATACATATTCCGCTTGAGTGCTGACAAGCTGTGGAATTTTTACTTCTTTGCTCTACTTTTTGCTTCGCAGCTCGTTTTTTATTTAGGCTTTTCGGTTTTGTTTTCTGACATTTCAGACAGTATTTATGAATAATGGATTTGTGTATATATGTGCGCATTATGTACACGTTGCTCTTATACGTGTACTTATCAGCATACATATGAATGGATGTACGTGGGTGCTGTAAGCTTGTGTAATGACATACATAAGATAAATGAACTCATAAGCGAATATGCGAATATGTTTCAACACCATAATATATGAATATCCTTGAGAGAAATATAGTAGTACTGGTTTACAGTTTTACATGCCCATGCCGTCTGATATGAGAATTATCTGTAAATGCCGGAGGAAAAATAAACTAGAAATAAATTTGCTTACAGCAGAACCCGAACCTTGAATCAATTGCATGATATCAACCCATTACAACACGGTTGTCAATTATATACGAATAGTAACTACAAGCTGCGCACTGCAACAGACCAAATTATTATTATGCCCGTAACTGGTGATTGCATTTGCCAACAATAGGTACTAGTATTTAACTGGAATTTTAGCACACTAGTTGGGCTTTTCACTGCAGTGTATATTCCATAAATCTACATATTTTGAAACTTTTTTGTTTTTGGAAGGAAGGGAAATTGGCAGAATTTTACCTTCATTCCTCCCTTCCTACCTTCCTTTTCGCCGGGATTAGCAGCAAACATCTGTCAGGTGTATAATGATTCACGAGGCAACAGGGTCTGCAATAACAACATCTAATGCCCGTAAACACTGCAAAAAGAAGATGAAAAAAGGTAGATGGTGAAGTAAAATAAGCAGCAGATTAGTTTTAGCCTATTTTCAGGTAAAAAGTGCCCTTACTATTAAAAGAATAGACACTAACGCAGCTGGTACAATATGAAAGAATTTAGTGAAGACATTGTATGTATGTACGTATACCTATACACATACACGTATGTATAAGTACATGTGTATGCACATCAGTGTATAAAATGTTGGGTGAAGACTCCAAAGTAGAATACGAGTAATTTCTTGAAAAGCTCTTCAATTACCATGCATAATATATAAGCTGATTTTCTCTGCACCTATGTGCATTATGTTATTACGCATAAGAGTGACTTTGGGATTAACAGCAATTTTATTATGCTTTTTAAATTAGAGTTTATTTGGTTAGAGTCTTATATTGTATGTTTATAAAGCACTGCTTAAATTTACTAAGTTTTTCCAACAGTATAATTATTAAAGAGTCATATCCGGAAAGTAGGTATACTGAAGCTCTCAAGAATGGAGGGATTTAACTTTATCCATGTTGGCAACACGGTAGTGTAGGCAGACTTCTCCACTTTGCAAGGAGGCCGGTTCAAGGTCAGTACGTTAAGAACTGTCGACGCGACAACACATTTTGTCAACAATGTCAATCACGTCTCCCGCTAAGTGCGAATGGTGATAAAGTTCGTTTAAATAGGATGTCCCGAACCATCTCAGGCATTCCCCTGATCTAGCACCTTCAGATTACTATGCCTTTAGCTCACTGAAACTGCAGATGGGTTGGAAGGTTTTCAACTGACGAGAAAGTTAACGATGGAGGTGGAGTGAGGGCGTAGGTGTTAACAGATAACATCGCTTCACCACATGCGTAAATTCAGTGCACGTACTCTTTGGATAACCTTTGTTATTGCTTATTAGAACTTCACTATAGCCAGAGCCTAAGTGTGCGCTAAGTTTTATTTCTAGCTGGGAAATTATCCAATCCGGCACTAGTAATGTAACTACACATTTATTTATTTGCTGAAAAAGGTGATTGCCTGTTCGAAAAAATTGTATTAAAAAAATGGTGAGACAAAGAATCGTTATGCTTTATTTGCCACCGTTTGAAAATTTTTTAAGAGTGGAAAAAACCAAAATTCGCATCAGCTGAGTGGGAAGCAGTGCCTACTAACATATGGCGGTTCGAAGGTTCGAACGTCGTTTATAAAGGATCGGCATCCGACTGAAAACCCCACTTTTCTTCTTTATTCTCCACGATTTAATGTAGATTGCAGAAACCCGTTATACGAGGCGACCCCTGTAAAGGTAGTCTTTCAAGTGAACTCTTCGGTAGTCTTGTGTGGAGTTTTGTAATTTCTGCCAGCTCAACTCACAGTGCTCCTGTGTGCATAACTTCTGCTATATTCATTAGCCCGCGTTTATATGAGACACACTTTATAACTTCCTACAATGCGAAAAGTTTTACAATTGTAAAGAGTGAGGCAAAGAGGAGAATAAGAAGAGCCCAGCAGAAAAAAGTTAACAAGAAAAAGAGGGAAATTCAAAGGCTTCAGCAAAGTGGGTGGAGACTGGCGAACAAACTTTTCATGGCGCTCTCACCCCTCTCCAAATACCAAATTAAATTGCATAAAGTGCAACCACAAAACTGCTAAACGCAGAACATTTTTGTGAGAAAACCTTCAAAACTTTATAATAACCATAATTGTGCAATTAAGTCATTTCATTTCGCCATAATATTCATTGATTGACTGCCTACGCATACCCATACACATCCACACCCACACACACGCAGGAATGCAAGACAAATTGCAATATAAATTGCATCATCTCAACACAAAGTGAACACAGATCGGGCCGGAGCCATTGCAAGTCAATACAGAATCAGGAAATTCGAAACTTATTTTCTTCTAGTGAAAACACAACAACAAACATTTGTTTTGCAACAAAATGAAATTCAAATTTCTCTCGCGCACATTTCCGCTACGCGACTATTATTTCTATGTGCCACAGCTTTGTTTGGGTTCAATGGGCTTTTGGCCGATAGACACGTGTCGGCAGCAGGCAGCCAATGTCGGCGCTTGGATGAATCTCATCATTTTGGCCATTGGCGTTTTTACCGAGATCCACGCAGGCTGCACTGTGCTGCGGACGGATTTGGAGCTTGCTTTGGACACACTCTGCCCGGCTGGCACCTCTGCTGTGACTCTGCTGAAAATGACTTTGATATATTACTATCGGCAGGATCTGGCCTGGGTGTTAGAGCGGATGAGGAGTTTGGTATATGAACGAGATGGTGAGGTCAAAAATCCAAAGTTTCAGCCACATAAAATATTGTAATGGTTAATGTAAGCTAGGGAAGGTTGTTCTATACTGTATTATTTAACACCAAAGAGAATTGGAGTGCATTTCCAAATATGTTTACATTATATAGAAATTTTATTTAGTTTCCCAAAATGCATTTTTCAAAATTATTTTTTTTTACAAAATTGTTTCCTTTTTTTTGTTGATATACAATTTACTTACACATTTTTGTTTTTATAAAAAAAAATCATACATATATTTTTTTTAACTTTTATTTTTTGACCTTCTGCTAAGCGATTCTATCTCTCTACTTGGTGATTTCCTTCCATCTGTGTATATGTATCGTTCTAGTGTCAATAAATCCCGTTAAGAAGCGCATCATACGCGCCCATGCCGTTATGGCGGCACGGCTGAACTTCATTCCGTTTGTTATGGGTTTCATTACGTGCACCTCGTACAACCTCAAGCCACTGCTAATCACATTGATACTCTATATGCAAGGACAACAGCCGATGTGGAAACTGCCTTTCAATATGACGTGAGTAATAACAGTTCACGTTGACAACGCACATTCCAACACATATCCAAAATGTCAGGCCTCCGGGGATGATGTGTTTGTGGGGTCATCTCACGTGTGACAATGCATAAATATCTCTGTCTAAGTAACGTTTTTGTCTCTCCTCAACAGCATGCCCGCTTTCTTGTTGCGCGCTCCCTATTTCCCGCTTACCTACATTTTCACCGCCTACACGGGTTACATAACGATTTTCATGTACGGCGGCTGCGATGCATTTTACTTTGAATTTTGCTCGAATGCAGCGGCCCTGCTGAAGCTGTTGCAGGAAGATTTGAAATCTATTATCAGTTTTGGTGGCAGAGGTGAGTCAATTAGCAAGCAAAACGGAAGTCAATGAAAGTTTAAAGCAAATTTGTGCTCGTGCTTGTGTGAGCTTCTCTGGAAGAAATACTTATTTTTTCCTAATAATTACGGAACATTAAAAGTTACTGTGAAAAATTATTAATAAAAATTTCTTTTGCGTGTTTTCTCCAGAAGAACAACTGGTCTTTACAGCGCAGGAATCTACTTTGCTCGAGTGGCGCTTGGTGCGTTTCATAAAACGGCATAATGATATTATAGAGCTCACACGGTTCTTCTGTAAACGCTACACTGTCATCACGCTGGCGCATTTTGTCTCCGCCGGGCTGGTAATTGGGGCGAGTATATTTGATCTCATGACGGTAAGTGGAGAAGCCAGAGTTTACGCAACTATTCCCCTGTGTATAAATAATAAAACAAAGTACAGTGACGTGCAGGAGCTAACTCGCAAAATCTAATACACTGAGGCTTTCACTATGAAGTGGTGAACAGAGGGCAGCATTCTCTTTCTGTGATTTTGCACTGAAATTTTTTAAGCACAGCAGTAAATACGATCGACCGTAACAAAACCAATAAAGCATTGTCTTGACTGATTTCAAACTAGTTTCGAATTAAGCCAGTTCCCACCTAGACGTTAAATGAAGCTGAACTTAATAAAAAAATCACTCATACCTACATATCCTTGCTTTTCATATATGAAGTTTCACTGTCGTCGCAAACAACCTTTTTTACATTAATACACCTGCTGCTTGGTTCTTTTGCTTATCGCTCCAAGATGAGTCTAAACTACGTGTCATTAATTATTTTCCAGTTTACCGGCTTCGGCATTGTCATCTATATTGCCTATACAATTGCCGTATTGGGGCAGCTTTTCATTTACTGCTATGGCGGAAGCTTGGTGGCGGAGAGTGTAAGTACATGTATGTTTTTAGAAAAATATCGACAAGTACCGGAAATCCAATTTATTTATAAAATTTTACAGCAAAAATTATTCGTCCCCACCTAAATATCTCCCTGTTCTTGCTTTTCTAATTTAGTCGTTCTACACAAAAAATTCAAAATTCTTTTATGCTTCTTTTTAGAGCGTTCAATTGGCCACCGTCGCATTTGGCTGTGATTGGTATGCGTGCAATCCCAAACTGCGCCGTTATGTGCTCATGATCATCATACGTTCACAACGCGCCATCAGCATGTCAGTGCCGTTCTTCTCGCCATCGCTGATCACCTTCACGTCGGTAAAAAAGAAAGAGATCTTTTCTCAATTTGTTACTATCTTCAGTTTTATTGCAATTCTTACTTCACAGATACTACAAACATCCGGTTCGATTATAGCTTTGGCCTCTTCGTTCAAATAAGGGGAAAAAGTTAATAACAATAACTAATACCAATAATCGCGTGTTCTTAGTACGTGCAACTGTGGTAAACAAATTAAATTGTATCGCATTAATTTCAATAAGTATTTGCGGCATTGCAGTCGCTCAACTGGATAAACAAGCAAAAAGTTACGTATACGCCGTGGCTCTCACCACTATTTTATTATTATTTTTTCCACATTATAGAAAACTGTAGAAACTTACTGCAAATGTATGTGTGGTAAAGCCGTTTAATTTTCCATAATTAGTGGACAGAGATTAAATATTTTCAACCGTGATTAACTGAAATAGACATTATGTTATTTTAATCAAAAAATATTCGCTCTTTTGCTATAAAACATTGCTATGTACTTGTTACGAATGTTGTAATATTGCACATTAATAGCTGGAAATAAATTTGTTTGTGTGTCGCTATTTTGCATTTTCTAATTTTTTGTTGCCTAGCTTTAATAATACTTACATTTACCACTAATTACTTTTATGCGGCTTGAACTTTATCAAATAGTATTTACAACTTGAAATTAATTAATGAATTGATGCAACAATTTATCTGTCTGTAAATGTAATGTTAAATGAAAATTTAAAATATTCTTGGCATCAGTCGCTAGATCACCTCTCTGTGTCCGACAAGATCCTTTTTGTAAGTCACCGCATCTTTTCGTAGAACTTTCGAGCGTTACCCCTGCCGACCAGCTTCCCAAGTTCCTCTTATTCACGCATCTCGGCCTCAATTCTCGTTATCTACCACGTGTAGTGGTCGTTCGCAACGTTGCGAGGTAGGTAGCCTGTTTCATCTCCACTTCAGCACGGCAATCATTTTTCGCCTTTCCGAAAACCAATATCTTCGTTAACAGCTATACGTGGGAAGCTTGAAATGATATTCCACAGTTTTCTTATATCGAGTTACTCATGACAGCTCTCAGAGAGCAGGAGGACAAGTCGAGTAGAAAACCACTCGCCGCACAGAGGAAAGTGCGTCCGCATAATCGATCTGTTTGTGAATTTTTCAATCTGAAGTCATTTTCCTGTGCTGGAATTAAGTACTACAGATAATAAACCAGCCTCAACCCATTCAGGGATGTGTAGTCATGGAGGCTGAATTTTCCAAAGTTATCTACCGGGGGAATGCAAAAGCTCAGTCCCTCTCTCACCACATTAGCGAATATCACAAGGACTCAGCTTTTTCCGTCCTTGTCCCGTCCATCGTACTTCTTGGACGATCTTTAGTCTTATGAAAACATGAACCAAATGGGCAGAGGCAAATTCCCAATTAAGGGATCGGATATTCGAGATGTTTGCAGTGATCGTCATCAAAAGTGGTGTTACTCATCCGTGGTATTGCGGTGCACAACCTCGCTGGGCGAGTAGGTTTCAATTTTGCAAACACTTATATATAAAAAATAAACAAAGTAAAAATTATAAAATATATATTTTTGGAGAAATATTTAATATTAAAATGAAATATTAATACAAATTATTATTTTTTTTTTGTTCTGTCTTTTTATTATTGTAATTAATAGAAATTATATAAATATTACATGCATATGAAAAAAAATTATACATTTGAAATACATTTTCTATTTCCGGAATTCTTTTGCAAATATCCTGATTGTAGTACGTAAACTACTGTATTCTGTTAACGGTCCAGAGTGCTAATAATTTCATTTTCGGAACCGTGGAGTACGCTAAACACTAAATTACATATATATATGCATATATGTACTCATATGTATGTATGTACGCATATTTTTTTTAATAACAAGCTTAAGACACATTTATTGTACTTTTGTATATAAATATTCATTTAATTTCAAGCTCTATGTTATAGAATTTTCTCTCTCTATCTCTTATTGTTGTTGTTGTTGCAGATTATTAATCCTTAGCTAAGAGTAAAATTCCACAGCTGAATAGTTCAGGGTCGCTTTGGTTGTTTCGGAATGAAACTCATGTAGGCGCTCAATTAGCTGAAGCCACCATCACATCTACTCATACTTTTATGGAGTGTGTGTTTTCACGTTAGAATAACCATGCGAATGTGTGTACTTTTGTAAATTTGCGTAGGCACGCATACAAGTATATATGGTATACCTATTAAAAGCAACGCTGATTTGTGGCGCGTGCAATAGAAATTTTAATGAATGAATTCTCAAGCGACTGCGGCGGCGACGACGTCGAAAGTTGAATGTGTGGTTATAATTGGCGGAAAGGTAGAATTTGCATGTGCTCCTAAGTATTTTTCTCCGCTTCAATTTATAGAACGTTTTAACTTAATAAAAAAGAAAAATAATATTAAAATTTAATTTTGCAATCTTCTCAACTAATTATCACCGAACTTATTTTTGCTTGCAATATTTTTGTAGTTTTGAATTTATTATCACCCTCAAATTGTGAAATTTTTATTTTTTTTTATTTAATTTTACACAAAATCACAGGGAAAGACCAGTAGCTCATATGAAGCTTTTAATTGGCTGCGAAATTTTGAAATTTATTAAAATACTAGTAGTACACTAACAACCAGTGATTTACATCAAAAGGGAATTTAAAATGTGTAAAAATAACATAGTAACCACTTTACTAATGCCAGCATTCATGTAGCACTTTATATCCATATTCCTTTGAGAGCCTTTTCCGTTCTCGTTTTAAAGCTCACCGCATTTTGCTAACCAAAATTGCATTTTAATTGACTTTTTACGAACAAATTTAGCTGTTATTTTACTGAGGTGAATATAATCATACACACACACACATGTGACTTTTCTCTTCCCGTGAATAAATACTTCTTACTGCTACCACTCTCAGTTGCAGCGTGTTCCTCCTATGTTAAAGAGTATGTATATGGTATATGTATATATGAATGTCCTTTGTATATGATTTCTAAAATATCAAAGGAAATAAAATGTAACTTCGTTAAAGTTAATATAATTAAGAGATGTCCTTGAGCTATTACCATCTAACACTAAAAATAATATGAACATCGTGAAGATAAAATATATATACGTATAATACCATACAGTACAGGTTTTCAGAAATAATGTATGTATAATATTTTTTTCACATTTTCTAAAGTACAACTGAACCATTTTAAAATAAAATTGGCACCTGACGATTTCTAGACATAGCTCCTGGTTCAATTTTATTCCGTAAATTTAAAATAAACAAAAAACAGAATAATTTTCAATTTACAGCCACTTATTGAACCGCATTTGTTGGCGACGCAAAACCAACATTGAATTAAATGCACTACAAAGTGTCGCTAATAGCGGCAAGGGTGGTGGGGGAGAGCATTCTAACTGCAGTTCATTCACTCAATCGGCGGTTTTATCGCTCCCTAATTGCAGAATGAAACAAACAACAATTTCCCATATGCAAATCAGCAGGCCGAATAAGCAATTATGCAGTAGTTGCAATGTCACTCGCATACCACAGAGACCTCGCAGGCCTCACAGGCCACAGATGCCATGAACGCAGTGTTGCCGTAGTGATTTTATTAAATGCACCCTTCCCACCTCCCTTCCATCTAAATGGTACGACTGAGTGCTAAAATTATACTACTATTCTGTTGTTGTTTATATTTAGATAAATTTGCCTACATATTTATACATTTATATATACGAGCATATAAATATATGTTTATGTGTTCAGTGTAATGTTATTTGTTTTACATTTTACTTTCGTTTGGTTAGTTGGTTGCGGCTCATTAATGCAATTTAATTACGAATTTGCATGTTGTAAATTTATTGTGCTGTGCACACACTTATAATTTACTTAAATTACGCACCTACCAACAGACATCCGTTTATTGCTTTTCAGTTTTTGCTTTTGGGATTTTGTTTTTGGAGTTTCACGATGTCCTTGCACTGTGAGTTTAACCGTTTTTGTTGTTCTTGTTGCTGTTGTCAAATACAATATTTCAAATTGGTGTTACTAAACTGGCATAATTGGTAAACAACATGCACAAGGTTGAGGTTATGAAAATATTTTGTAATTGTTTTGAACTGCCACAATTTCGAATATGGAAATTTTAGTTACTCAGAGACCAAGGTGGACGGATATTTTGATAAACTTGTCTGATCCGGCAATAGGGTCAACAAGGAATTTCAGGGTTACCGAAGGGTCTTCAGAGCTACTAAGAAAGGGGCAGAGTATCCCTCAAGCTACTCACATGCATATCTCCTGGCAAATGGATGAAGTTCTCAATTCCACTCTGTTCCAAATAAGTGGAAAGTTGATAAAATTTGTGTGATAGTTACGTGAGATGGCCTCACAATATTTTTGGGATGTTCAGCGTTGTATGCCTGGACTTTTTTGATTATCTACTGTACAAAGCCTATTTAGAAGGTGTCAGCCCATTTTTCACTTACGAGCTCTTAAAATTTCGCATTCCCACTGTAGTATTGACTACCTTAATGTCCATTTCATTTACTTTCTCAAATTTAAGTAAGTTTCATAACCGAAAACAATAGTTAATTCATATGTAGACCCTTTGAAATGCCTTAATAATCACTTAAAGTAAGTTAAGTAACTGCAAATTTATATCGAGTTTATTCCCTCAAATTGTAAACCATTTAGCAGCTCGTATATTTCAATCAACACTACAGTACACACCTGGACACGGACACTTGCGTGCTGCCCTACTGAATTGGAAGCACATGCAGCAGTTGAAAACCCTCTAAAGCCACAACAGCACGTAATTTATCGCTCACTGCCTCATTGGAGTGTCCACGTACCTGCATAACAAAGAAGTTTCAAATATTTCCCAACAATGCAAGATTTGAGTGGCAGCCTGTGGGTTTCCTTCTCAAAGCATCACCTACAGTATTCGATTACAGCATGCTTGTCTTAATTCCCAACACCTTTAAATATTTATTGGTCTCGTTCATCTTCAGTGCTTACGCAGCCCAGTGTGTCTGCTGCCTTTGTTGGCGTGTACCATAAACACTACCTGCCGACGATTCATTTCTCTCAACCCTGCGGTGTCGGTCGACGAGTAGATTTATTACCAACATACACACATAATCTTTACAGGAGTAACAACACTAACCACTTTTAGACATAGTAGTTGGCTCATAAAGCCATAAAGTCTAAATAGAGAATGGCATGGCAAGAAAAACAAGTAAAAATGGCTCGGCTAGGCAAGAGGGGTAGACAGTTGGAGAGATAAAATGCTGTGTGCCATTCAGACAGCTAAACACAAAACCGCATACATACTTATTAGAAGAGAATACGGTTTCCCATACAAGTCACAGTGCCACATTGCTAATAAAAATAAGGAAGAAACACAAAATCTAAGCAAAAATCGTGATTAATAAATGATTTACTAAAATGTTTTAAAAGCTGTTTCAGTTTATTTATTTTATTATATTCTATTTTATTTTATTTTACTTTATTTTATTTTATTTTGTTCTATTTTATTATATTTTATTATATTTTATTTTATTTTATTTTATTTTATTTTATTTTATTTTATTTTATTTTATTTTATTTTATTTTATTTTATTTTATTTTATTTTATTTTATTTTATTTTATTTTATTTTATTTTATTTTATTTTATTTTATTTTATTTTATTTTATTTTATTTTATTTTATTTTATTTTATTTTATTTTATTTTATTTTATTTTATTTTATTTTATTTTGTTGTATTTTATTTTATTTTTTTTTTATTTTTTTTATTTTTTTTTATTTTATTTTGTTGTATTTTATTTATTTTTTTTTTATATTTTATTTTATTTTATATTATTTTATTTCATTTTTTTATATTTTATTTGACTTTTTAGTGGAAATTTATGGTACGTTTGTGTCGCAATTGGCTTAGTTTCGCCTGAATTATGAGATATGAGAATAAATCTAATTTATCACAAAAGCTTGTAACGGTAGTAAAGTACTTAACAATGACCATATCTCTGTCGCTTATACGATGTACACACTTATGTACTTACATATATATTATTGCGATGCCAGAGTGAGGATAAATCCAATTTCATGCTTTGCTTTATGACAGGAAAAGCTTAATTTCATTTCATGGCGGTAAATTTAACAACAAGTGGTAAGAAGAGGAGAAAGAGGGGCTGATGGAGAAGAAAAACTAAAAATTAGAATAGTGAACATCGGCAAAGAGAAGTGTGTCTTCTGCTAAAGTAGGAATATTTTGAAGGGTTTCTGCCAGTTGGCCATTTATGACTGCGATTAATATGTCCATTTAAAGCCACTCAATTAATACATAAAAAATTAGTTTGCCATGTCACTGAATGTAATATCAAAAACATCCATTACCAAAAATAATCGGAAAGCGTCAATTTGTATGTGCTTGCCTCAAATACATCTTCCACTTTTATGTCTGAAATGAAAGTAATCTCATAAAAATCCAATAGCATTTTAGGGTGGCTTTGCACTATATGTACCATCTGCTCAAATATAAACGAGACTTTATCCATAACTCGACAAGGACAAGTCATATGGCCATACTTTTCTTTGCTTAGGTTGGCAGGACTGTTATATGTTTATATGTCTAATTTGAGCGCGATCTGTCACATAGTTTTTTTTTTTACGGCACTATAAACAAATCAACCTCGAGTGTGTTTTTCGAATTTTACTATGGAAATTAACGTTGAGCCAAAGAGTTTGTTTGAAATTTTGTTATTCCAATGGAATAAGTGCGACGGACGCAATGAAAGTGTTGCAGAAGGCATATGGGGAGTCTTGCCTATCACGTGCACGTATTTTTGATTGGTATAAGTCGTTCAGGACGGCCGTACATCGCTGGAGAACTTGCCCCATGATCGTCGTCCAGCAACGTCAATAAACGAAGAAAACGTCAAAAAAGTAAAGAAAATTGTGTTGGAAAATCGTCGTGTGACTGAAAGAGAGATAGCTAGTGAGCTTAACATATCAAATGGATCCGCTCATAGCATTATTCACGATGTTTTGGGCATGAGACGTGTGTCTGCTCGACTTGTTCCAAAATTGTTGCTCATACGCCTCGTCTTGTACGCGATTATTTGACCAAAAACAACGTAAATATTGTTCCGCAAGCACCGTATTCACCCGACATGGCACCATGTGACTTTTTTCTTTTCCCTAAACACAAATTGCCGCTTCGTGGAAAGCATTTTCAGTCCATTGAAGTCAAAAAAGAGAATTCGAAGAAGGAACTGAAAGCCATACCTAGAAGTGTTATGAAGATTGGAAAAAAAGATGGCATATGTGTATCGCCTCTTATGGTGACTATTTTGAAGGGGATAAAATAAATATTGAAGAATAATTAACCGTTTTTGTTTTATTGAGTCAGTCTCGTTTATATTTGAGCAGAAGGTATATCTCTCCATTTGTGGAGAAAATATCACGGCGCCCTTCATAAATCGCTGCCGGCTGCTCACATCGTACAAAATATCTTGCCATTTCATTTGAAAAGTTCATCATTTTTTATTTGCTTGCTCGCAGCCTTTGTTAATTATATTTGTTGTTGGTGGCAACAAGTGAAAACTTTAGCACTTTTTCTGCACACACCGGGTAAGTTGGTGACAAATAAAACAGAAAACGGAGAGAGGAGCCTTTGGAAATAGCAGAAGTCAACGGAATAATTGAAAAACTTTTTTCTCACTCCCTTTTGTAAGAGCGATGCTTACGTGTGTATCGTTAGTGCATTGGCAGTGACAAAAAAAAAGCGGAAGGAAATTGTTGGTAACTCGAGTGGAACTTCCAAATGGGCTGTGAAGTGATCCTAAAATACACTTGTTTTAGGTTAATAATGAATAATTAATAATACTCTCGACATAAACTGTCTCCGTTCGATCCTAAAATGACTTCAAACAAGCTCCGATATTGTCCTTAAAGAGTATGGAACTAGTCTAACCACGCTTATTGAAAATGATTCCGTATCTTTAAAAATCGTAAACTATCAAATAAATAAATATATTTGAATATATCCACAATCCACATGAAAGGAAATATTTGAAACATTTTTTAAAATAATATTTGTCTTAAAAGCTCTAAATTTTTGACATAAAAATCTAAAAGTTAAAAACATTTTATTTTTAAAATTTGCTCAAAGCACTTTCATTCACGCCTTTTCAAAGACAACTTATGTTTATTTATTATTTCATTTTCAATTTTCATACTGACTGCTTCTCCACCTCTTTTTCGATACTCGTATATGTATGCAAATTTCATTGTAAGCATTTCTCCCCTTGTATAAAAAATCTTTGTTACTATTTTTATGTATCAGAAAACAACATGGAATAAATAAGTGTTATGCATGCCACATGTCGCAAGCCACAGGCATTACAGTTAACTAATATTTGTTTTGACATAACTTTAATTCACTTGGCATCGATATTTAAACACACTCCAATAGCCAAGCAGGCAAACGCCTACACCAAAAAACTTAATAAATGAAATATTGAGAGCAGGGAGCAGCAGCAGCAGTAGCAATAGCAATAGCAACAGCAATAGCAACAACAACAACAATTTGCATTCAGCCTTTTGTAATGCAAAATTTGTACGCGTCATTGCATAAATTTTAATTAAAGAACGGAAATAAAGAATCGAAAAACATCGACAGCCGACACAATAACAAATAACAAGCGAATGGCAGGCGGTTAGGCTTGTTTTCTATATTCCGTTATTTTTTGTGGACTCTTCTTCCCGCACTTCCTTCATGCCGCCCGCTATCATACGTGTATGATTGTCATTGGCAGCATCTCATCTATTATTTAATGCTTCATTGGGCTCTCTCTCTCTCTCTCTCTCATTCTATTAATACAATATCTACGTGAGTGCGTGTGTGTTTGTATTTGTGCTATAGCGTTGTTGTGCCGCACAGCAGTCGCTGTGTCGGGTGTCATGTTGTTGTTTACTCATAACTTGTGTTATCATTACTTTGTTTTCTTTCTTATATTCTCTATGTGCATACACTTGTATGCCTGTTAGTATGTATGTATCAGCAACAGTACGCAACAGACTGTAAGGAACTTTTACGTGTCGTTGGATATGTCAAAAACTGTTATAACTGTTGTTTAAAGTGAAATGCACTGCCTGCGAGCAGAGGAAGAGACGAAGAGTAAAGAGCCTGATAAGAGTCAACAACAAAATGCTCACTTAAGTAAGCTTGAAAAAAGCTATGAAATTGCGCAATTAAAAAGTGGCAAGACATATTGGAAATTATTATTATACTTTAAGATGGTGGAAAGAGAATATTTCCATCGGCGGATGCTAAAAACGATGGCTTCCAGGAACGATATTTAATAGATTGTATTTTTATATCATTTTTGATATAATTGAATTTATATGAAAAATATTTTAATCTTTAGCATTGGCTTGTTTAGCAGTGGAACACTGCGTATACGTAACTTTTAGTTTTGTTGAAGTAAATAAAAGTGCTCAAGCAGAGGGTGTGAGAGACATTCTCTCTGCTTGTATGAAAGGCATACTCCGTGGTCCCTTTCAAATCAATCCCGTCCCGATATAATACACTTGCGCTGGCGCTTTTTCCTATTCTCGAAGTAGTTCTGTCATGCACATTTCAGTATGTCCTTGAGTTCTTTCGATTTTTATTTCCTCAATCGTAGTATTACCTATACGACCTTCTAGTAAGTACTCATGATATATTATATTATGGTAATCTAAAACAGAGCGATTCGACTTTAACATTTAATTGCATTAAGTGGGTTTTTTCGTTGTTGGCCTAGACGTCATAACTATTTTTATACCTCCACTTCGTCCCCAGTTATGATCTTTTAAGCAAATCAGTATCATTATTGGTTTCATTCATGAAATCCTGAGCTATTCTCATGCACACGGTGTTTAAGTTGAAATTTAATCGAAAAACTCGGATGGTATTACCAACTGGCTTGCCGACATCCTCAGCGACTTCCCTGATAGTTCTTCGAAAATCTCTTATAACCAGTTTCTTCATTTTCGTAACTTCATTAAGTATAAGTTTAAGTTAATTAAATTTATATTTACTCAAACTTTTAAACGCCAAGCAAGTGTCTGCCTTTAGAACAACGGAAAATCGATGAAAGAAAAATGTTCAAGAAAACACTGAATTACGCGATGGATATGCATTGATAATTGTGAATAAGTGTGAAAAGGCTAGAGAAGAAAAGATTGAAACACTAATCACTAATGAGTAACTACGAAAACGTTGGCATGAAGGCAATGGGTATTAATTAATGCGCCAAGACGCCGGGGACAGTTCACTGGCATTAACGACATACAAACAAGTCTTAATTCTATAGCTAGCGCAAGAGCCTTTCGTCTGCTTTATTTAGCACTTGTCAGATATACGATTTAATGGAGAACTCTTTACATATACATAAGTATATCACACATACGTATACATATATGCACTACAGGGTGTGCGATAATAACGATGCAAACATTCGCAAAGGCACTTTTAGTCCGACTTTTTTTGTTTCACTTTGCTTCGAAAAGATGCTTCAAAAATAATTGTCAGCTATCAGATTTACGAAACTCTTTTGAAGCCACACTAACTTCTTTGTAAATGTTCTATTCTTAGCCCTCCTGCTCTTACCCTCCTTTTTTATCACTTTGAAATTTTAGCCCAAAGTACTCAACGAAAATAGAGAAAGAAGAGAAATAAAGTTGTTGACTGGACACCGGCGGGTAAGGTGATGCGCCTGTATTTGCTATTTAACAACATTAATCAGCCACATCCGATTTGGCTGTGATTTTCAATCGCTAATAATGGAGGAATGTCTTTTGGAACTAATTAATCAGTATTTGTTACTTGCTTTTGTTGTTGTTGTTTTCGGAACACGCGCTTTATAAATGAATGTTGCATGTCTAAGAGTAAAATTTACTGATTCCACGAAAAGACGAAAATTGAAATAAAAATACAAGAAAAAAATCATATAACATTTTGCTTGTTATTTATGCCGCCGTTTCGCACTTTGCGATTTACCAAGCGATAGCTTCGAAACTTAAAGGCCTTTCAGTGTGAAAAGGAAAAAAATATTTAATTTTTACTTTATTTGGTTTTGTGCTGCTTATACTTTGCTGGCGTCAATTAAATCCTTTAGCTTCGGCACTTTTAATCTCCAGCGGAGCCTCGTTTTTTGTTAATTATTTCTTAGCCGTTTACCCCACTCAACAAACTCATGCAAACTTAAGTATAGGTACATATAAGTACTATTATGTGCAAGTGTGTGCAGACACAAAGGCGTTTTTGAATGAATTTCCGTTGGATGGCGGAAATTATTTCGAGATTTTCTTTTCTTTTCCATTTTAATACCTCAAGGGTAATTTTTTGGAAATAAGAGATTATGAAAATTAAACTTAGGTGCATAAATTAATTTAAAAAAAATTGAGCTTCTCAGACTGCCTAGTTGGTGTGCGAAAAATGTTAACTAGGTTTTCTTTTTCCAATGAATGAAGAGAATTAAGGTTTGAAGGCAATCATATCCCGAGAATTTGCTCAAGGAGAATTCAGAAATATGCTCCCCTGGGTGACAGTAAACATTTGCCTTTGTTATATCATCTACTCAACGCTCCTGTTTTACTAACTTTTTATCGCGGCAATGAAATTTGTAGGAAATTAACAAAGACACGTGTCATAATTTCAAGTACAACGGTTTGCCCCGCCCAACCAACGGACTGCCAAATTTGTTATAGACTTTGAAGTGGTAGTAATTAAAGCCACCTGCTGTAGCATACATTCCGGTGTACAGCATAAAGTCTTGTACTCACCTTTTATATATAATATTTACACATATTTGCTTACACAGGCGGTCATTTAAGCCTCGTAAAATCACTTGCCAGCGCATTAAATCTCCACATAATACTCCCAAGTTATGTGAAATAAAGTGTTTTCGAGTGACTTTGTCACGTCTATGGCGACCTCGACGTCGGATTGTAATACATCCTCTGAGACACGTACTCCATGTGCTCATAAAATTATACATGCCTTACTCCCTATCATGTGCGTGCTCGTGCATGCATACGTATGGGTGTATGTGTGTAAGTTATCTGACTAATACATGCGATGCGTAAAGTTTCCATAAGCATTTCAAAGCTGGTAGCATGCGGAGACAAGATAGGGCATAGAGCTGTGTGTGTTATAAATAAATAAAAAGGAAGTAGTGTCCGTTATCAGCCAATATTGGATTAAATTTATTAAGGCACGAAATCAGTGCGCGAACCTCAAAGGTATCTATAGCAAAATGTACCTTTTATTACTACGGCTGCGTCCAAAGGCAGCTGTTGCTTTCAGTCGAACTGGTTGTGCTCTTCTTGATACATCTCAACAATTCGTCCAACACCCTTTAACTTTTTTCCACCCACCGGAACGCCACCTGCACCATGAGCTTCTGGGAGCGCCACAAGCACAACATCTACAAGTACGGCCACATTTATGCCACTCTCTATGGCCTGATGGTCATCAATTACATACCTCAACGTCCGACTAACACGTTTGCGCATCGGCTCGCTAATATTTATGGTCACGCGCTGAGCGTTTGTCTCATTGTGGTATTGCCCATTTATTTTGTACGCAATATTTCCGCACTCACCGCGGCCCGCGATCAACGGGGCCAACTATTGCTGCTCGTCAATTTCGCCAACACGCTGCTGAAGTACATAACTGTTGTTGTGACGTATATTGCAAACTTCGCACATTACGCAGCCATACGCGCTGTCACCAGAGAGCGACAGCAACTCGAAGATGACTTCGATGGTAGTTTACGTGCAGTGCCGGCTTACGACGAGCGTCCGCGACGTCAATTCGAGGCAATGCTGCTCTTTAAGTTCGCCCTCATCAACGCCATGATGGTCGTACAGGTGGGTAATATACTCTTTCAGCACATTACGGGCGCACATCCTGTGCGTGTATACATTGCCGTATACACATTTGTGCTATGGAATTACACCGAAAACATGGCTGACTACTTCTACTTCATCAACAGCAGCGCATTGAAGTTCTACCAGCAACTCAATCAGCAGCTGCGACAGGTGGTGCGCGAGGCTAAGCTGTTACACTATTTCCGGCTATGCGGTCAACGACGCGGCACTGTGCCGCATTTTTGTGGCGTATTGTGCGACCGTCTGGATACGTTGGTCCAGCGTTACCAGCAAATTAATCGGCTGTACCAAGACAGTTTGACTATGCATCAGTTCCAAATACTCGGTCTGGTCTTCATCACGCTCATCAGCAATCTCACCAACTCGTTTATACTCTTCAATCTCTTCGTAAAGCATTCAGGGGCAAGCGCCTCACCAGCCATAGTGCTAAATGCGCTGCATGCCATCATCTTCTACGTGGACACCTACATTGTTGCGCTGGTCAGCGAGAACATCAGTCTGGAAATGCAGAACATTAATCAAACTTTGCGGCAGTTCAATCAGGTGGGCATGCTGGATGTGCGCCTACAACGGACGGTAAGTGTGTGGGCCTTATTGTGTGTTTATGTTAGTCCAATTATTAATTATATATTATCATTCTTTGCTTACCGCGGCGCAGCTGGAAGCTCTCACTCTTTTCATGATGAACAATAAAGTGGAGGTGCGCATCTGTGGCCTCTTCGTGTTGGACCGGAGACTCACATATCTGACGGCGGCCACCGGATTGTCATACTTCATAACGCTCGTACAGTTCGATTTGAATCTAACGTAGCACGTTAAAGAAATTTAATATCGAAACTCAGTAACATTAAAGCACTACATTATAACACATTTCGTTGAAGAAATCAGTCTGAGTGATACTTTGATTTAAATTGCAAACAATTTAGCTTCCCAACTGAGCTCCACCAGAAGACTTACGCGCACGTAAGAGAAAATAGGCGCTGCAAAAAGCCTGAGATGATTAAGAGCTCAACTGTGTAGGCTTAATGAGAAATGAATTACCTAAAAATATATTGAATCTGCCTTTTCAAACAACGCACTGTCAATGTCAGCGAAAAAAAGTCAAACTTTTTCCACTCTGAAATAAATTTGGCGCAGAAAATAAGAGCGCATAATGTTTATTTAAAGACCACGTCAGCTTCATTGCTTCAACTATTCGCTGAAATGTAATTTTTTAAGCAAAAATAGATTGAGTGTGTTTCAGACCGTTTTTTATTTTCATTGCATCTGCGAAGTCAAAGACGGTGGCGGCTTTATAAATTGTAAAATGTATTTATAGCTAATATTAAATTGCCTTTTCCAGTTAGCATTCATCTATACAACCCAATGAAACTTTAACTCTTCAAAAGGTAATATTTGTCCAGTCACTCAGGAAGTAATCGCTGCCTTACGTCCTCTTACACGAATTATTCTGCATTAAACATTATCCCTGAGGAAATAACAATTTTACAACCGCCTAAGGAATGCCCATTGCGTTAACCCTCTACCTGTTTTGGCTTAAGTAAGCGATTATCTCTTACACTTCGAAACAAACAGTCGCGGCGCAATAAATGACATCATCGCTGAATAATAACGATTAACTGTCTCGTCAATCATTACTGAGATAATCTCCAGTAAATTACTTGATCAATTCAAAGCAAAAATCCTTCGTATTCAACAGTCGCTATGCACTCTTCTAACGCAAAACTTCGCTCACCTTTCACTCAATGCAGCCACACGCGGCGTCCTTTTGGCAATTATACACGTACTACTTTGCCCTACTAATCGGGCTGACTTCTTTCCACGTGGATATCGAACAGCGCCGCGTCTACCGTTGTACGTTCATGCAAGTCTACGCCTCCACTTTGAACGTGTTTGTGGTCGCCGCTGTGCCCTTCTCCCTCTTGACTTCCTTGGAGTTTTTGGATTACCTCAATGAGAATGCTTTGATGAAAATCGTAAATGAAGTCAATGTTAAACAGATCTTCTTGATAACCGGACTAACCATAATATTTCGTTGGCAGCGCGAGCGTACAATCTATGAAATTCTAACGCAGCTGCTGCAATTAGAGCGACGGTATTTCGAGAAATGTATTCCTCGATCGGTGAAGGTTCATTGTACGCAGTATTACAGCAACAAATTGCTTTGGTTGAAATATTTCAGTGTCATATCGCAATCTCTTTGGACGCTCTATAACATGTTTTTCTATTTACCGGATAAAAGTGTAATATCATTATTCTACTGTGTGTATGTAATCTGCATAATCAGTGCGGTGTTGCATATGGTGCTTCATTACTTTCTCGCAATGTGGTATTTGTGGCAGCGTTTCTGCTGGTTGAACGCTCAACTTCAACGTATTTTCGACGTACTTCAATTGTTGGAAGCCCACAAGCGTTATGACCAAAGCGAGCGTAAACCCGCGCATCAACGCTTGGCGCGAAAGTTGATGGACGTCGCACGTGTGCATTATCAGCTGACTGGATTTGCGGAGCGTATTACTAATTGTTATCGCTTCCAAATAATAACGGTGCTCTTTAGCAAAGTCATCAATAATATTTCGATAACTTACTTGGGCCTAAAGTACGACAATAACTCATTTTTGAAGAACCTGGGTGTGACCTATCACGTTTTCAGCACAATTTTTTTTATCATCACTCTCTCGGATTCATACCTTTTGGATATACTCTGCGAGCGCGTTGTTGGAGCGGCGCGTGAAACAGCCGAAGTGTTGAAACGTTTCGATGAACTGCTTGAGTTGGACGAATCAGTGGGATATGCGGTTAGTAAAGAAATATCTTATGGAAAGTACTGAGACGCATATTTAACTAAAGAAAAGTTTTTTTCCAGTGCAGCATACTCTCGCAGCATTTGAGGCAACGTAAACTGAGAATTAACATCTTCGGCATGATGAATGTGAATATGCGGCTTTCCTTCTTAGTTTTTGGAGGTTTTGTGAAAAATGTTTTGCTTCTTTTGCAATGGGACTTAGCGAAGCAGTTCGAAGTATGAGAACTTTGACTTTTTTGTGAATCTTCTCTGTTAAACAATTTTTAAAAAATTAATAAATAAATTACAATTTCACACGGAAAACGAACCAAAAGAGAGAAACTACATACATGTCCTTTGTACATAAAAAGTGTCACTTAGCTTGGTATTTCAAAAAATGAGAGGTCATCCGATGATTTTCCCCGCCTCTAATTGCACCAGCAAAACATAGTATTTTAGACGCGATTGTTTTATGTGCAAGTACTTTCATTTGGAAAACTTCTCTTGGGTACTTTAATTTTCTCTTGGTTTTACTGCTGAAGTGTATAATGGTGAAATTTATGGTCCCCTGCGCGTTGGGAACGGCGAATACCGCAGCTGGTGGAGCGATGTGACAACCACATTGACATAGTTCAGTGAATCAACAGACAGCGGCAACGCTAGCTAAGTCATGTGGTTCGGATGAATCCGAATGCTCCAACTTTGAAAATTTTCGAAGCAGGACCCGCCGGTGGTAGCAGAGGAAAAGGATGGCCTCCACTCCACCCTTGCGGGGTGGGAGTTCAAGAATTTTTTTGCAGTAAGACACGCCTGTCGTAAGAGGCGGCTAAAGTCCAAAAGTTCTCGCCATAGTCGGGTCTTTATACCGGAACGACCCTGATTTGTAGCCGGCAAAGAATATTCCTAAAACAGAAAAAATGGAAAGGTAGATTAGTTTATTATGGCTGTTGCCTCAAATTTTGTAGCCGCTGGATTACCTTCCTTTTATTTGATACCCTACATTTTGAGAAGCAGTAGGTCACTTTCATATCCGAAATCATATAGGAAGTAAATTTTAGCTCCTCAACTCGGTTTGGGTTCGGAGTGTCGTTTAAATTAATATGCCACAGCAATAAACAAGTCTCATGTTAATTAATTTAATATACCTATTTACCGTAAAAAGTGCAATTTAACTTATTAAACTATTAATAGCAGAGTGTCATCACCCCCAATACTCCAATCGCTTTGTATGGCACCGAAGTGAAACCGAAATGTAAATATTTGTTATAGACATATGAACTCTGAAGTGCCATACACTCTATAAAATACATGACAATACCAATAAGCTGAGCAAAATATCTGTCCCATCAGTCATCAGTTAAATAGCGGCAATGAATTTCTAATTCATTAAATGCTCGAACGAATGTAAAACGAATCCTTCAACAAACCCATGCCTCAGTTGTTAATAACTCTTACCAGAGTACGAAAGTACGGTCAATCGCAACAGCGCTCGAGTCCCATGCCAGCAATGAAGAAGGCGGCAGCAGTGCCCCGTTGGTATTCATATACTTATTATTTTGCTTCACTCATTGGTCTAGTCGGATTTCGCGTGGACTTTAAGGAACGCCGCGTCCACCGTTGTACGCTCATGCAAATCTACGCCTGCACCTTGAACACACTAACTGTCTGCTTCTTACCGCTAGCGTACAATACCACCTTGGAGTTTTTGGACCACCTCAATGAGAACCACTTGATGAAAATCGTTAATAGTGTTAACACAGTGCAGATATTTTTGATAACTTCGCTGGGTTTAATTTTTCGTTGGAAACGCGAAAATAGCATTTTCGAAATTCTAACACAGATACTCGGTTTAGAGAGTCAATTTTTCGAGAAATGCGTACCCCAAACGGTAAAAGCTTATTGCAGACAAATGCGCGGCAGCCGGTTACTTTGGCTGAAACACTTCAGCGTGGCCACTCAAATCGTTTACACATTGGTTAATCTGGTTTATTTTATGCCCAAAGTTAGCATTTCCTGGCTTTTATACTCTGCACACATGTTTTTGTTGATCAGCATGCTGCTTCATATGATACTCCATTACTTTCTCGCAATGTGGTATTTATGGAAGCGTTTTTGTTGGCTAAATGCTCAACTTCAGCGCATTTTCAATCTCCTTCGACTTTTGGAGGCTCACAGACTTCGTGGGAACGGCTGTACGGGCGACGCGCAAAGACGTTTGGCAGGCGAGATGTTGGACGTCGCACGTGTGCATTATCAGCTCACTCAATTTGCCGAGCATCTCACCAAATGCTATCGTCTTGAAATAATGGCAGTGTTATTTAGCAAAATCATCAACAACATCTCCATCGGTTATTTATGTTGGAAGTATAATAATAACTCTTATTTGAAAAGTCTCAGTGTGATCTTTCAGATGTTTAGTTTACTGGCGATTATCATCACCCTCTCAGATTCATACCTTTTGGATATACTCTGCGAGCGCGTTGTTGGAGCGGCGCGTAAAACAGCCGACGTGTTGAAACGTTTCGATGAACTGCTTGAGTTGGACGAATCAGTGGGATATGCGGTTAGTAAAGAAATATCTTATGGAAAGTACTGAGACGCATATTTAACTAAAGAAAAGTTTTTTCCAGTGCAGCATACTCTCGCAGCATTTGAGGCAACGTAAACTGAGAATTAACATCTTCGGCATGATGAATGTGAATATGCGGCTTTCCTTCTTAGTTTTTGGAGGTTTTGTGAAAAATGTTTTGCTTCTTTTGCAATGGGACTTAGCAAAACAGTTCGAAGTATGAGAAACCTGTCTTTTAACTGAAACTTCCAAAAAAAAAATATTCATAACAAAATTCTCAACTTTTGCGCTTTCAATAAAACCGATCGTTTTTTCCTTGATCAATCTTCTCCCATTCTTATAAGTGTACCATATGTGTAGTTCGTTTGGGAATTTATTGAAGATTTGCTTCGAAAATTTGCTTGCGGAGTAATATCACTGCGATGGTCAGTTGAATAGGTTATATACACGTATATAACTTACATTTTCGAATTGTTCACATATAATAAATAGCATTCTCATCGACAAAGTAAATCTTTATTTACAAAATTCTCATTGTAGGTCTGCGCCTGTCTCGAACTCATGATCCTAGCAACAACTACAAAGCTTTTTTTTATATTTGCTTCAGATTGTCCTGCCTTCCAACGTTTACACGCTGGCGTTAAGTTTCCATACATTTTTTCCAACGTCTTTCCATGTACTCGTACAATGTATCCCATTAAATTTTCTGTTTGTGCACGCTCCACCGATGAATTGTTTGCGATTTCGCCTGTTTTTTAGCGGTGGCAAAAAAGTGAATGGTTGCTGCACTTGGCGTCCGTCGCTTGGCGCACAATTTGTCAACCATTATTGACAATCTATTGACACCGTTAACGGTTGAGAATCGCGACCTTTGTTGTTCGCTTCCACAAGGGCGGGATAAGTGAATTTAAAGCCTGTCGTGGAACAAGTTTTATGTAAAAGTTCCCCCGATAGAAGAAAAAATTGTGTTCAATAGCATGCTTTAACATATGCACAATACATAATCCAATAACACTTTGTGTACACACAGTTAAGTATGTACTCGCATGTACTTCAACATATGTATGTATGTATGTCTTAGCCTTCCTCTTCCATGTAAACGTTTCTCTATCTTTCTTTCATAACCTCTCTTGTGATTTCCCGATATTTCAGAAATTGTTCTTCTTTTTAATTAATGTTTATGCCAGTGTTATCTTTCGTCAGATACTCTTCTATTATCCGTGTATCCTTTTGTATTCATAATTTCTAATTTGTTAACGCTATCATTTTCGACACCGTTATTAACGTGTAAAGAAGGCAGACAAATCTCCTTTGTAATATGCAGGCTCCGAAATAGGCGGAGCAAAAACAATGTAAGAATATAAAGGCAGTGAATGTAGGAAGCTATGAAATAAATAAAATTATGCCTTGATTCATGGTAGAGGCTGTTTAAGTACATACATACATACATACATACATACTATGTACCTTTAATTGCAACATATTATATATATACTTAATTATCTATAAACTCAGTTAAAGTGTGCAGATTTTGACCTACAAAAGAAGTGATGCCAACAATATTTTGCTTATCTTAATTTCGCAGGAAGTATAAAGTGTCATAGTTCCGAATCTTCGTCTTTAACTAACTCTGTTCGGTTTTCTATATAGTTTTCTATAGTTTTAAATTCGATTTGCTTAAGTTCATCTCCACCAAGGCTGTCTCGCTTAAATTTGCTGCTCAGATGAGAATTTCCTAGAGCAACGCTTCAGAAGAATTGTCAAACGCTTTTTTGGACTCACCTTATCAATTCTTGCCTCTCATGCTAAAAAAGATTCGGATTCAATCTCGAGATCTTCAGGGTTGCTAAGTTCTAGATTTAAGTGATTAAGCTATTACCTTTATTAAAGAAATATCCTTGCTCATTCTTTTGTGGTATTATGGAATGGAACAAGTATTCAGAAAATAAGGTTTCTACCTCAAAGTTAAACAAGTTGTTCCGCTGGGTGATATGCTCTCCTCTCTATTGTTTAACGTTTATATTTCGAAGATCTCAACACCACTAGATCAATCACACGCCACCGAATGCTCGATATTACGTAAAATTCCAACAATATACAACCCAAAGTTACCGCAAATCTCTCCGCATGGGACAACAACAGCAGAAGAACTCTATCTAACACTCGATTTATGGAAGGAGTGCGATTTAATAAGATTGAATTTTTTTGCCCACGAAAAAATATTAGCAACTATCAAACAATAATTGTTTCATGAAGTTGAATATGTGTTTGACCACCAAGTTTCGCTACCCAATTTATAGCTAAATTGTCTCAGCTGATTGGCTTGGTTGAACTTATAGGGGTTGCGTGAAAATTTTTGAATTCCTCCGGAACACTTTAGGTCCAATCACATTGTAAAGTGAAGTGAACCAGTTTAAGGTCGTCTTAGTGGCAGTAACGAAAATTTTACCTGCAGATCTTACAGTCGAGTTTGCTGAGAAAGATCCTAGTAGCTGAGAATTTTTTCTATTATGGGCTGCAGAAAAGTTAAGGGACGAATTTAAAGACGTTTCAAAGTGTTTTTGGCCTATTTTCACCATACAGAATTGCTCTATGCTTTTGTGAAGCATCTCTCTTCGAAACAAAAAGGTGTCCAGTAAAAAAGTTTTCGTTGTGATAAAGCCAAATGTGGCCTTCAGTTGATTTTAGATGTTTTGCCGTAAACCTTAAATTGTTTACCATTAATCAGGTCATAATTGTGGTCAAATTAGAATTTAATATAATTATTAGCCGTAAAAAGACATAGTAAAGAGGACTAGAGAGACGGAGAATAACTTTAGCGGTGATTTCATTTCTTTATTTTCTTCTCGACTGCCTATTCAAGCATTTAGGGAAATATGTGAGTAAACACCCACATTTGCACACGTGTAAGCGTATATTGTATGTGTATACACGTATGTGAATATGTTTCGAGTTATTATACCAATGTCCCTGCTTGCACTTTGAAGTGGGACTTCTTTCGATGGCCATTAGCACCAATTCGGTGTTGCTCATCAAAAGTAATTGTTTATTGTGGTAAATGATAAGTAAATGGACAGCATACACAGACACACTTTTGTACATATGCATATGCATGTGTATATGCACTAGGGCGGGACAAAATTCTATGGAAAAAGTCTATGAAACCATGGCTTTGAAATCAATTTCGAGCCTGCGTAATTTTAGACGAAACGCTCTTTAACTAATCCAATGTTAATGTGCACATTCTTAACTTTTTTGAGAGTTTTCTGGGAAGAAAAATTAATTATTCATATATTTTTAATATTTAGAGAATCCAAATATAAAACCACATATCTTCTGTCTGCCTTCTACGCAGTTATCAAATGTAACTTAGAGACAGAAGAATGCAGCAGTACAAAAAATAATGTTGAAACCCTAACTTCTGAGGACGATGGAAATTTGGTCTACCTTAATGTGCACATGTGATTATTGAAGTAGCTTGTAAACATAATTAATGCAAAATATGGCAAAATGGGGCAAAGTGAAAATGAAAATGAAAAGGATTGGAGGAGGTATCATATTTGCCTAGTTTGTGGTCATGTTTTGAATATATATATTTATATGTATTGGCGCTTTGTAACCGCTTAAGCGATTTTCGGCCGAGCTCCTTCTCCAATTTGTGGTTTTACGTCTAGATGTTTTTCCAACAAATAGAAGGACCTGCCTCCGAACGGCTGATAGTTTTTTTATGAGGAGCATCTTTTCACGTCAGAAATACACTTGGAGGGGTTGACACTCACTACTGCAATTAGAAAAACTAACTTAATTTTTTTATTTAAATATTGTTCGGGCCAGGACTCGAACTTTCGCCTTATGAATGGTAGTACGCAAGGCTAACCACCCGGCTATCTCGGCCGCCATTGTCTTGAAAATCATTGCAAATATTTACCTAAATACACACATTTGTTACACATCCACTCTCAAATATCCAATTCAACATCTATTAATTAAAAACCACAAAGAAAACATTCGTAAAACCAAATACTTGGAAATCTTGTGTATTTAGTTGAAGAAAGGACAAATGAGATATTCAATTTAACATTAAAAGGCCTATCATACTGTGTACATGTACCTATGCACGAGTATATGATAGAACTGTGAAAGACATTAGATGAAGAGACAATACTCTACTTAGGTTTTAGCCACAACCTTTATATGTAATTGGCGCTTTGCAACCGCTGAAACGATTTTCGGCCGAGCTCCTTCTCCAATTTGTGGTTTTGCGTCGAAATGTTTTTCCAACAAATAGAAGGACCTGCCTCCGAACGGCTGATAGTTTTTTTATGAGGAGCATCTTTTCACGTCAGAAATACACTTGGAGGGGTTGACATTCACTGCAGAGGGGCCACCGCAATTAGAAAATTTAACTTAATTCTTATTTAAATTAATTTTCTATAATTTTTGGATATTGGTCGAACCAGGATTTGAACCCGTGGGTTCCGAATGGCAGTACCCAATGCTAACAACTCGGCAACCACGGCCGCAAATGGGCTGTGATGAAGACACTATTAAACATGAACCAAAGTTTGAAAACTACCAAAAACATAAAAGTTTTCGAGAGATTCAGTTAATAAAAATAAACATGTGAAGCTAAGTGGGACTCCAGTATTTTTTTTTTTCTTAGCTCCCCTATGCACAATGTAAACCCATTATTAATTAAGTGATAATTAATAAAACTTTTAAGCCGCGTGTAGGCAATTAGTGGATATACCAAACGCACAGACATCTTTTTAGCGTTAATGAGCCACTAAAAGGTATAAAGCCCAAAATTTTTCAGACTTCAAGCTTAGTCCATCGATATGTTTCTCAATATCTGGAAGCAAAACGCAAAAGGCTATAACTTAAAACTGCGCGGTAAGTTACATCAGCCGCAACGTTTTCACTCCAAAGTATTAAATCTGGGTTATCGTGAGGACGTGGTGCAGAGGCTGCGGCTGGCCATTGTGGACACCTTTTGGGAGTATACACTGACAACTAAAGTTAGTGGTATTTGGCTACTAAGACAAGACAGAACTCATGGCATTTCTAGGTAGGAATTGGAACAAAACTCTGAACAGAGGAATATTAAACGAGGCTTTTAATGCTTCTTTTTTGTTCTTTGAGAATATTTGGTTTTCGGTTGCGACGTCCGTATTTCAGTTTTGGGGTAGCATATTACTAACAGTAACTTTTTACGCAGGTGGATTTGGTCATTTGTACTGCTTAGTCTCTTTCTGCTTGGCGTTTACCTATCTCTACAGCTGTGGCTGAAGTTCTACTCGTATCCTATTTTGAATACAATATCCAGCGATCTGGCCATAACCGACGTCGCATTCCCGGGCATCACTATCTGCAGTCCAAAGGTGGTGAATCTCGAGCGTGTGCAACGTTACATAAAGACATTGTAAGATCGCAAGAAAAGTGTGAAAGGGCGAGCAAAAGATATCAAAGGTTCTGTTTTTTTAAGAATTGAGAATTGAAGCAATCTTTAATTTGATTTTACCGAGCATTTTGAGATCGCTTGGACGTCCTAGTGTATATACATACGTGTATGTATAATATTAGAGCTCCAGATTTTATTCGAAAATTTTCGAGCCGTTCAAGCATTTTTTGAAAATTTTCATGCACGAACTCGAGCAATTGAAAGCATTTTAAACAAAAATTTTGTCTTTTTTCATTTATTAAACACTTGTAAAAATTATGGAAATACCAGGGTATGTAGAGCTCTAGTATATACTCGTACATATGTAGATGCCTTCCTATATATATTTTCTAATTCGTTTTTTTTTTTATTTCATGTAGAAAAATGCCCGCCAATGTTGATCCCCACGACGTTGCAAATGGCTTGGAGTATATTAACGCTTTCACGGATCAAAATTGGAAAGCTCCTGCTCAAGAAAGTTTCAAAATTGCCGATGACGTGTTGCGTCTGAACAATATAACTATTTATGAGGCTGCCAAGGCGGTTAGCGGTAGTTGTAATGATTTTGTTAAACGTTGCTACTGGGGCATCAATGAGTTTCCCTGTCGACAGAAGCACGAGTATCTTTCGTTTATATCTACCACCTCGTATTTAGGGCCTTGTTGCTCGTTTAATTACAATCCGAAGAATCTCTCGTACGTACCATTTTCATCCAATATATTCGGCATAGATGGTGCCTTAACCATAGTCGGGGTCGAAGGCTCGGAACGTAACCTTTCGACTGGTTTAATTGTACTCGCACACCACCCCATGGACTATGTGACGGAGGCCACATCTTCAGTGACAATTACTTCGAATTCAGAGAGTTTTGTTGAAATTTCACCAACTGTACAGAGTTCCGCAACCGAAGTGCTTGAGCTGTCGCAGGGCAAACGAGATTGTCTAATATCTGACGATCTCGAGTTGCACAGCTATCGGCAGGCAGCTTGCTCACTCGCTTGCCGTACGGAAGCCATCATGAAGAAATGCCAATGTGTACCATATCATATACCGAATGCGAAAGCCGATTATCGGGAATGCAAGTTGAATGATAGTACATGCTATTCCCAAAATTATGGTTTGCTTATGCATACATTCGTAGAAGTTTAAAAGTTTAATTTATCCGACTAATACTTTTTTCTTACACAGATGCCTTTAAAAGTGTCAAATGTGAGAGTTGCTTACCAAATTGTTATGACGTCACGTATTCAACTTTGGCCTACAAAACTGATCTCAATCTGCACAATTGCTCTGTTAGTACACATTAGTAAGTGACCTGGTGCCGTATACATTCAGATTATTATTAAAAAAAATTTCATGTATATACCCCAACAGTAGGAACACTTTTGATACCCAGGATATTTTTATCGTACGAGCCTACTTGACCAAACAGACTGTGCCAGCAATACGTAAAGTCGTGGTTATGTCGTGGATCGGCTTGTTATGTGTGTAAATTGAAGTTTACTTTATTGAGGATGAGCTTACCAAGTCTCAATTGGTCCACCCTCAATAACGGAATACTCGTATTAGCATTTATACAAAAATTCGTTTCTTTCAGCCGACTTGGGCGGTGTGTTCAATTTGTGCCTGGGGATCAGCATGGTATCACTAATCGAATTTGGCTACTATTGCACACATCGTTTATATGTGAATTATAAAGCCCGATCCATATTGCTTCAGCCAGTCAACATAAGTAATTTTCGAAAGTAGTGGTTATTACCTGCAGTTTGAATGCATAAGTTTTTTGGCGATATTTTAATTGTAATTAGTAGATATCATCAACCATGAGGATTTGATATTAAAGTACATAACTAATATAATTTTCTCTAACAATATTGTTAAGAAAACAAAAATTTAAATTTAAAGAATAAAGTATTTATTTTCGAATTATAACCTTCAACTAATCCTACATTACATATATTGTATATACATATCTAAGCCTATGTAGAGTAAGTTCCAGCTCTTTATTTATTCTTTCTTCTTTTTGTTTTTAGCAAGTTCTTTCTCCGCTTTTCGTTTAGCACCCACTTTAGCCGGTTTATCATCTTCTTCCATTGTATTCTCTACGTCTTCACTATCTGAAACATCATCCTCCTCGTCGTTTTCACTAAAGGAAATAATTGAATTTTGCATTAAGTATCCCTTAAAAAATGGCGTTTATTTACTTACCAAATCGTCTGCATGTTTTCGAAGATGTCCTCATACTCTTTATCCTCCGACATACCAACTTTTACTTTTTTATGTAGTGTTTTCGTTTTTTCCATTTCATTCACATCGTCTTCTGTTGCTTCAGTGGCAGTGGAGTTAGGGTCCACCGCCGATTCGCGTATTAAAATCCGTGTAGCTTTTGATTTAACATAACACTGATACAGCAGCACAGTCGAATCTACATGGTGTACACGCACATAACGATCTAACGAAGCTGAAGCTAAGTATTTACCAGTACTGTCTAAGCAAACATCACTGATAGCACCTGTGAATCCTTTATATGTGTGCACAAAAGTTTTCATACGCCTAATGTCGAATGCCTGTAATACCAATTTTTGTATTGAAGTTATACTCATAACTACTTGTTTATACCGTCTATTACCTTCATCGCACCCATTGTGGTGCCTGTGTATATGTAATTTCCGTGGGTCACTAAGGTCGAGAAACTCATTTGATCTTCAGTGGCATAACATTGTATCGGTCGTCGCTGTTTGCGTGTGTCATATACCCGCACATATCCATATCGGGAACAAGTCGCAAGAATATGTGGTGAATCTATAAAGCCAACATCACTATCCCACACTGGCACTTCCAACTGCAGATAATCGTTAGGCAAATTTTTTGAAGTAAATACTTGTTTACCATCAGCCGCCATGTCGAAAATTTTTAAATTGTTTTGACGTCCTTTACCACCGGTTGCTACTAAGTTTCGTTCTGAGGGGCATTGGCGTAAATGTGCCATATCATCACCACTATTAATGATGCACTCTGTTTCGGATTTATCTTCAAGCGACACACGCTGCACTTGACCGTTGGAAAAGCCAGCCACTAAGTAGTCATTAAAGCGTGCCAAACCTACAACAGGCGCATATTTTAGATCAATTGTGCGCTCAACTTTGTCGCTACGTAACGAATGTATGTGAACATTTTCTTTCGCTCGTCCGATGAAGATTTCTGAGGTATCATGTCCAAAGGACAACGCAGTAACCCGGTCATTCTTTTCAAGCTGATTAATATCGTACAAGTTGCGCTGAGCGAAGGGTTTCTCCTCAAAAGCAGGTATAAATCCTAGAAATTAGAAAAATACATTTAAGAAATTTCTTTACCGAATAGTACAAAATAGCTTTATCATTCTGATGTAAAACCAAATTACATACTCACTTTTGAAAGTACCGGTACTAGTGCCAACGTATAATTCATGATTTTCCGTATAATTTGGATTTTTCAAATTGGCTGTAGACCACTTCATTTTTTAGTGGAAATGTTTGCACAAAATAAAAAATTCCCACCAATTAATTAAAACGGAAATCCTATACTCAAAAATATTCCTAAACAAACCGAAATGCACGTGTATAAACAGAGCTAAACAAATGGGCTTTTGACAGTTCTTAAAGTGAATAGCTGCCAAATTTGAAATGAACTATTCAGCTTCGCTTCACAATGTATACTTCCAAGAATAAAATAAAATTAACCCTCTAAACTCGAAGTGCAAATTATTTCTTTAGTGACGTTTGTGCAAAATATGAATTGATCTATAATTGGGCATAAAAGATTTCCAACGGTTAGTTGATTTAAATTGCAAGGCACAGCGCATATATTTTCTGTCCATGATAAACAGTAGGCCTGCTCGGCAAGCTGATGGGCAGTAACAATGATACCAATTTTTACTGAATCGCATTCGGTGAGGCATAAGTCCAGTAAAATGTATACCGTGAGAGTGCAATTTCGTTACTAGCTAATTCTCACTGGAAATTCTGTTCAAACGGAATTATTATTTAGAAGAAATGGTTTTTCTACCTTAAAGAGGATTCCTCAAATAATATCATTATTTTAAAAATACAAATTTCAACGAAATCTCATCGAAATCCTCACTCCATGCCCCAAATACATAGAAAATAATTTCCAATATTAATCTTTTTTTTTTTGGGACACCAAATTTACCTCTTTAGTGTGAACTCGATATAAGGCCTCCATTTCAAACCTAATTTCATTCCCCTCTGAATAATTCATTGCTTCCAATATTTTTCTTTTTAATGTAATCACTGCTCTACTTCCACGATCAGCTGATTTTAGATTTAAAAAAAATGTTTTCAAATAACAGGTTCACATAACAAGATCTGACTAATTCACGAACTTCTGTTTGAAAATATCAGAAATGTCTATAACCAAAGTGTACGATGCGCCCACAGTGTTCAGGCATCTAAATGGAATCATGAATATATATAAGCCGGCTGGCATGAAGGTCAAGCATGTAAAGAATGCGGTACTACACAACATAGCCAAAGGTAAACAATCATATACATACATATATAACACTTTGATAACCATAAATATATAATTTCAATATATTTGTGCAGATTTAAATGAAATGCAAGTCCGAGAACCTCGCAAATTACAAACGCCACTTTTAGAACCAGGAGGAGATGCCAATCCGCTCCTGCGAAAGATTAATTCAATCGATTTAGCCGATCACATTTTAGCCACAGGACCACGTTATCAAATATCTGATATACGATGTGCATTAGTAGCCGGTTTAGGTAAACACACCAGCGGTGTGCTGTGTAAGTTTGCCGATTACTTCATTCATTTGTTAATTTTTAAAAATCCTATATTGCAGTATTTGGTATAAATAAAGGAATTAACCAGTCCCAACAAGTTCAGCGAAATCGTCCGCTACGGGCCTATCATGTTTCTGGTCGTTTGGGAATAGCCACAGAAACACATTTCCCCGATGCACGTATTACGGTCAGAGCAGATTATAGGCATATTCATCCCGACCGGATTAGCGCTTTGGCTGCTTCTATGCAAGCTTCACATCAACGCAAAATGTATGAACTTTGTGGTGTAGATCTGCAGTCACAAGCTGCCTACGAGATCGCTTGCAAAGGTCTCTTACGTCCAGCCGATAATACACAACCCGTAATCTATGGTATTAAGCTGATAGATTTCCAACGGCCAGATTTTACTTTAGAGATACATGCAATAAACGAATGTGAGGAATACCTTGCAACACTAATAAATGAGGTGGGTATAGAGTTGCGTACAGTTGCGCACTGTATATCCATACGCTGCATTCGACACGGGCACTTTGGTGTGGAAAATTCCCTGTTGCGACATGGTTGGAACTTGCGTGGTGTCGTAAAGAATATGCGTGAGCAACGTCATGTTTTGCAAAACCATCCACATCTTATAAATCAAGACAAAATCGAACTGAGAAGTGATTAAATAAAAGAATTTAATTTTATTAATTTAGTAAAATAAATAATTATTTTAACTAAAGAGCGAATAAAAGAGTTTTATGTTGTTTGAAATAGTGTATATAAATTTGTTACCCAAATTGTCAGTCCGGTATTATAGTATGGTAGTGTGAAGATATCGGAGGGCACAATAGATCACTGGTCGCAGTGCATATCCTCCTCTTTTAATCTATCTATCTATGGTAGTGTTTATATCGTTCAATAGCTATAAGCTAGAGACCACACAAGTCAGCAGTTGGTAAGAGAAAAGCATTCTCCTCAATAGAATTATTTGTATGCATTAATTATCGTGAGATAAAGCCTTCGTATTTGAATCTGTATCTCTAGCATTCTCACGCATGCAACTGAGAACATTGAAAATTTGTTTCCAAAAATTAAGCGTTCGATCCATACATCTTTTGCACTCATGGTTAGTCAGTAAAGAGCAGCAGCTGAGTGAACACACATCTTGAGACATTGGTTCAGCCAAGTAGTAATGTGAACCATACAATTTCGTGTCGCAAGCATGTATTAATTATAAAAAATTTTAAATGAAAATTCTTCAAATTTGTGCTCTAATACAGAACTGCATGGAAAGTGTCGAAGTGTGGATATAATCGTTGGGCGCTAAAAATAAATCATCACTAAACAAATACATACTTATGTTTGTATATATATGTAGCCATATATTCTAAACTTAGGCAGATATAAAAATTTGTTTAGTTAGCCGAAAATTATACAAGCACCCCACATACATACCTACATATATACAAGTGCAAACACACGTAACGTACAAAAATTAATGAAATAAAATTGTCTCGCATTAAATAATAACAGCATTTCAAAATATTTAAGAAAGTATAAAAAATGTCCAACTCGCCACTCGAATCGGTTTCGCCTACTTATTTTGCCGTGTGCCAAACACCTGCGAAGCTTTACTGCTCAGCATGCAAGCTGGTCAAATATTGCGGCGCAGAGCACCAAAAGCAGCACTGGAAGCATCACAAAACCGAATGCAGACCTTTTCGCATTGCCAAAGACAAGGCTTTAGGCCGTTACCTTAAGGCCACGCGCACTATTAAAGCTGGTAGTGTGGTCTTCACTGAAATGCCGATTATTGTCGGCCCAAAGTGGTACCTAAATGAGCGCGAGGAAAAAGTCCCTGTTATGCCTTGCGTGGGATGTTTTACACCTTGTCGCATGGGTGTACATCATTGTCCGAAGTAAGTTTTGGGAGAAAAGACGAAAGCTCACCTAAGTTGTGATAAAACGTACGAATGCCAGTTAATTTCGAACTTCAGACGATGATTAACGGAAGTACAGTTTTTATAAGTGTTTTAGTTGAAATAATTTTTTCTAATGCGATCTACTTTGTATTATTTTTTATGTCTTGAACTATTTCAGATGTCGTTGGCCAACTTGTTCACCAAATTGCGGTGGTTTAGACAACCCCAGTTTGCATGGTCTCGAATGTACTGTACTTATGCTAGGACCTGGTCCCACAGATTCAGATCCCCGCTCGCTCATAGATTATTACCGTTCGGATGCTTTAGTCGTCTTAAAGTGTCTGTTATTGCAGCGTCAAAATCCGAAAAAATGGACCGAACTGATGGATATGCAAAGTCATGAAGAGGAGCGTGTTGGTTCTGAGTTACATGAGTAAGCGAGAGTATTTTATTTGGATATTTAATATAAGCACCAAGTAACCCCTGATCTTCCCCTTTCCCCTTCCTCCCCCTCTCTTTCTCTCTCTCTCTCTCTCTCTATTTCTCTCTCTCTCTCTCTCTATTTCTCTCTCTCTCTCTCTCTCTCTCTCTCTCTCTCTCTCTTTCTGTCTCTCTTTTACCTTTCCTTATATATGTATATAGCGATGCCGAAAAGCGAATTGTATCTTATCTAGAGCGGAACTTCCTGCAACGCTTGAAAAGCGTCGAACAAAAGCAAAAACAGAAATATCTGCAAGAGTATGACACACCAGTGCTGCATCGCATTTGTGGCATCATCGAGACTAACTATATGTGCATAAACCTGCCGTCTGGCGTTGAACTAAGTGGTGTTTACTATACCGCTTGCATGATGGAGCACGCCTGTCAGCCCAACAGCTATTTTCAATTCGATCAACGTAACGGCTTCAAAATCTCAGTGATAGCCGGCAGGGATATCGGACGCGATGAACACCTGGTCATCATGTACTCGAATATGCTATGGGGCACCCAAATGCGTCAGGAGCATTTGGCTCTGACGAAACATTTCCTCTGTAAATGCGCGCGCTGTCTCGATCCCACGGAATTTGGCACACATTTCAGTTCAATGCTATGCATGGGCGATGAGGGCGGATCTTGCGATGGTATACACTTGCCAAAAGACCCGCTCGATATCAAAAGCGACTGGGCGTGCACCAAATGCCCCATCACAATTAGTGGCGACGAGGTGAGAACGCACGTTATGTACAGAAATACCAACATTTCTTGTATTTCGCATTTTCTTCCACTTAGGTGCGATACATTCTCACACAAATGACGGAAGAAGTGGAAAGTCTACTGTCACGCAAACCCACTGTTAAACAACTGGAAGCGCTAATCGAAAAATTATCCAAGTTTTTACATCCCCATCATTACCATTTATTCAATTTGAAGCATACTCTTATACAGTTGTACGGCACCGAAGCCACCTACTTGTTAAAACATTTGGGAGAGGCACTATTAATTAGGAAAATGCAGTTGTGCGAAGAGCTCTACGGCACTTGTCAGAAACTGGATCCAAACACTATACGTTTATCCATTTACGTTGGTATTATATTATATGAAATGCAAGCGGTGCTGACTGAGCGAGCCAAACGTGTACTTGCCAATCCGAAAAGGACGGAAGAGAAAACTATAGAGGCATTGAGTTATTTGGAATTGGCACGCGAGCAACTGCTCAAAGCTGCCAAGACTTTGGAGAAGGAATTGGACAATGTAGCTGGGAGCAAGTTAAGCGATGCGGTATTAAAATCGCTAAACGAACTGGACAACTTAATCAAGAATAGTGATCAGTAAAAAGTTTGTTTTAATTTTTGATATAATTTCTGTTGGGCTCGTGGCCAAATTAAATGAAGTTGAAAACAACATCTCCAGGTTTTTTTTAAGAAATCTACTCGTAGTGCTCTGGATTTCATTTTTAATATTGTACTAGCCTTGAAAATATTCTAGCGAAAGCTGGATCTACATAGTCGGCTGCGCTGGAACCGCAAATCTCACTCGTTCTTAAAGATGAGGACCACTTTCTCGACACAAACATCTCAGAAACAATAAATCTGAATGGGCTTAACCGATGCTGTTGAGCTTTTTTGGTTCGATTCCGTTGACGCATTCAAGGCGTCACATCCAGTTGTTCAAGTACGTTGTTGTTGTTGTTGTAAAAAGATTCCCTAAAGTAATTTTTGAGGAATGTTGCGGGAGTGACAGTCCTTGGCCGGATAAATGTCTGGATCGTTCCGGTATAAAGACCCCAGTAGAAATCCAAAGGATAACAATTTTTGTTTTTAGCATTTTTTGGACCAACATTTATTATTCTGTATTTATTCCATAATAATTTCCAAAAAAAAATCTAGTTTTGTATGTAGGTATGTATGATACCCGTGTTACATAGTTATCCGACGCTTTTTGAATTAATTTTTTTTTTACATTTACAATGAAATTAGCAAGTCTTAATTTTAAATTAAACATAATAAAATGTATATTTATATATTATATAAATAGTTTTATATTCAGCATTAGTTAAATATGTCAACTGGTTCTTGAGGGGCATCCAAGTCCCTGTACTGTGTTAATTGACGATACTTATTAGGGGGTCTGTAAGCATATAAACATAAATAGAAATGTTTTATATTTAACACTTTTTATTGGTTTTTTCATTGTTAATTAAAAATTACTTAGTTCATTAAATAAGATGAAAAGAAGAAAAACTAAGCAAAAAATTAACATTAACCATCAAGCAATATGCAGCAATACATACAACTTTTGGGTACTCTGAAAGTTACTTCGACACTAATAAAAGATATTACAGAAAAAAAGATTGAAACTAAACACAACCGTTAAGGTGTTTTGGTAATATTCTTTTAATGAAATCATAAAATGTCCCGCATAAGTATATTGCTGAACGTCTTTTGTTGTCATTGTTGTGGTTGTTTAATATGATTCCTTTTGCCTCTTTCAAATACTACATTCTTAGTATGTGTATGTGTTTAATATTTTCTGCTTTAGTTTTTGTTTTGTTTTTTCTGAAATTTAAGGTGTATATATAGTAGTAGTACGTTGTTGTTGTAGTGCTGAATCAAAACGCTTTATTCGAACATGTCGAAATTAGCAGGCGCATCCAAGTCATGATAACCAATAATACGACGTTGTTGTTCCATTGGCTCTCTGTAAAAAGGTTGTACACAACAAATTTCACAATACGTTCGTAAAATATACATGAATAAAAACAACAGAAAAGTAAAAACAAGAAAAAGCAACAAAAGGCAAGAACCAATACGAATACATACAAACTACAATTAACTTTACTCTATGATATTTCAAATTAAGTTAAATCTATATTCTTTTTTTATTTTTTTTTTAATTTAAAATTACCTGCGGCCAGGTCCGAAACCACGTCCCCCGCGACCGGGCATCATCATTGGTGGTGCATAAGCAGCGTATGGTGGCATAAAAGCGGGTGGATACACTGACGGTCTATAACTGTAAAGATCAAAACGGAATGCAAACGTTATGTTTGAGGTGAAAGCTCAAAAACGAGACTATTTTAAAAAATACTCACCCTAAACCGCCAGACTCGGAAGTGGTGCGCTTAGAGGAACTAGCGTGTTCGGGCAGTTGCGGTCGTTTTGGATCACGCAGATAGTTGTTGAAGAATTCGACTTCTTTACGCACTTCATCCACTTTTTCAGTGTGCTTGTTGAAAATGTGTTTGCGTATGAATTCTGGGCCTTTGAATTTCTTTCCCGATAACGGACACAACCACTTGTCCTTGGCCAATTCCTGTGTGTTTGCCTGCACAAACTTCTCCACCTCAGCTTCTGCATCTTTGCTTCCTAAATTTTTTAGTTCTTCATCGTCAATAGGGGTTGTCTTGGTTAAGAACGTTTGCATTTTGCTTTCAAAATTCTTTATATAATCCTGTATATCATTGGCTTGCACTTTGGCTGGCGGAGGGCCGCGTGCGTGTATTATGCCACAACGATTCGGCATTTCATCCTCGTAAGGATACTCGCAATGATTGTAAAAATCAACCGAATGTACAATTCGAAGATACAAAATGAGACTGTCAAGTACGGAAATAAGTTGTACATCTCTTTCAATGATTTCTCCCTCAGATTCTTTATTTTCACCAGAGATACCAAGTAATTCATCTTCTTCTGCCGAGGCTTCTTCAATTAAATAGTCCGTGATATTTTGCAAGACAGGATTATTTGACTTAAATCCATAGGAAGCAGCTGCGTCGCCATTGCCTTTGGAATTCTCCGCAGCTTGCTCGCTATTGTTCTGGTTGTTTTTATCCTGTAAGATGAAAGGGATAACAGTAGTTACTCAATATAATTCAAATGATTTAATATTTCGAATTATTTACCCATAACTTGAATCTCTCATCTAAATTCATAGCTATTTTCGCGCATAACTTAATGTCAGAACGTACAATGGTTTTATGCGCAGTCATACCGTTCACCGGACGTACGCGTCGACTAAGATCGCGATTTACAATTGCACCCATTTCGCAATCACGTAGGCGCGTATTATTTAAATTCCAACAAATCTCCTTGATGTTCACATCCCGTTTGAAAGTAACCCAACCTCGTCGATACCAACGGCGATCGACCAGAGGGTCGGCTATCGCTACACGTAAGTAACCATCAAAGCGTTGGCACAAAGTTTCAATTTCAGCCTTAGTAATTGAAGGCGCTAAATTTCGCAAGAAAATCGAGGAAGTGCGATGCAATGCTCGCGGTTGGGGACCGTCCTTCACCTTATCCAGGTCTATAGTCTCTGGCTGATCCTCTGGTTCATTAATTTCTTTCTTTTCTGCGTCAACTTCTTGGTCATCTCTTTCATTTGGATCAGGTTTGTCTTCTTTAGCATCTTCGCTTTTGGGGTCATCATTGTTGGAACTGGCTTCCTTCATATCATCGTCACGCGGCACGGGTTCGGAAATTTTTTCGGAATCATCCTTTTCGCCTTCGGCTTCGGGTTCTCCATCCTTTTTCTCACTGCTATTTTCAGCCTTTTCATTCAAATTCAAGCCATTTTGCGAAAGTTGTGATTCTTTCTCAGCCTCACCATTGAGATTATTTTCAACAGGTGCAACTTCTTTATCTTGAGGCACGTCTAAACTTTTATCTACATCCTCCTTCTCCTTGACAACCTCGTCTACGTTCTTTTCCGCATCCTTTTCTTCTTTTACCCGACCCAAGTCATACTTGTCTTTTACTTTTTCATCGTCTTCTTCATCGCTTGAACTGGAGCTACTCGAATCTGAATCAGAGGAAGATGTTGAAGACGATTCAGAACTGGTACGTTTTCTTTTAAGGGATTTTTTATCCCTACCCTTTTCCTCTTCTTCACTTTTATCTTCTTCATCAGATTGATCCTTTTTGACAGCACCTTTATTCGTTGTTACTTTGTTGTCATCCGCGTCATCATCGTCCCAGTTCTCTTCATCATCCGACACAGCTGCGCGTCGTAATGGACGTGGCGATACGATTTTGGGTTCATCCTCTTCGTTACGTTTTTTACCCACCGAAGTTATAATCACATCGTCATCATGTTGGGGTTTTTTGTCGAACGATCGTTCTGGGAACGTGTACTCTCGGGGTTTTTCGTCCAGAATTTTCAAATCATCATCTGTGCCACCTTCTAATTTGATTACCACTGTGTCAAGCAAACGTAATAAAGGGTCAGTTTGCGAAGTATCAATCGATACAGCTTTAACTTGGCCATTTACCAAAAGCTCATTGAAAACATCGACACGTTTCTAAAAAAAAAAAAAATTATTTAATTAATCAATATTTGGGCTCCAAAGGTTTTCCTACCTTTAAAAAGTTCAGTTGTTCCTCCTTCCGTTTAACGCTGTCTGCGGGATGATATTTATTTTTAAACCTATTGATGGAAAAAATCAAAGTCACACATTAGTTAAAGCAATAAAAAGAGTTTTGTAAGTATGTAAATATGCAGCGTATGTATGTATGTAGCGCTGATATGACTATTTTACAAATATTATTACAATCGCGTTCATTATGAAACTAAAACGCATTTGCTTTCCACGGTTAGCTGTAAATGTCCCGCTCGAAACCTTCATTAATAATATTAAACTAAAACAATTTGGAATTAGTCCTCGGTAGATATAGGCGGAGAGAACCATATCATGTAAATTTAACTATTAATTAAATACCCAAATCTTACCTCTTGGTCAAAATTTTTCATATCTTATTTGTATGTTTATTCGTTTGAATTTAAAAGCGGATAAAATTAAAACGCGATCTAATCAACACACTAGAGCATTGCTCGCCCAGTGCAAAATTTACAAAAAAAAATTCGAAAAATCTCGATATATATTTCTGAATATATACGAGGCAACGCGTAAACGCGAAGGTGATAGTAGTAGTAGTAGTGGTAGTTGGGTACATATTGTAGTAGTAGTGGCTACGAGCGTGAGCGTGTGTAGCCTTTCGCTAAAATTGAGCTGCTGCTGCAACCAGCTGCACAATATTTTGCACATACATAAGTTCAACAGCAAATCTCAAGTAACGTATAGCTCCCCATACGCAAATAGCTGCAGAGAAAAACTTGATTATACAAAACTTTACAACAATTTTAAATCGTAATTCATATCAATCAATTTTAAAGAAGGTATGTGATAAAGTTATATACTTGTTAATTAAAAGAAAGTTAACAAAATTTTTTAACCACCAATTTCTTTTTTTTGACATTGCAGAGTGACGAGCAGTAAGAAACAGTGACAAAACTACTTTTTTGTAAGCAATTTGGGTTTTTTCTTTTGTTAACTTTCTTTTAAATATTTTTCTGCCTTACCATTCCTCGTCCTTATGTGCGACGAAAAATTCATTCAATTGCTGGCGTTTAAACTCAATTTTATATTCGCTATACTTTCGTAAGACTTCCGAATCTGAAATACCATCGTCCTGTGTATCCAAAAATTGTTTCAAGGTAAGCATTGCTGGCTGGGTTTGTAAATCTCCAGAGCTTGGTGCTTCTCTTGACGCGTGCGGTGCATGATTATGCCCACCATAACCGCCATGATAGCCGTGTGCAGCATAATGTTCATTCCACGCATGCATAAGGTAGGGATCATAACCTAGAAATTATTACAGTAAAATCGATACCTAGATGCAAGCCATATTTTTTTATAATTGAATTATACCGTAACGTGGAGCTGCACGCATGTCTTCTCCCCAATCTGGGCGCATACGTTTTGCTGGGGGCATTTCACGACCAGGTGATCCATAACGTTCACGTCCGCCACTGCGATAATCACGATAATCTGGACGTGGCCTGCTGCCACTACCGCTGCCTCCGCCTCCACGGAACGGATTTCTAGATTAATATAATTAAAGCAATATATATTCAATTTTTAATGCAATGTTTAAGATATATTTCCACTTACCGTTCTGCCCAGTCATCCCGACCACCTCCACCTGTACCACCGCCGCCACGTCTGTCATCGCGTCGCTCCGAACGATAACTATCACCCGAGCTACGCTCACCACGAAATTTATCGCGGCGCTTCCGATCGTACTCATCATCTGAATCAGCCATGATCTATTGAATTTAGCAAGATTATTATTTATTTTCAAAAAAAAACTATTTCTGAAAACTACTTTTATAGAGGAAAAATTAAATTGGCTCAAGCGCTGCACTTAACCTCACAAAAATTTTTAATGAAAGTGAGATTTTTCACAACACCAATTCTTCAATTACAACTGCAAATATTAATTGATTTTGCTAAAATTAATATCTCAAAACTAATCACAATATATTTTCGAATTCGATAATAGGGTTAACTCATATTAACAAATTCGTATGTGGGCACTTTGAAACACTTTTCTTATTAATACATGCACTTTCCAACAACTTACCAAGAAATTCTCGAAAAACTACTATGAGAAAGACAAAAAAACTTTATCTTATCTATATATACATATGTTACTTCAGCAGCGGTTGACAGATAAATGACAAATGCCGCCAACGTTGCTGAATATAAAGAAAACGCCGACAATGCCAAATCCAGCGTCGGATGTTTACCTGCTCAGACTGTAGATGTCGCTTTACGAACAGGGCGAGTCAGGTATTATAATTTCTTATACTAAGTTTTTTACCCCCAATCTGCTGTTTGATTTTGCGTTGTTAATTTGACAAAAAATAAAAACAAAAATGTATATGCATATTTTAACATGACTATTCGGCCCCGGTAGCCTAGTGCTTATCATTGCGTACTGCCTTTCGGAAGGCTTGAGTTCAAATCCTGGTGTCGGACTAACATCGAAAAAGTTATAGAAAATTAATTAAAAAAAAAATCAAGTTAAATTTTCTGATCCGAGTGTATTTCTGACATGAAAAAAGCTCCTCATAAAAAAACCATCAGCCGTTCGGAGGCGGCTTAGTATAAACTGTAGGTCCCTCCATTTGTTGGAAAAACAGCAAGACGCAAAACCACAAATTGGAGGAGGTGCTCGGCCTAAAATCGCTTCAGCGGTTACAAAGCGCCAATTATATATACATATATATATATATTCTCACTGTTACCGGGAAAGTAAATTATATTACTTTTTGTTAACTCCTGAAATTGAATTTGGCAGAGAATTATAATTAAGAAGTTTGTCGTCCTGGCATATTAATATAATAAGGATCAATTATTTATGACTTAATAAACAAATAAATAAAACTTATTTATTTTGTTGTGCTCCGTCTTCCATTTCGATGTGAATATTCTTCTTTTTTACAAAAAAAATTTATTTGACATGGTCGAAAAAAGCAGTGCTGCCAAAGTTTTTTCAAACAATGTACCTGTGCGCTAGAATCAGAGAATCTATAATAATTATTATTATTTATTATAGATTCTCTGCTGGAATACCAAACTCAATTTCGGGTGTTAAAAAAAACGTAACAAAATTTACTTTACCGGTAACAGTGAAAATTGGCATGCTTATGTTACTAAAATTAGATTCATAAATTTATGTTTTTATTTGTTCGAATAGAAATCAAATCAAATATTTTAAAGTAATAATGATCGGATTAAGAAGCTTTTTAGTCACATATTTCATAATAAAAAATTAAATTTTTCGCTACAACAAGAATTTTGTAACAATGGGCGATCAACAATTAAAAAACATATATATATATATATATATATATATATATATATATATATATGTACCTATAATGATGAGCTGAAGCGAAAGTTTTCATGAAACTTTTTTATTTTTATTTAATTATATGAAGTTCCCTTCCATTCTTAAGAGATATCACAAAATTGACTTGTACTACTCCAAATACATGCCACATACACCAGCAGTTTATTTAAATATTGATTTGTCTTGTTTTTCCTTTGGATAGGTATTGTATTTAATTTCTTTGACCGAAAAGCATATCAAAATGAAATGCAGCAAAAGAAAAGCACACTTTTTTTAATAATAGTAATTTTATTGATGATTGGACACCAGCAGCTGAACATTTTATAATTTCTGGTTTTATTTACGTATATATGTATTCTCTATACACTTGTAGCTCTTCTTTGGATTTTAAATTTGTATAACCATGTAAAATTTTAAATTATAAACAACAACGTAAACAACAATAACACCGACTATTGGTAAGCCACATGAAACGTCTACCAAAATGTGTTGTCACCTGAGAGCTGTTGAATGTGTGTTAAGGTCAGGGTGATGCTGTGCAAAGATGCAGCGGCGGTAATATGTACATGGATACATACATACATACATATGTACAAGTATATACACAAAAAACCAGCATGTATATTTTCAAAATAAATAAAATACAATAACAGGCCAATTCGCACTCAAACAAGTAGGTGGTACCAGACCGAGCATGTTTGTATGAATGTATATACATATGTATACGTATGTAAGTCGTAAAGCACAGAAATTATTAAAAATTAACAAAAAATAAAAATAAATAAAAAGACACCAACACACTACGCATCACCGTGAAAATACATAAATAAGTGACAATAGGTCAACGCGGTTATGGCCATAATTCAGTGATTTTGGCTGCAGAGCTGTGTGAATGCGAAAAACTGCATATTCAAGTTTTTAAATATATTTCTGAATATTCTCTCCTTATATGTGTTATCTATGTATGTATGCCCGTCCAAGCGTTCATTAATACTTAAATAACATGAATTGACGCAATGATGTACATATTTTTCCCCTCGAGCAACTCCTTCCTCTATTACGCATTCGCTTTGTGCCAATGCATGTATTCATAAATACACACTAACATATTTATTTAGTATTCGTTTGTTTGCAAGTGTGCAAAGCATCACGCATTTTTATGGTAATATTAAATTTTCAAATTATTGCAGACAAAAAATGTTGCTAACGCTTTTTGAATTATAATTTTTATATTAGCACACTAAATGCCCCACCACACCGCTGCTATCAACCAGCATCATCACCGTCTTGATCGTCAACCATCGCAATTTGATGATGTAAAATCAAAATCGAAACCAGCGAGAGGACCGGCTGATTGAGAGACATTTCGAAAAGTTATAAAAAGATTTCTATATATTAATATTTTAATCTTATTATTTAAAAAGTTGAAAATTTGACAATATTAAAATAAAATCTTTAAAGCAATTTTAGAATTACATTTTAATTTTTGAAATCAATATCATTCAAATCAGATTTTTAAGTTCTCTTCTAGTTTAATGTACGCCTGCTTCTGCTTTGTTAGCTTGATAGGGCAAGTTTTGAGCCAAATTGAGTATAACCACAAATTTAAATTTATATGTTCTATTTAGATACTGTTGTACATTCACAAGTGTATACGAATTTATGTAAATATATATGGATTAAATATTTATGCAAATTTAAAATTGATTCTTTTCGTGTTTTAATTCTTCTCAGCTTGTAAATTTCAAATTTAGTCACATTTCAACTATGACAAAGTATTCAAAGAACACATCCACTTAAATACATAATATTTATGTATGTATGTACATATGTATTTCATTATTCACGGCTCATTCATAAAATATATATACATATGTACTTACATACATATGTATATAGTTATCAACACTTATTTTTTGAATGTTTTGACGTCAACAGTCATGTACGAATATATTGTACACTTCAAAATAACCAAAAGAAACAAGATAAATCATTGTGCTTGCTGCCCCAGGACTAAAGATTAATACCTATGTACGAGTATAATCCGCTTAGCAAATTTAAAAAGTTCAGAAACTGCAAAACAACAAACAAAGACTTGAAAATGTCCACAGGCATTTAAAATCAACATTTCGATATGTACATCTGTATGTATGGACATGGATCTATCTATGTATGTGTGCACATAGAAACAAAAAAATAGTGACGTTAATCGTTGATTTTAATTAATTAATTTCTCAGTTACCGTGTTCTATTAGTATTTCAGAGATTTTCAAAAAATGTATTAAGTTGGCAATTGTCAATAGACACCTGAAATCAACTTTTCCCGCAAAATTCATTATTTTTTTTTACCAATTTCAATAATATCTCAATACAAAAACAAAACTTAAATTAAAACTCACTCAACGACAACTTAATTAAATGCGACGAAAGTTTTAATTATTTAAATAATTTATTTGAAATCTAATTTGATTGAATCAACACACGCGAACGAAGTACGGACAAACGGTAAATGGCTTAAGTCGTACGATTCACGATTTATTTCTTAAGACTTAAAATAAATACATGTGCTCAAAGAAAGCATGAAAGCAATAAAAAAATTAAAAAAAGTAAATAATAAATAAAATCGACACATGAAAATAGAATGGAATAAAGAAACCTGGCGAGAAAAGAAAACAATTGACAAAAGCCGCAACCAATCCCGGATATAGCCGGCCGTTTGCACATACTCGCGCTTGCTATATACCTATGTATGTATGTATGTATAGACTTGATTTTAGCTGAACAATGGATAAAATTTCACAAATCTGAATTAATAAAGTGTGTTGAAAAGGCAAAAACTGCACGATCGCTAGTTTGCAAATTTAACAAAAACAAAAAAAATCATTGAAAATTTCGCACTTGCAAACACATACAATGTACATACATCCATATGTATGTATTTGTATTTGTGCAAGCTGGAATTTTAATCAGTTAATTATATATAAAACGTCTCCAGTCGTCATTGCCAGATATGATTAGATTCGAAACCTGCCTAATAAAAGCGGAAATTATTCGACGGCCTTTGAGGTATTAGTAAGCATTCGACCCTATAATTATCACTATTCGATAATAATCGATGAATTATTGTGTACAAACAAGTTAATAATTGCAATTTTATGGACAAACGACAAGCTGCAGACATCAGCTAAATGCGACTTTAGCAATATTTTGCACTTTGTGCTTAAAAATTACAAGTTTTTCCTACAAAAAAACTAAATTGAAAGCCTTTGAATAATTTCAAAATAAATGAAATTTTAACAAAATCAAGAAGTCTTTCAACAATTTGGAATTAGAAGTTGCCTCCACCAGAACATGTTGTGGAGAAACCGTGATCGTAGCAAGCTACAATGAAGTTTCAAATTTTCTACGAAGCGAATTCTGTATTTCTTTCTGTGTTCTAGTAGAGTCACTAACATTTAAATTAAAAGAAAAATACAAATATTCCGCTTCTAATGAAAACAAAAGTTAAATAATAGACGCCAGTTCAGAACTCTATTGCAAAATTTGCAGAATGCTAAACTTAGTCGTTGGCTCGCGTATATTTTTTTCAAGTCTATACATTTATAGTACCTCAACCTGTTTTGAATTAGCATAAATCTATAAAAATTTAGTATCAGCGTAAAAAACCACAAAAATCTCGTTCCGTTTAAGTGAAAACACGCATAAAGTAATTTATAAACAAAGCGGCGGTCTAAAATGGAAGACGTGAAAGCACCAGCGCACTCACTACATACCTACATAAATAGACGTACCAATATTTTACTACATTCTAACGGCTTGGATTGTTAGTGATAAAGATAAGTGATCTCTTCGCTGAATCACCAATCAGTCCTTGCATGGCGGGGGGTAATGTGATAGCTATTCTAGCTCTAATACCGCGCTGACCGTCATGCAATTGTCAATCTACTAAAGGAACAGCAATGCAGAGAAACTCCGTTGAGGCAGATAATCTATAATAATGAGAAGGTGTAAATGGCTTTCTGTTTTTTTATTACAGATTCTCTGTTTGAGGTTTGCTTTACATAATCCATAATTGTTTTAAAACAACTGCGTAGGTGGTAACATACTTATTCATGTATTTTGTTTTACAGATTTTCTAAATCTCTATTTTCATTGTGCTTTTCTCAAAATATCAATATTTTTCATTTTAACCGCAATTTTCGAAACTCTTTATGAGTGATGACTTTAATTTGATACTCTTACAAAAGTGTGTAGCATAACTTTACATTCATAGATATAAATATATATGGGTATGCTTGTACAAATATGTTATGTATCAGTAATATTTGTAACTTCTTCCCAGCAGCGAAATTGGTCCCCGATTAACTACATATATCGTTATTAACGTGGTTGACAAATACATACCTACATAGCTGACAGTGTCATGTAGGTATACTCTTACCAAAAGGCTTTTGGCAGACAATAAGCGCTTATATTGTATTTAGTGGTAGAAGTATAATTTTTCATGTTACCTACATACAAACGTGATGATTATTTCATAGAAGTAGTGGTTTTTTACCTATTAATGACCTTCGCAAGACTGTCTATCTAAGTCGTCCACGCTTCCGTTTCGCTGCAAGAGTGACCACTGAACACCTATCGGTGCCTACCACTGGGTCATGTAAACTTTCATTATATAATATTTGTAATTAGTATGTGTGTGTTTGTATTTTCCAATTTTCACTATTAGCTCCATCATATATACATCCATATATACCTTTAATTGCTCTATTTCATAACTGATTACAAGTTCGATAATGTGCTTAATAAAAACGATAATAATGATGATGATGATGATGCGATAGGTACTGTTATTGCATTATTTCGCCGTTGCGTTATTGGTTTTCATTAAAGATTTTCATGTTTTGATCCGGAAACTAAGTAAGTGGTTGAAAATCGCTCAAAATTTTACAATTATGCACAACGAGTATTACAAAAATGTACAATAAGAAGATGTTTAATAAATATTTGGCCAATATTCAATTGAATATACGAGTTCAAATTTGTAGTGTTTGCGGAGGCACACCTACGCAGTTATAGCCAAGTTCACAGAAGGCCACCAGTCGTTTCTTCCTTCAACTGTTTGGCGCCTATTGGAGAACCTAAACAAAAGAAGTCTCCCTCTTCTTGATCTAGGAGTGGAGGTTAACACTTTGTCTTAATTTGGAGTTATAGTTCTGAAATTGTCGCAAGATAGAAAAACTATAGTACAGTACGCGATCGTCAACAGAGTTGGATTTTCTCACGGGTATTTTATTTTTTTTCATTTAAAATACCCTTTCCTTATTTGGATATATTTCGAAGGTTTCATTTAAGCCATAAAGATAAATCAAGTTCTTTTTCAAACAATATCAAAAAATTTCAAGCATAAAACATCAACTAAAACCACTAAAGCCAATAAATAAGTGCTGAAGAACTACAGTAAGATAGTTAGGTTTAAAGAAAATCTCACATGGATATACATAGATATCCTGAATTTAAAAAATTTCATCTTTTTGCTTATGATTGACAGTTATTTACTTAGTTAATGTAATTATCTTTCATATACAAGTTTGCATATGCAAGTGTGTAAGTATATAAATACCCACCAAACTATTTTATTAAGGCCGGGAACCTAAGAATTTGGGTTTGAAGCTGTACATTTACACGGTTCTCAAAGAATAATCCAAGCTCGACGTTTATGCAGCAATGACGATTTGTAAACATTGAAACGGCCGACTTCTTTCTCCAGCTGATGTTGTGCGTCTTGATGTTACACCAACAAATAAAGGGATCTTCAGTTTGTTATAAGACAATGGCTTGACATTGCTCGCCGTGGGGCGACAGTATGGAAGCACGTACTGCTAACCACTCAGCTATTGCGCCTTCGTATCTTAACCTGTGAATTAATTAACTATTAAACTGAGAGTGCTATTGGCTCTGTTTGCTGGGTAGTAAATTGGCAGCTCAGCTTTTGACACGATCGCGTATTTTTTCATGTATCATGTGCTGCTGCCTTTGCACAATAATTATAATGGCAAAAAATCCCAGTCGCGTCTGAAAGAAACAATCAAAACAATAAATTTTATGACTTTCCGTTTGAACAGCGATATTTTCCAATACATAGTTACCCACAAACTTACAGCCATACTAAAATACTAAAATATATATCCTAAAAATCACAATGATGGAAAAAATTAAGCTGTAAGTTATTAAAAAATATTCATCCACTATGTGTTATTGTACACAAATACTATAAGAGTGGCGCTTAATAACCGCTGAAGTGATTTTCGGCCAAGCTTCTTCGCCGATTTGTTGGCGGGCTTACGGCTTTGAGCGCCCCAAATCATCCAATGATGGCCAATAATTTATTTGTGGAAAGCCATCATTTTTTATGCCAGAACTAGATTCGGGGTATTGAAATTATCCCCTGAGGAGAGATTGCATCAATAAAAGGCTATTTAGATGATGACCTGCACAAAATTCGACCACGCACCCGTCTGGCTCGTAGCATGTACACTTATGGAGTCGTTTTATTTGTATACATATATTAATATACACGTATGTTAGTATGTATATACGTATGTGTTGTGTTTGTAAGAAACTATTATAAAAACCGTAAAAACGTGGTGTTGAAAAAGTACAACGAATGCGCTTAGCAGTCAATAATAATAACGCCCAAACTCTATGATTGCTCATTTATGTGATCAAGCGATCAACTAAGCAAGCAAGCGAGCGGTTATATGCAAAACAATCTCTGTATACGAGTATACAAAGTACATACTCGTATACTGTATGTATGCACTTTGAATTCGCGGTTTTGGCAGCGCCTGCGCAGCTCCCTTTTTTCGCTTCACATCAACTGTCGCTGGAGCGACGATCATTCAAAAGCTAAGTTGGAAAAGAAAAAAAGCTATATTCGCCATTGAAAGGGAGTATGTTTAGCGGTATGATGCACAGCACAAGCACAGCGGCTGATGATCGTCGTGATGATCATCCACTATTGTATATTGACTAGAGATCGCCGTCATTGTCGCTGTCTTCGTCGCCAGCATCTCAAACGACCTGTTTATATTGGCTGTTAAGTTAACTTAAAAGCTGGGAGCACAGTGTTTTCAGCTTTGCTGGTGACGGACCGATTGCTGAAAGACACGCTTTAGAAATGCGCGTTTATTAAAAGAGTAGAACTCGTGCCGTGCGGACGTATTTTTTGATGTTTCACGATCACATCAACTTGGCAGGCAGCGTGAAATAAGTTAGTACAACTAGCGGTAGATGGATTGTATTGTGCATACATAGCTACATAGTTATGTATGTAAATATAACGTATTTGTATTTCGCGCAATAATTTAAATTGAGAGTTCATTTGTATTGTCTCGCTTCTTCGTTAAAAGACAGTGTCTTTGGTGACGGGTGACGGGTGACGAATTGTCCAGCTTAGACCATACAACCGTTACAATTCTGTGAATTTAATTAACATATTTATTTGTAACATTATGGGAAGTTTCTCAAGTGCAAAACTTATTCAGAACTGAACAAATGAGAACAAAAAATATTTTACAATATTTAAAATGTGTCCCAAAAAATAGTTACGAATTGCAAAAAAAAAATTTAATTAAAAACAATACAAAAACATTCAGATACATAGATACATATTTTAAAAAATATATATATATGCATATGTATATATGTATGTATATAAAGTGTGAAACAACGTTTAGGTGCAAAAAAATCTCCAAATTAATAATTACGAAGCTCCAGGCTTTCATTAAATGTGTTTAAAGACAAGAAATATAAAATCGATAATATTTTTTTCAGTTTATACCCTGTAGCCTTTTAAAATTTTCAAAGTAACTTAAATCAATTCTCAATTATGAATTTAATTCAAATTGTTTTCCTCCGACGAGATGTAGACCTAGATCCCATGAAATTTATATTATAAAATGAAATCTCGACAGGCAGTAGATTAAAGTTCATTTTGATAAACCGAACCCGAAACCTAAAATGCATAATGTGTGAAATAGTAGAGGAGTGAGGTCTGAGGTAAAAGTTGCAATATATACTTAGTATTAGTGTATTTTAATAAAAAAAATCTATGATTCACAATAGACAGTTAAACAAACTGTGCTTGTATAAATCAAGGCAATCATGATTTATGGGGTATAAGTTTGAATTGAAAAATATTATTCACTACATAAAATCAAAAAATATTAATTATATATTAATAGATTATTAACGGTGTCATAAAAACATTTGGATTGCTTTTACTTGCTTAAGTGCTAAAATAAACCGGATTAATAAGAAAAGAAATAAACATAAAAAGATGCTGTCATCAACAAGGCGCATTCCTCATCAGGATTCGATGAGGCTATGGATATTAACGATTTGCATTGTTACGACTTTGAGTGGGTCCTTTGTGACGCCCGCACTCGGAGCTCCAGCTAAACTCGGTATTTTCAGCATTTTAAATGCTGTTTTTTATATGTATTGCTCTCTTTGTATTTAGGAGGCCTACGGACTCTAGTGCATATTAACCTTTACTTTTGGTTTGTGTTATTTTCCTCTCAATGCTAATATTTGCTTAAGTATATTTTTAATTGCTTAACTAAAAATATAAACAATAACCGCAAATTGCATGTTTAAAACTCTGTAATGAAGTGAGTATGTTATTACTTTGTGGTGGCACACATATATAAAATATTCACTATAAGGCTGTCTGCAATCATACATATATTCTTATTTATGCACCTATACTCTTAGTTTATAACATAAATTTTAATGTACAAAATTTCAGTGTAAATCTTAACATTTTAACGAAGCCAAGCTGCATTTACAACAAATAAGCGTATAAAAATAAATATGTATGTATGTAGATAGCTAGGTCTTCTTACTATTTATTTATATGGTATGTACACGTATGTACTTATGCTACTGCTTTAAAGCATTTCTAATATGAATTTGTTATTTGTTATTTAATTGTGTGAACATATGGCAACATTGCCATTTCCGCACATTAAATTGCCAAAACCATTAGTGTCATTACAATTGATATCTACGTGTACGTTTGTACTTCCTTCTTTTCGTCAAATCGCCAGACATTTGCTACGAAGAGTTTCAGTTCATTTTAGGTCTTTGCTTTCGCTACTTAAGATCTTAAAATTAGTTGTGTTCCGTTAATTTTCTTTACCAATCGCGTTATACTGAAAAGTTAAGAACGAGAAAATTTTTTTTTTTAGATTTTCTGATAAAAACTTAAGCCGCTCACTACAACAACAACCAAATATTAGTTCGAAAGTACAACATTAGCGAATTTTACGCCACAGTGTATGAAATGTGTTCGTTGGGCTTTCAGTTTGTGTCCAAGATACGAGCATATTGGTAGGGAAGGGGGGAACTGCTAAGTTGTTCAGTTATAAATATGTATAAAATCTTTTATGGCTTTATGAATATCGATACATATATATGAATGTGCATAATTGCATTTCTGATTGTTTCTGTTCTTCTTTTTTTAAGTTTTTTTAATCATTTCTGTTTACGCGAATTCGATATGCCAATCACGTATTACTTTTCATACATACTCGTACACACTAAAGGTAAATTCTGAAAACAATTGTTTAGCTTAGAGTAAAAAATTTAATTTTTTTTTCATTGAAAATTCCCAAATCATTAGTTTCAGTGTTCTTAAAACCAAAAATGCTATTTATTTACTTCTGTTTGTGTCATTTATTTTTATAAAATACTATGATATTTAGGCAGCCTCAGTAATCGAGTGGGCAGCTAAAAGGTCATGAGTTCAAGCTCTTGACAGAGAATGTCAACTTCTCCGGGTATATTTCTGTCATGTCTCGTAAAAAAAACATTTGTTAATTGCATTTACATATGTTTATATTAGGGCAATATGTACTCGTTTTATTTTTTTTTTTCAGACTCATAACTGCTTATTTATGTAGCACACAAATTCATTAAATAGCCAAATTCAGACTTAAGTTTACACAGGTATTTGTTTTACTAATTGAGGGTAAAATACAAACAAAATAATTTATTTATTTACTTTTTCGTACAGTCCCAAAATTGAAATGAATAATTTGTCAACTTGAACTCCTCCAAAAAGCGTGGGACCTCTGTAAATGTCTAAGGTATTAAGCCAAATTTATGACATTTGTTGTGCTTGTTAAACTGGAATATCATTAATCGGCAAAAAAATTACACTTGTTAAATTAATTTGCACACATTATAGTACATACATATAAATGCGTATAATACCAAAATTTTGTGCGCAGTAAATTAATTTATGTAAAAAAAAAAAAAAAAAATTAGCAAAATATCTTCAATACATTTTTAGTAATTTTTTTTTTTGCACGCATCATATTTACAAACGTATAAATGTGAGTGTAGGTTAATTTAACGCCAACACCTAAATATTTTACGTATTTTCGCTTTACAGTTAAATCATTCATTTAATTTAACTACATAAAATGACTTTGCCACACCATCTAGTCTTAACGCAACCATTAAAATGGCAAATAATTAATTTTCAACTCTATCATTTGTATTGTTTCCCGCTGAGCGTACAAGATACCCAAGAAAGAATTAATTAAATCAACAACACGTCAGTTGTTTTGTATTTTTGTAACTCAATATTTTTGCAATAGGGAATTTCGAAAATAGTTTATTCTTGCCGGCATCAAAGCAATAATAATGATTAATTGTTTATTAAATTAGATATAACAAAGTTCCGTATCGGGGATGTGCGCAAATAATAAAAACTGCAAAATAAAATATTATTAATTGCAATTAATTTATTTGGTGTGAAATGTAAATTAATACCAACTGATATACAAAATTAAATTCATAAATTAGTAAGCTGTATACACGTACATAGATACATGCATGCATACACACGTGTGTATACACATTCTTGTGTAAATATAATAAATATTAAAATATGAAAATGAAAATCCTACCAAACCTGTTAAGTCAGAAGCAATCGATTTTAGACTGCATAAAGGAATATACAAATATATACCTATGTTTATTTATATGAATAATTGCTTGCAGCAAATGTAAGCAAGCAGTGAGTTAGATTATACGGAAAAAATATATCTTCAATGACTTTAGGTTAATGATGATATTTCGTTGATGACGTCTGCATTACATTGTCATACAATAACCTTTAATGGCATTCAAGCAGCGGTGTAGCAATGGCCTTTCATACGAGCACACAAGAAGTTAGATGTTGTTTACAAAGCGCACTAAAATCCAATTAGTGACGACGCCGCCATCGCTGACCAATTTTCCTACAGGGATGTAAATCTCCCTCGTGCTGCCATTAAAATTTTAATGTGTGCATGTAAAAGCTTACAACAATGCATTTACATCGAGGAATAATTGATTAATTTTCTATTATATTGTACAATAATAAATTTTTTCAGAGATTCTAAAGAATTATCTTTAAATTTTATTTATTTAATTATTTACGTATGCATTATATTAAATGTTTTTTACAGTTTCCAAGAATTTTTTAATAATGGCTCATTTCTTTGTTTCTTTGTTTCTTATTATTATTATTCAACTATTAGCCGCAAGCATATACATACATATACATATGTATACATGTATATATGTATGTACACATACATATGTATATACATAAATATTTATGTGAAAATTAACTTGACAAAAGACAAGTTTTATTGAAATGGCGCAAGTTGTTGAGTCAGTAACTCGTTATATGAATATTTTTATTTAAATAATGCTTACAATATATTATACAAATGCACATACATAAATATCTATGGTAAATACACACATAGTATATAATATATACTTACGTGTATGTACTCGTATCTATGAGAACAATGAATAGTTTTAGGAGGAGTGATAATTATAAATCTATAATATTATATAATGAAAATATGGCAAACAATTTTGCGAAAAGTGCTTTGGAAAACGGTTACTGAGTATTGAAGAAGAATTTTATTTAGAACTAAAAATAGATTTTTAAAAATATGTTATACAATCTCTTCCCTCTTAGTTTATTTAAGACAGATAAAAGTTTTTCTCTAATTTCGGTCGCCCCATGGCAGGGAATGTCAAGCCCCCCGAGTGTATTTCTAACATTTTTTGGGCGATATCAATACTCAAACCACAAGTTGGAAGAGAAGCTCGTCCGAAAATCGCTTCAGCGGTTAAAACGCGCAAATTACATATGTATGTATATACATACATATATAAACCGGCTGTACAGGTAATCGACAAGAATTAAGTAACTACTCACAATGCTATCGTAACTTCTGAATACAATTTTATTTATTAAAATTTAAAAAATAAAAAAGCAAATGTTAAAGCAAAACTACAAGAGAAATTAAATGATTATGACGTTAATTAAAGAAAAAGAAAAAAAAAACAAACGATGACGAATAATAAAAGAAGCAATTTAAATCGAGCTAAAGAAACCTGTAAATACTTATGTAAGTACGAGCATTTGTCTCAGAACGCCGGTTGTTGCCAGCTCATAATTACCCTAAAGTGTTGACGGTATAAGCGATGCTTAATTGCCATTCGCGATTCTAATCAGAAGATAAATTTCTGCGCTTTAAATTCGAAAAAAAAGATGTTGACAGTAAATACTGAATAGTAAATAGCATTTGTAAGAAAACTAAATATTTAAGCATTTGTGTATGCGTGTATGTGCAGTGAGCGCATTGACAACAGCAACAAAAAAATTGGAATTTCCAAAAATGATAAAAGTAAAAGATATTTCACTTAACTTCCTGAGTAAATGTATTTATGTAAGTGTGTTTATCATGTACTTCCGCTTGTTAGACGTGAGTATTTATTATAAAGGTTGCATTTGATGAAGTATTTTGCAGTGCCGAATGGAATTAGCAATATAAATTGTAGTTCTCTCCATTTATTGGAAAAATATCGAGACGAAGCGCTTACAAGACGCCAATTATGTATAGGTATTATAAAAAGAGCAAAGTAAAATTCTGACTTTCGTATTCACCATAACATTAACAAAATTATACTTTAGTCTAATGGTAGTCAGTCAAAAAGATATTTATTTTTGTAATATAATATTTTTCAATCTCATTGTCCTTTGTGGTTTTGGGTGTACTAACCTAAAAAAATCATGAAAAACTCATCCCAGCGGCAACCATTTGTATCCGTGACACTTTTATAGAGAGTACAAAAGGATTTTCTACTTTTAGTCAAGATAAACACTGCACTCATATATATGTATGTTTGTATTCAAGTTTGAAAGAAAGCGCACATCACAAGGACAAGAACACAACACACAAACATGCACACGGTCAACTCAACTATTTCCACTACTACCTAAATGCACACACATCCATATGTATACATAAATAATCCTATATGTTTATATATAATACTTCCTGTGTACAGTAAAAAATACAACCAAAAATCCAACACAAAACCAAACACAACAAGAACAACAACAACCAATTCATTATTTCAGATGCTATTGCGCCGCCACCACAATCACCATTCCCTTTAGAAGCGCAACCGACACAATTCTCCGAAGCGATTGCCGCTGCTCTCAAAAGTGATATTGGTGTGCGTAACGATGGCGGCAAAAGTCATCCATCGGCCGTCGATAGTTATGGTAATCCGATTGAGACGCTCAAGCCCATCGATACCCCCGATGGTCGGAAGGTGATCAGTGCGCAGGGTTTACAATTTGAAATACCCAACTATGCCTCAGGCATAACCGAGATAAAGCAGCCAGCCGATGACTTACTGCCACCATTCATTGGTGAGTTCAAAAATAACACTAATAATTATACGAAAAACTATACAGATTTTAGTGCAACACAAAACCAACAAAACATAATCGAAACAAATAATTATAATATGACAAAGCGATTCCGAGGCAAAGAAGACGCCTCCACCAAAGATGGCACAATAGATGGTGAGGTGAACAGTGGCAAAAGGATTAATTCGGTTAGCCATAATGATGATGAATATAATACATTCTCAGATGTCTTAAATAAAAATCACCGCGTTGAGGCCAAGATATTTTCTGACCTTGACACAGACACTAAAGCCAATTGCAGTGTCAACGAGTACCCTGAATCGAAAGCTTCCGACTCTTATCGAATAACAGTTTACAAGAACGGAAAATGTCGTAATGAAAGCGGTTTTGACTATGATTCTGGCTTCATTGGCACTGTTGTATACAAAAACAATGCAAACATTCAACAAAATGAAAACAACAAACTACACAAACACATAACGCATAAAGAGGCACGCCCACTTATCGATAGTATCATAAATGCATTCACCACAAATACTGTTTACATCAACATCACCACTAGTGCACCAATTTCACTTAGCTCTGCGCCAACGCATTTGAATAAACCACTATTTTTTACTCATTTAACCAAAGATAATTCTATTAAGCACACTTTATCTGATTTAACCCACAATGAGAAACCTCATATTAAATTTAATGCACCTCACCTCCCGTCAGCTAAACAAAACGAACTCGCCATACCTCATTTGCTCTCATTTAGTAACAATTTTTATAAAAAGAATTTCATAAAACGCGCTAAACGCAGCCCCATTCCCTCATCATCGTCCCACAGAAACGCCCTGCCTCCTTTTAGTAATGGTAATTTTAACTATCCAAACGTTCCTACTGATCTAGCCACTATTAATCGCATAGCTGCTAAATATCATACTCCCCTTCCCACCTTAGATCCCATTGCGGTTGCTGTGCCGACCGATTCGATTGATGGTGAAAGCTCAGTACCGGAAACTGCGGCTACTGCACTCACCACCACCACCGTGGATATAGAGAATGCACAGTTGGTTGAATTGAAGCCGTCGCAGTCGAACGTGGTCTCTCCAAGCAGCCAATCTAGCAACTTGCCGTCTTATATACTTGATTTGAACGATCCGGACATTGATGGTCCAGTGGAATACATGCCGGCTGAGGACGGGTCATCGTTAAAGGTTATCGCATGGGATCTGCTACCACCATATCAAGAAGAACCAAAATTAATCACCGTTCCGATAACGCACAATACCAAAGTTTCACGGACTTCAGGACAGAGTTTGAGTGCCCAAGGTCCGTCGCATGGAGTCGCTAGTGAGGGCAGCGCTGTCGTGGTACCGCTAAATAATCTACCCTCAGGCAGTGGCATTCAGTTTACCAGCTCAACTACTACAAGTGCACCCAGGACCACTACTCCACGTACCACCAGGCCCACTACAACGAGAACAACAACAACAAGAAGAACTACGACTACCACCCGTCGTCCAACAACAACAACACGCCGAACCCCAACCACCAAAAAAACCACCACAACAACAACAACAACTACAACGCCAGCACCAACACAACTAAACTCGAATGACTTTTACCAATTGGAACATGGTGACTCCTACACCTTACCATCATGGTTGGCCGATATAGATGACCCTGAATTAGATGCAGCCGTTACATATATTGTTCCAGAGAATATACACGAATACAATGACACCATATCTCGAGATATTCTTCCACCACTTGAACCCTATACCGATCTCAATAACATAGACTTGCCAGCACCTGAAGGCCTGCACACAACTACCACCACTACCAACCGCCCACGTACCACAGCTGCAACTTCTACCACAGGCCAAGTATACACTACCACCCCACGCAGCTCCACTATTTCCACACCACGGCCACATTGGGTGCGTGCCTATCCCACAACCACCCCAACAACCACCACTACGAGCACCCCAAAACCGAAATCTTTCGATGATCGGATTTCCTCTAATCATATTGCACTATCGCACGATTCAAACTCTGCATCATCTTTCATCTCTCCCAATTCAAAAGCGAGCACGTCATTCCTTGGCACCACCAGCACCACGACGACAACAACAAAAAGTCCCCGATTAACGACAGCAGAGCCGCACCATCACTTAGTTAACAATATATTTAACAAAAATTCTCCCACTATTACCGTAGATCATACAGCCAGCACTGAAATAAAGGACAATAACTCCGTTGCAACAGCGACATTCTCGAATGCCAACCCCTTCTTGCCAGCCCACAATACCGGAGCACGTCCGTTTGCAACGCAAAACGCAGGCAAATTCACCGGCACAACAACAACAACAACAACGACGACGACGACGACTACAACAACAACAGCAGCAACTCCAGTGGAAGAAAGCCCGTTCGATTCAGCCACTTTACCTCCGTGGCTGGCCGATTTCGACTATCCCGACTTGGGCCCAGGCGTACCGTTCATTTACGATGCTGAAGATTCAAATTCAGATGTAGCCAATGATTTACTGCCTCCTTCACAACTAATAGCAGAAGCGACGGACACAACAAAACCAGTTTTTATTACATCCTCTCCCTCATCCTTTAATTCCTTCAAAATTTCACCTAGTTCAACTAATCGGCACGAAACCACTTTTGCTTCCGCCTCCACCTCTCCTACACGTACTTTCGCTTTTAATAATTTCCCATCAAAAGTCACCACCACAACCGTCAAACCATTCAGCATCCAAAATACATTCGCGCAGGTGCCCAACAGTAACAACAACAATTACAATCAAGAGGCAGTCACCTCGCCACCAGTTCTTTTCATACCACCCAACGCAGAGGCTGAGAGTAACATCGACACTGTTGCCGTGAATGATATCAACAAATCTCAACTACAACCAGCAGCTACAGCTGGCCAAACATTTACCAAGAAACCGTCCTCATCCAGTTTTAATAAAAATTTTGCAGCTCCCTTTGAACCAACGACAGCGTCTGGCAGCGCCGACTCAGATCAAGATGTTGGAAGCTCGACGAAAACCACATTTACGAAGAGTAACGAAGGCAAAGTTATAACCAACAACATTTTTGGAAACAACGGTGGCATCACTACGACAACTAAACAATTTGGGATCAGCACAACGAGTAGTACGACCGGACAAGCATCGTTACAAAAAGGTAATTATATGGGAAATGCGAATAGATATACATATCTCGCCATAGTCGCTAAATATTGCTAGAGTGAGTTAATAACAGCGTATTGTGTTTCGAAAGTTTCGTATTGGAAATAATTGTACCAACTATCCTTATAATTACTGAAGTGTCTGATAAATCTATTCAAGAACTTTACTTGGTGTTGAAGGACTGTTAAAAAAAAACACTGACGACTAAATTACTGTACGGACTTCTATATATTCCTTCTAAAGAAGAGACATACTATGATTTCATTCCCTTTCCATAGTCAGAGGTTTCCGGAAAAGTAAACAGCTGCAATCCAGAATAAAATTAAAACAGAAAAGAAACATACCCAGAATAAAATCTTACTACTAATTTTAGATACAGAGATCATACCAAAACAAGTTAAAGATACAATCGAGAAACTCTATTTAATAATAATTTATTTTCAATCCACAGAGTTTCAACATAGCACTTTCAGCGGAAGCTCGTCTACATTTAATAAGGCGGTGACGCCCAGCGGATTCTCTAGCTTCACCAGCACACAACATACGAATTTCAACAGTGCCGGAAATGGCAAATACACTGGTGGTTTCGGCGGAGCTCCAGGTGTTTTGGGTAGTGGTAAATTTGGCTCCGCAGTGAACACAGATGGATCTATTCGCACTGCTTCGAACGTTGCATTTGGACAGGCGCCCACAGCTGCCCCCAAACTGACAACGAGCCCTAACTTTGTCAGTCGAATTGGCATTCCAGCCACCGGCGTAACTGCGACCGCTCGAGAAGCCGGTGTTAATAAGTATCAAGGCACTTTCGGTGGACCACCCGGTGTCTTGACCCCTTTTGATAGCGTCAAAAGCGGCTAAGCCATTATTAGTAAGCACGGCTATGAGCTACCAAGATTATTTATTTATATAACAATTCTGTAAAATAAAATCTGTCTGTCAGAGAGTAGTATTCTAGTATATTCATCGAAATTAAGGTTTACATTGTGAACCGTCAAAAATTAGCAAATGGATCGATGAGTAATTCTTATTTTTATATTTGCGTGTATTTAATGTTTTATTATACAAATAAAAGAGTAATAAAAAAAAAATAAAATAAAAGGGTATTTTTTAATTTGCAGAAGTACCTTTTAACTATTTTATTCGATCCCGAAACTCCAGCAATCACAGTTCGAAAAACTAGAGTAATTCTATATATTGTAGACTTAACTAAAACTGCTGCTGATGATATCTTCACTGCAAGACATCTATGCTTCCAGTTAAGGAGTATTATGTAATGTCTGGAATTATCTGCTGACGGGAAGGACGAATATAAGGAATATAAGGACGAAACCAGTTTATCGATTCTACTGATGTACAACCAATCGACCAGTAGACCAACGGAAGTTAAGGGTCGGAACAACGCAAGACTGCTATCCTTTGCCCAGAATGGTTGATGCCCTGTCCTCGTTGTCTGTACTAAAACGGTATGCTTTGAAAATTAGTCGCCCGGTCTTCATAGATAGCTGTGTCTTCCATAGTATTTTTAAACATTTTTTCTGTCACACGGTTCCTCAAGTTCCCGATTCAATGCAATTTGGGCCCCACTTTATGTACACGAATGCTTCTGCCCTCCAAATATTTTTTTTTTACTTTAATTTAGCATAGAATAGGCACATATATTTATTTATGTAAACATTATACATTATTCAAAGCTTTATTATTGGCAAAATTAATATTAAAGTAGTTGAACTACCAAATTAAATTAATTAATAAATGAAATATTTTAAATTAAAAACAAGGTTTAATGCTAAATACAAAAAGGAGAACGCTTGAGTTAATGTCAAGGTCGTTCAGTCCTTCTTTGATTGCGAGCTCGTGCCGCTGCTTCCAGATGAAGGATTGATCGGATTTAAAGTTATGACTTTTGGTGAAGTTTGTATAGTCGATGCAGTACTTGAGGCATTACTCTGACCACCGTCCTGTGGTGAAACACTGGTCTGTGCCACAATTGTCACACCAGGTGAGCTGGCGGATACACCGCCAGCGTTTGTGCCACCTACGTAATTCACCAGCTTGCGCACTGTCAAATTGCGATTGAATACATGCGAGCTCAGCGTAGGAAGCTGCTTCAATCCACCGGGCTTTACAACAATATTTCGAATTTGTGGACCATGTCCGCCACTTCCGCCGGCCGATGAGTTACCCGTATTCGATGCCCCACCAGCTGCACCACTAGTTGTGCCAATAATTTGCACTTGCGGTAGAGACTTGGTGGATACATTTAAAATACCTGAAGTCGGACGAGTACCGATACTCACTGGCGATTTTAATGCCTGCAAGTTTACCTGCTTAACAGACGATACAATTGGCGAGTTACTGCTGGCCGCAACCACGGGAAGTTGTGTCGTTGTGAGCTGTGTTGCTGGACGAGGCACGAGAGTCGTAGCAGAAGTCTTGGGATTTGTTACAACCACTTTGGCGTACTTGGGCATTTGCTGTGTAATATTTGATCGCGAAATGATATTCGGACAAGGCTTCATGGTCGTGCGATTGATAAAGACCACCTTATTCTGTTTATTGCCTGCTGTTTGAGATGTTTGTTGCAAGCCTGGACTACCAACAGTTTTATTAATTATATATGTGCCAGCTGCAGCCTTAGGCGATGCGGTCGCAATACCGGATGTGTTGCTTGATGTGGCGGTTGCCTCTTTAATGATTTTTTGGCTTATAATAAGTTGTCCGACACTGGAAGTATTCACTGCAAGAGAAAGTAAAAATCAATTGTTATTTATATTATGCAATACAGTTAGGATTACAGTTTCGGGTACTCTTCTAGACGCACCTGGCTTAGTCGTTGTAGCTGGCACTGACACAGAATCTGAGAGATTGCCATCATTATCAGCAAACACTATGGGCATATCTATAATGTTTGATAAATCCATGCTTGAAGCGTTCGCTGCACTTGTATTCTTTACGCCACTCAATTGCAGGGTGGTGCCACCAGCGGCATTTTTCACAACCGTGTATTTTGGTTGAGCCGTACCAGGAGGCGCAGCTGTAACGAATTGGGTCGTCTGTCCGTTTGGCGATTTTAGCGTGAAAATTTGTTGTTGATGATTTGAGGCGGTGCTGCAGGTTGGTGATGTTGATACTATGCTGCCAATGGATGTATTGCTGGATATGTTGCTCTGCTGCATAGATGCGGTCTTTATTGTGTAAATTTTCGATTGTGATTGCAATGGTGGCTTCAATTGAACAAATTGATTGGAAGGTATCATTTTTATTTTAGCACCAGCTGGGAGTGTACCCTTTTGCAGTGGATTTATTAAAGCTGTTTTGATGGATGACGATTTGGAAGGTGCCACAATTTCATAATTCGTCACAAGTTTTTGCGAACTTTTCGGGGTCTCGTTACTCGAATTCAAAGTCGATGAATCCAACTCGTTACCGTCACCCAAAATTGATTGTATGGCCATGTTGAGATCCTCGTTTGTGATGGAAGAGCCGTGTGAAAGCTGTGCCTTCTGTTGTTGCTGCTGCGTGGCTTTAACAGTGACGCTAGTCTGGGCTGCCTTAGCCGGCGTAGAAGTTGCTGTTATCAAGGGACGAGTGCGTGGACGGCCCACTGCAAAGTGCACACAGTTATATTTTAATTAATATACAATTTGTGTTGTACCAAATATAATATTTATGAACGTGGAAAAGAAAAAACAATTATAGATTTTTTACCCTTTCGCTTCACTTGGAATGGATCGGGAATTTTTACTTTTCTTGGTTTTGCTTGGTTATGGTAAGGATTTCAAGAATATGGGCATAATAGTGATTTCATGGTTTGATGGCGATTAGTTCATGAAAAGTGAAACGTGTTTAGTAATTGTTATATTTTTGAAAAGTAAAACTAAACTATACTCAAAAAGTTAAGCAAAGGTACAAGATGGAACAGTTTGATAACATCTACAAGTAGGGGAAGACCAATTAACATACTTGAATTAGCATATTTACTTTTCACCGGGGTCTCTTGGTCGGCTGTCGATCCATCGTTCTTACGCTTTCTTTGCCCAGGGATGCCCTTGATTCCAGTTTCCGTGTTAACGCCGCCACCAGCGTTATTAACAAGCGAGTTTCGTCCATGTTTAGCGTGTGTAAGACTAGTTATAGCGGTCGGTACACGTGGTCCGGGCGGATTAGTGAGAATCCGTTTTATAAACTCATAAGCTTCATCCTATATATAAAAAAAAGAATCAACACATATTAGATTATATCAATTGATATATATGTATGTATGTATGCATAAATATTATATTGTCGACATACCACAACCATAGCATCCACCATAGATTGAGTAACATTATCCAGCTTTCTTCGGCTCTTAGGCACGCGCAATACATCATCAGCGCTACCAACAACGACTAATGATGTCTCAGATTGCATTTTTTCACGCAATGATTCCAGTTCTTCGGTGCTGCATTGATTTGTAGGAAATGTTCAATGTTATTTAATATCATTAGGCACTTCTTAAAACATACCTTGTTTTTGCAGAGTTTTGTCCAATTACAAAGAGAATGGGCATCTTTATGTCTAACAAACGATCATCTGGATTTCCACGTACCCCGTTAAAGGTATTATAAGCAAAACCCATGCATATTACACCCGCCACATTCTCTGACATAGCCACTTGCAAAGCCAGGGCAGCGCCAGCGTTGAATCCGATCAATATAATGCTACGTTGTGTATTTTCATTTCGTAGTTCTTGTATTTTAACACGTGTAAGCGATACAATTTGTTCTGCCACTTGTTCCAATGGCTGGCGCACAATTTGACTGACTGTATAAAAAAAGTATTGAAGTTAAATATCATATTGGAAATAAATTAATAAAAAAAAATTTTGGACTGTTCTGATCTCACCATTTGAAGGAAGTGTTATTTGTACAATTTGTGTAATGCTAGCCAATTGATGATACCATTTTTGTAGCCGACTAGGTACCGGCCCGCTCGTGGGTACAGACGGTAGAGCAACAATTACAGCATTATGTGTTAGTTTACGAATCTTAGTATTAATAATTGGCTCCCATTTATTTTTCATTACAGGCGCCAAGAGTTCTTGGCTAACATTTAATGGTCGCCCAAATAACATTTTATCCATTAGTGTTGGTAGTTTTGATTTCAATGTTTGCAAAATATCTAAATAGGAAGCCATATACGTTGATGGTAATGAATCCATTAAGAGGCAATGTAGCCATTGCGTTAGACGCGAATCCCATGCTACAGATGCCAAAGCTTTACGCATACGACTGGCAGACTTATCTACAATAACACGCCGTTGCATTGCTTCATTTTGGCGATTAATATTAGCTAATCGTCCCAATTGATCATTGTCCAATAGATTTGCGACTTTTGTGAAGAGAGTCTTTTGCATGTTGCTCCAACCGGTTCTATAGAAAGATTATTATGTATTAAATAAAATATTTTCCTTTTTAATTTCAGCGCTTACTGATTAATACGTGATTCCCAGTTGTCGTCGTCGGAGTTATTGTTCTTTACATATTTGGCAATTCGCGAACACTCGTTCATAGCTTCCTTTGCTGAAATTTCATTGTATGAGGGTACGTTGACCTGATTGCAATCATCAAAATCCTGCTCCTCAAGAGGATGGGTATGACAAGAAGGACATTGTGGTGTCCGTCGCACTAGTATCGTACGAGCTGGTGATAAGCCCGTGCTAACACTTCCCCCACCTCGGTTATTATCTCGCGTATAGCTGTGCTCCATTTTATTGCCACCTCCAATACTAATTTCAGAGGATTCTAGGGAAGTATTTTGCTGCTAAAAACAATATGAGAAAAATTAAGATAAATTTGTTTTTTACAATTTCTTAAAAATCTTTAACATTATTTTTAATGACAAAAATTTCTTAGGAAGATAAAGTATTTATTGATAAAAAATTAACAATTAGCTCGTTTTAAACAAATTGAGATTTTTTTATAGTAATAGATGTACATTAGGGTGGGCGAATCTATACCACGAATTAGTGGTAACCATGCGGGTTAGGGGTTCAAGAATTTACCCGCGGTAGGGCATGCCTGTCGTAAGAGGCGACTAAAATCCAATAGTTCCCGCGACAGTCGGGTCTTTATACCGGAACGACCCGGATTTTTTATCCGGCCAAGGTCTGTCAATTACTTTGAGGGATATTTTTGCGGTTACAACAACAACATTATGTTAACTTATTGAAATTTTCAAAAATAAAACAACAATTAAAAGCAAAACATAGAACACAACATTGAAAAAAAAATATTCCCCAAGAACATTAAAAGATTGAGAAAAATCCAATCAAATAATTACTCAACCTAATGTACATTACCATAGTTAATTGGGAAATCATTTACTTGTTTTGCTGCCGATGCCGCTGCTACTATTGATCTCGGCCGCACCGGCGTAACATTTACAATGTGGTTTGCCACTTTTACTTAGATTTTAAACTTTCCAGTAAAATTTTAATGATTCACTTATCTAAATAATATTAACGCACTGGTTTTGTCTGATATCAAAATTTATTATGTATACACATTTCTAGTAAATTTTTGGAGATGCTATCTTTCCCTATAAGAAACACACAGTAATTACAATTATGTTTTTCTTTAATATTATTTGTTAAAAATCGCTTCGGTTTTCTACAATAACTATTATTCTTTCTAACAATCCACCATAAAACATATATTTTATAAAGTATTTCCTTTTTACAACACTATTATTGATAAATTTAACACATTCAATTCATCAGATTTTTCATTTTTCTAATATGGCGTCACTAAACTAAGCTGCCAGAGTTTGGCTAAAAATATTCAACTCAGCGAACGTTGTTATAATTATGCCGCAGCTACCCATCTTACACACCTAACGTCCATAACACCCGACTGGAAGAGCGATATGCACCCACGAGTTATCGACGCTGCTGACAGCCACGAAATGTTTGCCAGCTGACAGTGTGTTTGCATATTTTAAACAAATTTATAATTTTCGTCAACAAATCTGCAAATTTATATGTTCGACTAATCATATATATGTACATGATCTATATAGTAATAAATAATTAATTACGAGTTTAGTTTTCCTTTGAAAAAAATATGCATTTTCGTAGTTTATTTCATATTAGTTTAAAAAGTCAATACTGACAACCTTGTATAACAGCGAGAAATGAGCTGAGCCGGTTTTACGAAAAATCAAGTCGCCGCTGGTTTCTGCGGGACAACCGTCAGTAACGGCTTCGACAACAATGACAACTTTTTATTTACAAGATATGCTGTTTTGGACGGTAGGTATGTAAGATGGGTAGTTGCAGCATTAGTATACGTTCTCTGCTATTACCATAAGCTTGTTGGTATACGCTTCGTGGAAACTATTGTCCGAGTTAACATTACAAACAGGTAATTAATGACGGAATGGGACGCAATGTAAAGGAAAGAGAGAGAGAAATAGCTTTAGTAATAGAAAAGAAAAAATTATTATTACTTTGTTATCACAGAATAAAATTTGACTCCAAGTATGTAAACTTTAAACTGATGGCAGATAGAACTTTAGCCCTACGTTGCGTGGCAGATAGAACTTTAGCCCTACGTTGCGTGGCAGATAGAACTTTAACCATGCGTTGCGTGGAAGATCGGCGCTGATGTATACGATGAATACATGCAACTCTATGAAATTTCCCAACTCGGCTCAACGGCAAAATCTCTCTGACTGCTTTTAATTTTCATCCATATCTTCCGCGAATTTCAAATTGAAATGGAAATTTCAAAGAATTAATAAGGGGATTTAAAAAAAAAAGTTAATTACTGAAAAAGAGATTTTTAGCTTTTCGATAAAAAAAATAACTGAAAACGAAAATGTTTATTGTGTCGTAGCATTGGCGTATCTGCCATCGGCTTGAAGTTTTGTAATTTATTTCTACATAAAAATTACCATGTTTCAAACTATAAATTCACCTTAAGGTTGTTCTAAACAATTATGTGGCACCACTGTTTTTCATCCTCTTATTTTCTTTAAGTAATAGATTTTTATGAATTTCACCATTATTTTTTCCTAAATACTATAAACAAATACGAAACTATGTAGATGGATTTCACAGATAATTGTTAAATATCAACGCAATTGATCGAAAAAAGTGGTTTTCTTCGTTATGCTATAAGTTATATAAAAATACATATATATGCCTCTATATATACCTCTATTTCCTCGTCTTCCGACGCAGTAGGCACTGAGCGAGTTCCATCACATTCCTTCCGTTGTAGAAAGTCTTCAAATAGTTTCATATAAGAAGTCATCATCACTTACGGATTCCCGTGTTAGCTATCAACAATAGTTTGTCAAACTTTGCACAGTATTAAAAAAAATTAATAAAATAAACATATAATTATCTCAATGTGAACACCGAGATCGCAAGATTCACGATTCTGCCGCAATTTTTTGACAACCAAAAAAGACAACACATTCAATGTCAAAAACCACTAATGTCACGACGACTAGCTGAATTTCAATCTCTGTTCTCCTGCAGATTAATTTGTTCGTTGCCTTGGAATTCTAATAAATTTACGTTAAATTTTTAAATCAAAACAAGACATATTTTTTTCGGCAATTCCCAAATATTATACACGGCCCTTTGCTGCTGCACTCATGTTGACTATTTCTTCATGCGTGGTGAGTTTACGATGTTACCAGACAGATGTTATGGCTGGGCTAGAAATTTATTATGGCTAAATAAGTACTTTTTCGCCCAAAACAGACGCGTAAAATAAAATATATCGCAAACCAAATACTGCTTTTGTATTAAACTATATATAAAATATGAAATTTTCTAAAGTCATACAAATCTTTTAAATCTCATACCAGAATTTATTTCATATCAGTAAAATAAATTTAGCCACGACATTATGGCATGACACCAATAATCGGAAACAATGTTGCCCATTATGTTTTTTGGATCAACTTTTAGGGTACTATAACGCATTTCGCTAAATACGCCTCGATGATTAGAGTTCGATCACTGAATTAAATAAAAGTTCCAAAATTTGTTTTCCACTCATTTATTGTAAACACAGAATTTACTATCTATTCAACTTTTTATAAACACAGCTTGACTTTACACTTTCCACGAATGTTGTCCCTACCGACCTCCAACTTAAGTGAACATGCCAACATTGTGCACTTCGTTCGTACACGTATATAGCTGAAGACTGCTCGCATGTATCTTCTCAAATATTGTGTTTGAATGTTTTCAATACCGAATATTCGATACATGCGTTCTAAAAACTTCTGTAGTTATCAGCTTCTTTCTTTATGTGATATGATTGTCCTACCGCTATCTTTAAATGTTTCTTGTTTTCTCATTTCCACCATTTTTTAATTCACCTTGAGAATATCAATAAAAATATGTTAAAATCTCTCATGTGGTAGCACCTGATTATGACAGCTGCTTCACTTCAAACTTTTATTTATAATTTTTTATTTTACAATTACGGACGCGATGGCGCTAGGACAACAGCACGTGTTAAGTTTTTCACCAGATGGCAAATTGTTTGCTTTTATTAATGATCAAGGAATCCTTAGAATATGGGACACAGAAACTAATGAACTAAAGCAAGAGTATACGCCAAATCTTCAGTTATCCGGACCGTGCACCGCCCTCACGTGGGTTATTACTAGCGATGGGATAGTGGAAGGAAAAAAGGTGTGTTATTTCTTTATTTTCACCCAGATGTTTTCAATTTTCAAATATATTTTACTATTAGTCTAAGAAATCACGAAAGTCACAATCAAGCTCCAGCAAAGATGGCGAGGGAATTTATATAGCCCTAGGTACTAGCAATGGAAAAATATCTCTGTATTCCTACGCGCTAGGAAAGGTAACCAGTTTGAATATAATCAGAGCTTGTACTTCATCTATTCAATCATTTTCAGATTGAAAGAAACTTGAAAGGAGAAGGACATAGTGGGAAAGTTACCTGCCTTGCCCAAGATGCTGAAGGCCACCTATTCAGTAGTGGAGAAGATTGTCAGATAATTGTATGGTCACTGTCTAATGAAAAGCAGCTTTCATCTTGGTCAGTGGGCACAGAAAAACCATATAGCATTATTTATTTGAGAGTATCTAATAATATAGTAGTCGGTGGCCGTCAAATTAAAGTTTATTCAGTTGCTACGCAAGAATTAGTTCAAACATTTACTGGGCATACATCAGATATTAATTTGATCAGCTCTTTAATACTAGACGAATGCACCGAATATGTCGTAAGCACATCACGCATGGAGCGTATAATATGTCTCTGGAAAATTGGCAAAAAAGGTAGAAATAAGAGTGCTAGTTCCACGCTACTTATGGAAGATGTTGCACACTGCCTCACTTGTCAAGTGGATAATGAGCGTAATGTACGAGTAGCGAGTGTAACACGCAGTGGCGTAATTCACTTGTACCTCATTCCTGCGGAAAAGTATATACACTTACGTTAATTAACAAAGAACGTATGCTTTAAACCTATTCTCTTTTCAGTATTAAACCAGAAAAGCCAATAAAACCTAAACTAACCATAGAAGTAGCATCTGATAGTTCAACCGTAATTGCACCAATACCAGCCGTAGCAGTGTCTTTACAGCACAGCATTCGCTCTGAAGAATTGATTTTCGGTTATGGAAACAAAAGTTTTTTAATTTTTGAACACATCAAACCAAATTTCACTGAAAAGTTACAAGTGCTCATACGCACCGACCCGAAAACTTTATACTTAACACGAGGGAAATTGTCGAAGAAAGATGGAAAAGCCGTTACGTCCCAGAAGACAGTTACTCCTATTGTTAATGTTGCCGATGTAGACTATAAATCCTCGGTTACGGTCTCGAAGAAGAAACTGAAGGCTGCAGAAATGCCGATGGAGTCCCGACTTCAAAACTTAAATTTAAATGTAGCACCCGGAAGTGGAGCTCCACAGGCCCAAAGTAAAGTACAGTTGCTAGTGCAGGCACTGCATAGTAAGGACAATATGTGAGTTCGCAAAATTTCATTTTAATTGCCTATTTATATATTTTTTATATAAAACAAATAGCCTTCTACGCTCTGTGTTGCATACACACGATGTTAAAACTATTCAGCTGACTCTCCACAAACTACCTGTACAATACGTAGGTCCCTTGGTCCAAGAATTAACGCAGTTCATGGAACAAAAACGTATGAAGTAAGTATTCGACATTGCTTGCTCATCTGATTGTTACAAAAAATATTTCTTATAGCGTCGAGTATGCGGTTGATTGGCTCAAAATTCTTGTGCAAACACACTCAAGTCAATTAATGGCTTTAGGATCTGATGATCTTTTAAATAAATTCGGTCCATGCATAGGCATAATAGAACATCGTGTGAACTGCTTAAAGGAATTGTCGAAGTATGTTTATTTATTTGTTTGAAGTATAGCTATAAATAATTGCATTGTAAGATTAAGCCTCTGTTGCTAGGCTTTCTTTCATTATGTTTACTGACTTTCCAATAGTTGAGCCCAATTAAAACGAAATGCATTTTTACAGAGTTTCTGGACGCCTGGATTTATTGATAAATCAAATAAAACGCAATACCAATGATGATAACTTAAACAGTGCCAACGTATTAGTCTATGAGGATAATGGTTTGTAGTACATGGCAATTATTAATATTAAAATTCATGACTGAAATTTGTTCACAGACTCTTCTGATTCTGACCTGGATGATGCAAACGATAAAAGCGCCTCCGACGATGAATGGGAAGAGGATATTGAAGATAGTGCTGAGAACATGGACCAAGATGCTGAGGATAATGACGAAAGTGAGAATGATGACGATGGCGAAGAAATGGAGACATAAACAAAATTTATTTACAGTTCAATGTATATTAAATAAGTGAACAAAATAAATTTGTTTCTATTGTAGTTTTCGTGTTTTTGTACTTAGAAAAAAATTAACATTAAATTTGCAAGGCGCACACCACTGGCTCCGTTCTAAGTTGTATCGTTTTTGAAAAATCTGTAACTTATACCGCTCATATTTTTCGCTTTCAATAAGTAGATGGTCTGCAGCTCAACAAAATGGAAAGAATAAAATATTTTGTTATCCCTAGAAAATCTTTAAAGAATAATACAAAGAGAAGAATAATTATCCATCTAACATCGAATATATTTATCTTTTAAATATACATAGAGTACAACAGTTACTAGTACTTTATCAGCATGCTGAGTAAGTCCTATTCGACCTTTTAGAAATATAGTAATCAATTAACAATAGCTGACGATATGATTTAACAAAACCTAAATTTTGCTATAAAGGTAAGTGCTTTAATTTAATCAATACATAAGTAATTTAAATTCAATTTGCATTCACAATTATAAGCAATGTAGTGACTAAGAAATTATTGAACTTGAGTAAGTTTTAATTAATGGAATTAATTTGGTGGAAACGTAATTTAACTATTCTCTATTTTTTTACACAATTTCAGTGGGATGGTTTGCATTTGTGCTTTGAACTTCTTGGGGTCACCTTGTGCCTCGGCTGGAACATGTTACATAAAACTGTCAAGTATTATTTACCAATTTGCTTTTAGGAAATTAATTAGTCCATTTGTGGACGCATCGTGTGTAGTTATGTCGTTTGGTGTGGCTAATTCCGGTTCGATTGCCTTAGCCAATTGTTTGCCTAATTCCACACCCCATTGATCAAAAGAGTTGATATCCCAGATGATGCCTTGTGTAAATATTTTGTGTTCGTATAATGCTTTGAAAAAGAAAGTAAAATATTTGCAATTTCCAACTAAAAATTAAATTATACTCAATTTATTACCAATGAGAACACCCAAAGTGAATGGTGTCACTTTCTTCACTACAATTGAGTTTGTTGGTCGGTTTCCGGTGAATGTTTTGTGTGGTAATAAAGCTTCTAATTTCTCGCCAGACATACCCGCCGCTTCAAGTTCCAAGCGCGCTTGTGCTGCTGTTTTACCTTGCATCAAAGCTTCGGTTTGAGCCAAGAAATTGGCCAACAAAATTTTGTGATGTACGCCACCAGCTATTGGGTTGTGCGTTTGTGCTGGTGCAATGAAATCACAGGGTATCAAACGAGTGCCCTGATGGATCAGTTGGTAAAACGCATGTTGTCCATTGGTGCCAGGTTCACCCCACACAATTGGACCAGTATTGTACGTGACAACTTTAGAACCGGTTTTGGTCACAAACTTTCCATTGCTCTCCATATCACCCTGCTGGAAATATGCGGCAAAGCGATGTAAGTATTGATCATAAGGGAGCAAAGCGTGCGTCTCGGCATTGAAGAAGTTCGAATACCAAACACCCAATAGAGCCAAAATTACAGGGGCCTAAAAAAAATAATATCTTTTGTTTAATACGAAGGATATGAAGCAAAATACTTTATTATTTACATTTTCCTCCAGAGGTGCTGTTCTGAAGTGATTATCTAAGAAATGAGCACCTTCAAGCAACTGCTCAAAATTTTCGAAGCCTATCGACAAACAAATCGATAAGCCAATGGCAGACCAGAGGGAGTAACGTCCTCCAACCCAATCCCAAAATCCAAACATATTTTTACTATCAATACCGAATGCGGTCACCTTCTCCTTGTTGGTAGATAAAGCTACAAAATGCTTAGCAACAGCCGCGGGCTATCATACAGAATAAATGAATGGATTTTATAATATTTTAGAAAAGTTAAAGGGTTATTCATAATACATACATCTTTGGCCTGCTCCAACAGCCAGCTCTTTGCAGAGGTGGCATTAGTTATTGTCTCCTGTGTGGTAAATGTTTTTGATGCAATGATAAACAATGTCGTCTCATAGCTGACGCGCTTCAGGACTTCTGCCATATGTGTTCCATCGATATTCGACACGAAATGGGAACGTAAACCTTTGCAGTAAGGTTTTAGTGCTTCAGTCACCATCAACGGTCCCAAATCAGAACCACCAATGCCAATATTCACCACGTCGGTGATTTGTTTGCCAGTGCAGCCACGCCATACACCCGAAATGACCTGGTTGGTGAATTCCTTCATGTGCGACAATTCCGCACGCACCAATGGCATAACATCAGCGCAATCGACAAGAATTGGTTCATTTCCACGATTTCGTAGGGCTACATGAAGTACTGCACGGTTCTCTGTAATATTGATAGGCTGTCCAGCGAACATGGCATCGCGCGCTTCGGTCACCTTGCGTGCTTTCGCTAAGTCAAACAACAAGGGCCACACATCTTCAGTGATGCGATTCTTTGAGTAGTCAATCAAAATCTCGCCATCATTAGGGGTCTTAAGTCGAAGGCTAAAATATGTAAAAAGAAAAGTTTTCATTACAATACGATAAACCGGTAGATTATGTAAGCACATAAGCATTTTACATTTACTTTATTGTATTTTGACCGCTTGTAGTTTTCAAGTATAAAGAATGAACATGATATAAATATACATGTATGTATTTTATATGCACACTCTTTCAAATAAGCAAAATTCTTGCATTTATCCCTTGCATTTATCCCTTATCAAAATGTAAAATATTAGTTTAGTTTAACTACGCTAATCGCAATTTACTTTATATTTAATAGTCCGTATTAATAAGTAGAGCAGAATCTGGTTTACACATATCTAACATTCCTTTATCAGATTTAATTACTTTTGAATCGTAATGAGCCTGGTATTTAGAAATAAAAAATACAAAAATGCAGCATTTTTTAGAACTACGAAAATGTGATACAAATCTTTGGCAGAAATTTAAAGTACAATTATTTGCATATATCGGAACACGAGTAACTGCAAATGCCGAACTTACTTTTTAATTTCAAAAAAGTGTGGCTTATCATGCACTATCTGGTCACGTGAATGTGTCCCACAGACCACCGAGACTTCAGGCCATCTTTAAAATCTAATATACAAAGGTACCTACTACATACTAAGTGAATATACACATTCATATGTATGTATAGGTACATGTACATGAAAAACTTAAATATATACAGAGTAAGTGCTACAAAAAAGAACTTTCGCCTGGAACGCTTTTAAAGATAGGCAATTGGTTGAAATAGATTCTCAATTAGATGGATAGATATGTATGTACACGAACGTGTACGTGTACAATCGAATTGTGTAGGTCAACCTTAAGGTCAACAACGTACATACTATAATTTATTATATACACATATTGGAGTATTATTGTGAATCGTTTATACAAATCAAACACTATATACGAACTTATATACATATATATGTATTTAAATGTGTATACTTGTCATAAAAGATTAAAAATATATTTTTGATAATATGCTAAATGAAATATTTTTATTTAACAATATTTTTGAAAAAAAAACATACCTACGTGTATTTATTAAATATTGCAGATATACATACATACATATGTATACATATGAGATTACTTTAACTTATACTTCTAATGTAAGCATGGGACAATGTTAGTAAGTAGGTATACATACATATCTGAATGTATGTAAGTTACTTTCGTAATATCATTCATATTGGTTAAACAGCAATTTTGATAAACTTAATTAACTTTAATTATCACTTTATATATTTATTTGGCATCCAGCAATTTGAATTTAAAATTTTTTTGTTTTAAATTACGGATACGATTTATTCTAACAAGAATCAAATCGCACAAGTATTTACCTTACAAAGGTTAATTAACGTTTTTATCTATATTACGTATAGATGGAATAGAATTAAAGGATAAATTTTTACCTTTTCAAATTAAGTTCCAAATGAGTTGTTATACAAACATATGTATTTACATACATGTGCGTATATTTGCATTTGAACATACATATGCATACGTAAGTAGATACAATTATAGATATACAATATAAAACCTTGTTATACAAACTTATTATTGACTATAAATTTTTTTCACGCGCCGATAATATCCATCATTAAATGCTAAATTCCAAAACTTACCTATATTTGTTAAAGCGATTGGAATCCCGTGCAAATAGTTCCTTCATATTAATATTTTTGCCCTCAGCATTGTAAAATTGTTGGAGCTTTTGATAAGCCGGTTCATCTGATAGCAAAGGTAGTGGTCCTGCCATTTTCCTAAATTGTATGTGACTTCTGCGAAGAAACTGGGCTATATAAATACTGGATGTAACCTAACGAGAAATTGTTACAAATACTCGTATATATCGACTGTTGTACAATCGTGATTTGAATGTGGCAATTTAAGAAAGCAAATGAATTGATAAACTTGAACTATAACAAAATAACGACGTTCTTAGAAAGGAGCACAATAATTAATAACGACTAAACCAACCACCGAACCCAATCGAAACAAATTCAACATCTCATTCCTCCTTATGCAGATTTGTCAATGTCGAATGAAAAACTAAAGCCACAGATAGAATTGAATGCCTAAGTATTTATTAAGTTTTGCACATTTCGCACATAATTAATTCGCTATTTTATTGTATCATCCCATATCATTGAGTTATATACACTGCATACGTCACAAACTTCCTAACTAGGCGAGCCAATAATGGAGAAACTCTAAATAATTCCAATATATAGGTGTTTTATATTTTAATAATGATTAAGTAGTTTTCATAAGTTTCTTGTGGCTCCATCTTAAGCATGTCAGTAAAACTTCAGTGAATGTCAGCAAAACAAGTATACGGCGTCATCTATATTTCAATCTAAATAGGAAAGGAAGGCGGAATTTTTTCTAGTTATCTAATATAAAATGTTTCTTATAATTATAATAAAATATGAAAAAATATTAAGAAAGCTAACAACGTAAGTATCTCAAAGTCAAAAAATAAATAACTCTTTAGTATTTGTGGATAATTTACTTACACTTAACGAAAACCAAGTGGCACCCGTATTCTGGTAATAAATGGTTGGTTATTGTTCTGTCGTTATATTGGCTGCACTGCAAATTAGTGTGTATTGGTGTGTGTAATTAAGAAGTCAAATTCCAACAAAAAAGCAAAACCAAGTACAATCAAATAGGTCTAAATAATTGTGGAGAAATGTTTTCAAAGTATTAAATTTGCATCGAATTTGTATTAAGCCGTTGCTATTTGAAAAGTGAAAGATGAAGTTGTGCTTCAAGGAAAATGTGCAGCAAACCAAATGAAGTGAAGAAAGCGAAATCGGTATCGCGAAAAAACGAGAGAAGCAAGAAAGTGTCATTCGTCTATTGCTACTGCTAAAAAGCAAAAGGCGAAAACAAGATAGAAAAAAGGTAAATAGGCAACTAAAAATAAGGAGTACTTTATATACACCGAAATGTTCAGTAAATGAAATATTATTTGTAAAAGTTGTGTTAGGAATGATTAAAATATTCCATCGTAAGTGAGCAGCTTGTTCTGCCGCGTGTGCGCATTCGATTCGATGCAGAATCGACGCCTCCACTATTAAACAGCAGCAACAACACAAAGCTGAGCGTGGTTTTGATGTTGCTTCTGAACTGCATACGTAACCTTGCAAATGCGTAACACAGTAGCATCTTTTGTCCAATAGCAAGGCACAAATGTTTCATGAGAAATTTGTACATATTATTCATGTTAATATATACTCGTATGATGTTGACTCTGTCGAAGAAGAGATATACATCTGGAGCTATTTTTTAAATAAACAAATCAAAACAAAAAAATATATTTTTAAAGTGATTCTTAAACAAATATTGTAAATAAATTTGATTTTTTTTCTTCACAGCATATACATCTCCTAATTATCTGAATCATAATAATAATAAAAGGACAATAAAGGCCGAACCCTTGTATAGGTGTGTCGAACTCATAAAATGTCGAATTCTTCAGCGACTAAAGCAGAGCTGAGCACTGCCAATACCAATCCAACGCAAGCTTCTTCAAGCAATAACAATAACAATCACAACTGCAACAGTAACAACAGCAGTGCCGAGCAGCCACAGACGAAACGACAAAAAATTGAAAAAATAAAATCGAATCAGAATAAAACTGCTAAAGTTATTAAATCAGCTTCGTCCAAAGCAGTGACAGCTCCAGCAACATCCCCGCCGCCTGACATTATTGACACCGGTGGTGTAAGTTTTACAAAATCAACTAAGATTTTCAAATTAATAAATAATTATTTCCTCATAGTTACGCTGTTCATCGCTTTCGTCTTCCGCCAATTCAATTTCGACACCCAGTTCGGCAAATAATTCTCCCACCTCTACCCCTGGTGGATCACGTGCCACATCGTTTTCCCATTTATTAAATGAACAAGGAACGGTAGCCCACATTTTGCCAGGAGTAGTAGATGGTAAGAGCAGTGCAAGTGCTAACGTGTTAACCAATCCGGAAATGCCAACAAAGTGTGTATCTGGCATCAGTTCAGACGAAGTGGACAGAATACCGTGCCAGATGCCAGATCTACTTCCAATCACTATAAAAGCAACTAGTTCCAAGCTGTTAACAACGCAAACTATTCAACGTAAAGAGACGCTAACAGATGCGGCGCTAAGATTAGCTGCAGCTCATTCTGAGGACATGCGGGAATTTGAGGCTTCGTTAAACAAACAATGCCTTTGTGGTGTATCTGAACGTACGCTTAGAAAACCGTTTCAATCGCATTACTCGCTGGACGCGAATGGGCAAAAACGAATTGCTAACCTCTCGGAATGGCCAACGGAAAAACTTTTGCAATTCCTTTCTAATTTACAACTTCTATTCGACATATATCTGAAACAAAATTCGAAAGGATTTATATGTGCACGTATAATGGACGTCTGCGATGTCCTTATTCGTAACGATCACAATCTCATTGATGAAATTATTATTTTGTCTGGGTACAATAACGAATACGTACAATTTTTGGCTGCCAGAGTACTGGCCTCATTTTTGGTGATCGCAAAGCAGGAGTTGGACGATAATTGGCTTAAACATTTGGTTGACAATCTTTTTATTTTTGAAAGGCTCGATAGCGCGGCTGTACAGAAAATCCATTTCAGTTTGGAGATCATCAAAAGAATAGTTGAGTGGAAAGATCTTGATATGCATCCGCTTGAAGATGAAATTGCAGACACACAAGTAGGCAACGATGTTCATACCGATCAGTCTAGAAATGTTTCATTCGCCAGTACTAGTGGCAGTGGTGGTAGCGATTCTTTAGATCCCGAAAGGTTTTTTCATTTTCAACCACAACAAACAACATTAGAAACAAACTACTTCGCATTGCAATTTCGTGGCGCTCTTAATGAAACAGTCAGACACGAGCAAGAAGATGAGGATGGCGAAGAGGAAGACATCGAAAACGATGAAGACGATCTGGATGAAGACGTGTTAGAGGAAAGTATGGTTCAGGCGCATGCGCGTAGGCATCATCATCACATATCACAAATGTCGATTCAACATCACCATCGTCAACAATTTCCCTCATATGGTATCTTAGAAACGAACATGCAAAACAACACAAGCTATCTACCTGCTATCCCCTACGATCCATCCAATTCGGTGGAGCATTTCATTAATGCTCCTCCACATTCCTATAATCAAGAGATAAATATGCACCAAAACGCCCTTGAAGAAGACCATCCCCACACGTCGTTGTCGTTTAATACTCACACAACACATCTTTCGAATACAGTTAACGTAACAGAACTGAATGAGGATATTAGCGATACGCAATCACATCCCCCTAATCCCTTACCGCCTTCGCTTTTGTCAACAGGTTGCCAAATAATCACACTTACCGACTCTGAGAGTTTCGACACGTCACATCTGAAAGGCGTCACAATAAAAATACTCGAAAATAAATGGCCAGCACTGGTGAAGAATATGTCTGCGCTTATTGTAAACCATATGCATATCGATCACGCGGAACATTGCATACTCAATTTCCTACAGCTCTGGGAAAATATAATTTCTGTTAAGGCGAATCTTTCTGTGGTCGAAACACGTCCGTTCTATGCACAGCTAGACAGATTTGAATTATTACTACAACAGCAACAGCTATCATGCACTATCTACAAGCAGTTACTGTGCCTATTTAATGAAGCACTCTGCTACGGTTCAACGCTGGCACTGCAGGACATGTTGCCAGTGGAAACATGTCGTTTGGCGCAGAGAATTGTGCGGCATGTGAAGGAGGCACGTATACTGGACTCTCTACCCCGACGTCAGCCCGAAAACATGGTGAGTTTTTTGGGTTTCAAACGTGTGACTATAACTTATCAAGAGGATACACCGATATCGATCAATCTATCTACGCCACCTGGTGACTTGAATAACTCCAGTTCTACTGCGCCGAATGGACCGATCCATTTAGATGCAAATGCCATTGAAATGGATAGAACAATACTGCAGAAAATGGTGCTGCTAGTGCTCAAATCTGTTGCTGTAACTGTAAAAGAGATACGCAGCGATTCATCGGACTCTTCCATTGACTCCCATGATTGTGATGCCTATCAAGACATGGTGCTGATAGAGCGTTCCATACGCGATGTGCTAAGGAAGTTGGAGTCATTTATAAAGCACAAACTAGAATTTCATCCTGAATGTCATTTTAGCAAAATACTCATACATCTTTTCGATGATCAGGATGATCATTTAATTGAAGCGATGGTTTGTACTTTGGACGTAACAGCTGGTATTTCATTTCGCAATAATGCATTTCCTGAGCTCGTATCGATGTTGAATCCCGTGTACACGTTTCTAGAGTTCCTTAAAATGATATCCAACAGCTCAGACCTTCTACTGGATCTACTTGTTAGCAATGAGACTTGTTTTCTGCTATACTTGCTGCGTTTTTTAAAATATATCCGAGCCAACTGGGATATGTTCCTGCGCAGCTGCCATGATTTTGGTATGGGTGCGCCCACCCTAGACGAAGCAATGAGTGTTCTGATACGCTTGCGCCTACACATCTCACGTCTAGTAGCTCGCCAACTGTATCCCTACGATATATCACCTGTTCTCAGGCTGTTGGAGAGCTGCGAAGGTCTCTACGAAGGCAACGATCGCAGTCTAACGTGAAATGTTCCTCGGATGGTGCTCGTAAAATCAAAAGTAGCTTAAAAGATTTCATCAGAAAAAGTTATTTATTTATTTAAAATATAAAATAAATATATATTTATTTGTAAAGCGATTATAATGAGAAAAAAACATATGTATATTGTTAGTTTATAAATATATTGAAATGCATGAAGTTGAAAGTAATTATAATTCTGTTAACGAAATGAAAGACTTGAATATGTGTAGAAAAAAGGAATTTTCCTTTAAACGCAAGCTACAATAGAATATATGAATGAAACGTAAAATCGTATAAAACAAAGAAATACAAGCTAATATAACACTTCAAACTAATATCATTTAAATTGCCGACGAGTGTCTTAACTAATAAGTTACATACATTATAGTTAATAAAACACAAATATTTTGGTTTCTTCTTTAAAAACCTTATTAATTTGTACTAAATCTTGCCTTATTTTAAGCTATTTTCTTTAAAAAGTAACAGTAGTGTAGTTAGTACGATTATATACATATGTATGTATGTACACGTATACTTAATGAATATGTATAAACGGCAATAAATACACTTTAAATGTGTACAAAAATTGTTTAATATTTTTACAAGTGTATCGTATAATAATTAAAATAGTGTCTAGTAGTTATACTTTTATAAATAAAACTTAGATGTGTATAGACTTCCACTAGCGCGTATTTAATAAAACAATAAGAATATAAAAACTGGTATCAGATATCAACGCATACTGTTACATGTAACATACATAGAAAAGCCAAAGTGTATTAATTATAAAGAGTGGCAGAAACTGGTGTGTTTACATATATTTTGTTAAAAAATCATTTACTACAAAATTTTTATTCGATCAATTCTAATATGGTTAGGTTGATGTTGGATATAAATTGTTTTTTGTTTTTTATGATGAAAAGTTAATAAGTATAAAGAAAATAATTAATGAGAATTTTGACTTTTGACTTTTTTTCTGATATTTTGCACTTCCTGGCAAACAACATAAAGGTTCGCTCTGTGTGTGTGCCACCACTTTATTACTAATACACTTTGCGTAATAAAATATAAAATATTTGTAATATTTTTTAAATATTTTTAAATAATAAAGAATAATTTTTTACCGACAGAAATGAAATTGAAAAATTCTTTGGGTTTGTAGTGTAAGATGTGAATTTGTTGATTTATTTTCGAAAACGTCGGAAATAGTAGTTCCATAAGGATCTATGTACATACGTGTATGTATGTAGATACGTATACCAAAATATTTGGTAAGCATAAGTCGCACGTAGAAATACCGTTATATGGTTTGTATTTCGTGGTGGGTGCGATAGCCGAGTGGTTCGAGTCCTGATCCGATCAACACCCAAAAATTATAGATTATTTTTAAAATAAAAATTTCACCGAAGTATTTCTGATAGGAATTAAAAAGTTCCTCATAAAAACAATCAACCGCTCGGAGGTGGCTTAGTATAAACTGTAGATCCCTCCTTTTGAAGGAAAAACATCAAGACGCACATCACAAATCGGAGGAGGAGCTCGGACGAAAAGCGCTACAGCGGTTGCAGAACACCCATTATATATAAAATTATACATACAAGTATAGGAATGTGCACCCATAAGTACATCTATGTATATAAAGTACAATTATGTTTTTAGTGTCGATTAATCATTCGTACACGTCGTTTAATTTCATGAAATGGCATCTCCTGCCCATAATCACACGAATTCCCCTCTGCGCCAGTATAAACGCCCGATACAGAAGTCCTTCGAGCCAATGCCGAGCTCTTTAATAGATTGGCTCTAAAACTGTGGCGCTGAAAATTGACTGAAACTGGCACAGAGCAACGTCGATTTGATACATTTGGTGCAATACTCTCTGAAATATGTAATTTTAGAACTCAAATGATTCTTTTCAAACCAATTTTTACATTTTTATGTACATACTGATATGTTTGTTAAACTTACCTAAACATTTCAAAGCAGCTTCTCCACAAATCTCTGACTCCCACGGAGGCAGTGGTGCTAGCCCAGGTACCCGGTTCTGTGAGCTCGCTAAACGATTCTGTTCGTCGAATGATGTGAATTTTCGTAAATTAGCAAGTAATTCAGATTTTTTCATTGCGGTTTCATTAAAACGGTCAACTGACTTCGAACGCATTTCCAAGATTAACTCTCGGCTTGGTCTCTTATTCGTCGTATCTGAAGCAAAATTTGTGAATGCAAAATAAAATGCCAATTCCTTTAATATTTTTGCAATTATCATTATGTACTTTTCACTCATTTTCAAATTCAGAGATAGATTTAGATAGATTTCTTATTAGAAGAATCCAACCGTAAATCGCTTTCATTATGAAATGTAAAACTATCTCCGAAAGTTTCTAACTACAATGTATGTACGTATATGTTAAAATGGTGCTTCAGTTAGTTAAATTTTCAAAATACAAACAGAGAAGAGAGCAATTGCTAATTAAGATGCCCGATCTTTCTCAAATAAAACAGCAAAAGTTTTCAAATACAATTAGAGAGAGTGATTTTTATTCCTTTTATACGTTTATACTGCATAATCTAATATTATAAATGTATGCATAAAGTTTTTATTTAAGTACAATTGAACCATTTATTTGCTTCTGCGCACACTTTTCCGCGGTTTCCGCACAATTTATGAGAAAAAATATAATTTCTTTCTAAATTGTAATAAATCATAGTAAAACTAGTCATTCGCCAAATACATATACTACATGTGCTATGCTAAAGATACACATATATACATACATACATACGTAGAATATAATAACTTATAAAGAGACGACAAACAACAAGTGCAGTTTTTATAAGAATTAAAAATTTGAAATTTCGCAAGGATATCAGGATTGTGGTGTTGCAAGGTTGTGCAGTTAGTATTCTAATCGTTATGGTCTCATACATACATACATTGAATACCAAGAATACATATGTACATACACATTCATGTAGAGTGTTAAGATCAATCGTTCAGTAAGTACGTGTACAGAGGCGATGAAGACCTGAAATTCAAATAAAAAGGTAAAAGTGAAGAAAGTCGATAGGAGTGGCTTAGAAGAGTATATACATAGTAGCATCATTTAATTTCATAGAAGTCAGAGTAGTCAAAAATATCGATTTAAGGAATAACTATAAAAAATTATAAAACTAAAAAGAAATATTTCAATTTTAAAACGGACACTGTTAACGCCCAATTCATAAATAATCTAAAATTTTAGAATTTTCATTACACCCACCGGATAATGGGGTTAACCAAATTATTTTGGACTACCCTAATGCAAGAAACAGATGTTAGCATATAACTTTCATATATGTATGTATGTACCAGGTGGGGTGAAAAGTAACCTCCTTGGGAATGAAAAAAAAATTTTTTTTAACTGTTTTTTATTTTATTCAATGCAATCCCCTTAACATACGATACACTTATTCCAGCGATTTTCATACTTCATGAACCCGTCCAAAAAGTAAATTTCTGGAAGGTCTGCAAAATACTCCTCCATGCAAAATACTTGTCCATACTCAACATGATGCCAAACACGTCAACAACAATCAGCTGTCAAAACAAAACTAAGGGCAGTATCGCAAGGAAATTTGTCATGTTTGCCTAAATATGAACGGACTACAAGGCACTATAACCTTTTTTGCAGTGGTAGCACATTTTGGCGGTCAAGGAGGTTACTTTTCACCCCACCTAGTACATATAGTATTGAAAATTAAATATTTAAACAGAGAGAAGTTTAAAGTTAATCAACATATATATACATATATAGTACATAACCAAATACATACGAGAAACGCTATTTAAGTGTTGAAATAGAAACAAATAATTTTATTCGCTTTACTGTTATTATTAGTTTGCTGTTTTTTCGAATATTTAACTAAGTTTTATCATAGGTATATCAACACTTAAGTAGCAATACCCGTTTTATCACAGAGTTACTGGAAAAATATTCAAAACAAAATGCACATTCAATAATTAATCAGGATATCTACGAATTATCTAAAAAATAGAACCTAAACTAACATATGTACATACATGAATGTTTTTTGAAAAGATTAATATTTATGCTTTAAGATCAAATGTTAAATCTTATTTTAAACGACAAATTGAAATACCAAAAGTAGATACTCTATTTGAAAGTATTTGAAATATTAAAACCGACATTTCAGTAAAAATACCATTTAATATAATATGCATAGATAATTAAACATATATGGACACAAAGAATATACAGTCGTACACTTTCTCATATTTACATTACATTCTTCATAGTACATAGATATAGTATATACCAAGACTTGTCATTAACGGTTAAAAAACCAATAGAAATGTGTATGCGAATATTTTACTACATTAGTAAATATGTATTAATATCAGATAATAATAAATTTCCTCATATAATTTTAACAGGTTTTTTGAAAAATACTGTAGGTAAATATTTCAAATGACTTAGCAATTCCCTTTTCGCGATTATAATGATTATTAAATGACTAATTCCTCTTTAACAATCACAATTGAACGTTTCTCTTATTAGCTATTAAAAGTATATGTAAATGTAAATTTATGTAAATATGTAATTTTTCAATAAAGCTTTCATTAAGTTTCAAAAGTTAATATCCTTATTTCAACTACATTTTTTATTATTTTAAGTGACAATAATTGCAATCATTTTACGGTTTATTAAATGATGTACCTTTAGAAGCACGACGATCTTGCTTGTGTGTCTGCGCGTAGGATTGCAAGGAGCAGCGACGTAGCCTTTTGTCTCCTTTGTTTTGCTGTAAAGTTAAAGAGGAAAATAAGAAATCTTTTCAGTATTTGTTGCTGCTGTTTTGACATATTTATTTATGGATATTTGTAGATTGCACTGGTCTGCAATAAACAAATATTTGTCTCCTTTACATAATTAATAATTATTATTATTGACTCAATAATACCAAATAGAAATATAGTATCAAGCATTTTTCTTCACAAGGGATGCTTTAAATAAAATTTATTTTTTGGGATTAAGATGTATATTAGAACATGTTTATTACTTATTAATAATATTTTACTTTGTGGTTTTCTTTCTTTCCACATTTTCAAATGGAGTTTCGCGCCAGCAAAAATCTGCAAGCATTCTTTCCGACCATTTTTCGTTGTAGCGCTTCTCTATGTGCATAATATCTTAAAGAAGCCCCTCACCATGTCCATCCGTTACTGTTCCACGGTTAGGTCGGAAGAAATCCTAGTGAGAGTCCAAAAATTGAATTTTTAAAGAAATGTTACACCCCAGGTCTTTATACGAAGAAATAAGTTCTGTGACAGGATCCTGGTAGTTTTTACATTTTTGTTTCCTAGAAAATTCTGGTACACTTCGGCTAAAATTTGTGTTCTTCGTGAGCTCGCGTATTTTGCATCGCTGATTCGGGAGAATCTTATCTTCAATTACTGAAAGCTTTCATCATTTTTATTCAAAATTCTTCCTAAGACCCAGCTTTATATAGAATAGAGGAAGAAACATTTTTTCAATTGGAACTAAAGTGTTGATCTCTCGCCCGACTATACAGCTCACACATAAAACAAAAATATTTTGTATATCCTCCTTGTAAGCCAGTTAACAATAAAAACTTCGTATTTACATAATTTTCTTTCATATTTTATATTTGTTGTATGTGCGAGAGGAACTGAAGGATATTTATTGGCATTGTGAAGTAGGACAGTATTTAAACTAATTTTAGACGAATCAATTAACAGTCGCCACTCTATGGGTTCATCAGGAAAACCTAGTTCTTGTAGAAGATCGTTAGCATTATTACAAAATACCAAACCATTCTCTTTGGTTACGAACAACAACAAAAAGCTATTATGCTATTAAAACAAATTTTTCTTTTAAAGAATACGTGATAGCAGAAAAAAAAACAGATCTAGATTCAAAATATTCAATACTTCATACTGATTATGTTTTTGTTTAAAGAAGTTTTTCGTTGCAGACCAGTGTTACTATATTAACATACATACATACATTCCAAAATATGAATTTTTTGCCCACTGCATTCTTATATTTTTTTTAGCATACAGACACTTGTAGCTGTTTAAATTATGTGCGAATTTATTAGATACGATATTTGTTTATACATATATGCAGACTTACCGACTTGTAATGTTGATTTATATCCGATGCGGCTTTTAGCAGCAAATATATGAAGACCAGAGCGAAAACATAGATAATAGGTTCTGCTGTATTTGCCTTTTTAGCTGTTTTTGGCTGTTCCTTTTTACCGTTATTGTTAGTAGAACTGTGGTTGTTCTTATTATTTTTATTTTTATTGTTTTTCATAGTAAAACGCCGTTGTCCTCCTCGTCGACTATATTTACTTTTTTCATGATCGATAAGTTCAGATTGCCCACTTTCTCCATCATTACTTTCACCACAGCCACTCGCTTCCGTTGATTCTTCAATCGCCTCTTCACATTCGGCTTCGACTGCCGTGTACTGATCTTTCTCAATAATCTCATTTACCCAACGCAGATCTTTTGTGAATACTTCCAGCTCGGTACAAAGGTCTTTGAATTCCAACAGCTTTTCAAGTATTTTTATACGATTAAATGCTTCCTGTGTTTCACGTTCTGCTGCTGTTCGACCAACTTCCTTGTGTTTCCATTCTTCCGATTTACCGGGATTACCATAGTTCAAATTTATGGCTGTTGTTGTTAAATACAAAGTGAATAATACAATCGATACACCTACTGGCACAACGCAGCGTATGTTGTTGTTTTTATTAATTTTTAAATGAGATGGTGATGCTGATTCCGTCATGCTGGCTTCATATAATTTCACTCGTTCGGAGACATGATGGCTGATTTGATTTGAGACTTCTGCTTTGGTGACTTCCTCATGCATACCGCATTTGAGATCTTATTTTAACACAAAAACTGCACAAAATTTCCAAATATCTGAATGGAAAAGGAACGGAATTTTTATTTGTATTTCTATCACTTGTAATTAAAAAAATGTTTTCATCAAAGCCTATTGGCACAAGGTCGGGCTACCATTAATTATCCGAAACGTTGGACCTAATCTTATGATAAAAAAAAAACTCTTAATCAAATATGTACAATAATCCCTACAAGCCAACTAGTGCAACAACTGAAATGCAAGAATTTTGTGAAAAATCAATATAGTTTTTCCACAATATTAAACATATTTCCCAATTTCAATAGCTCAGCAAAATTACTCAGAGTTTTTATGGTTTCACTAGATGTTGAATGCAAAACATTAAAAATTTGAAAATTTTGGTACTGTTTTAACTCTTTGATATTTGTTCATAAGGCATAGCACTTTTTTTATTCGGATTCTGCCGATAGACTTTTCTATTTTTTAGTTCACATTTTTAAGTGTTTTTACTATTATTACCATGAAATGTGTTAAATTTTAAACTCTAATTTGCTTTTAAAATTATTTTTTATTTTTTTCTCAGTGCGAAATTCAGGAATGTCTTCAAATTCTCGAGCTTTGACACTGTAAAATATCCGTAAGAGATACTTGAGTGTGAGTATATGTATATACACATATGTGTATACCTAGAGTTAATCTACTGTCATTGCATATCCGGCCGACCAATTCTACGTATGAGTGTGTGAGAAACTTTCTTGTAAAAAATTTGGTCCACTTTCATTGAATTGGACTACTTACAGAGTGCTGCTCTGTAATGCAACAATGAACCAAGTTGTGCTTATTGTTAGCCGATTATTGCTAGCGCATTAACGATCGGAATCAGCACGCTCAAAGATATGTATGATACATTTATTTATATAAATAAAAGAAAAATTATAGTTTTCTGTTTTCTTTTCTTTAGCCACTTGCAGTATAAAATACAGTTAAAAATGTAACTTCCCGTGCAGGAAGTAATGTTATGAGTTCCGAAAGTAATCGTCTGAAGGTATTCCATATATGTATACATATATATAATATGTGTATGCTATGCAAGTTGCGAAGATGTTTTGTTCCTCACTAATCCGATAGTAAAGACTCACCGAACTAGTCTAAAATAGCAGCAAACTCAAATGAGACCGTCGGAAAACCCTGCTGGTTGGTTAAATACGAAAGTCGGCTGAGCGTAGTAGAGTAAAGCTCACTTACGCACACACAGAAAGCATGCATTACAAGCTAAGGGCATATGTATTTAATTTTGAACCAATACGAACCCCTCCATGGGGCAACTACACTCATACTTTAAAGAGCTATTATTTTAAACAAACTGTTGCACACTTCCCGCCCTGATATAATTAAATCGTTAATGGGAAATGGCTGAGATGACGAATGAATTGCAATGAATGATACATCTTTTCTTATTACCCATGGCCGGAATTTACAGTGATAATGATTTTTGGACTGCACTTATAATTGCTTCTAAGCCGCCTGCGAATGGCTGATGAATTTTTATAAAAATATTTTCATTTCATGTCAAACAAACAAACTTTTTACACCTCTTTTATTTAACTCCAAATAGATGTTAGTTGATAGTTTTATTGTACATTTTACCCTGTAATGCATACACATACATACTTATCCCAGTTACAAATTTCCCTCAAATATGAAATGCTTAACGGGAACGCAGCTGAAGCAGAAAACGGCAAATTTTTCGAGTTTTCGCTTTAATGGCAACATTGTTGCTGACGTCACCATTTTTATGTGATGTCACCAAAAGCTTATTTGGTTAATACATCTTTGTTTGTGTACTGTTGTGCGGTCCATTTGTTTTGTTTATATTTTATTGTTATTGTGTTTTGTTGTGCACCTCACAAATAAAAAATAAAGTAGTTACACAATAAAAGACAAATACATATACAGATTTCCATTGTGGGAAACACCTCCGCATCAAAAACGAAAGGGTATGGCCATTGATACCAATGGAGACGCTGGTGTTGAAACCGAAGTTTGTGGGGAAGTGGAAACATTTGTTTGCTGCACTCGTTGCCCAAACAGATGTGATTATGGCGTGAACGATGATTTATTTGTGTGTTCCTCATCGTGTGTTCCGCCACTCGGTTCTCTTAGCAATTCAAAAATCATTCGTTCGTCTACGCCAATAACGAAAGCATCTATAACCACATTACTAGACAAACCATCGGATAGTAAACGCTGTAACAAATTGAAAACAAAGTGTCAACTTATTTTTGAAAGCTTAACCGTATTGAGTACTGCCGGCCAAACCACAAAATTGCAAGCAGTAGAAGAGAATATTTTTACAATTTTTTCCAGAAATGGTAATTTGAAAGAGTGGCAAAACAAAATAAGTTCACTTACTTGTGCATTGCTGACATTGATCGCTTGTTTACTTCTCAAAATGGTCATAGTATCAAGTAAGTCATGGGAAATACAATTTTAAATACATATTCAAATTGTACTGAATGCCTAATATGTAAGAATGTAGGTGGGTGTATCTTATCTTGTTTATAAGTGTTCCAAACAGATTTTACAATAAGAATAATTAAAATTTCCATATTATAAGTATATACATACATATTGACTACCAACGGACTACGTTACAACACAATGTTTGGACAATTCTAAATTATTTATTCTCTAGCGCGTTCCTAACGTTATCCATTACCAAGTCCAATGTCTACATATAATATATAAACAATATTGGTATATAAATAGAGTCAAGTATCGATGATCTCACACCGTCTTACGTTTGTGTGCTTATATATGTATGTACATACGCACATCCAATTCAATACTCTTTTCTATTTCTACATTCCTTCTAAGTTAAAGGAGGTTGAAAATACTACTTGCCTAAAGCTTTTCATTTTAGCGGTTAAGAAATTAATTTTTTGGAGGTAAATGTACCACATATGTATGTGTGTTTTAAAATTATGGAATTAACATTTGAACAATTAAATTGATGATAAGAACTATTAATATCCAGAATAATATGTATGTACATATAGATAGGTGTGCCAGCAATTAAAGAATATACAAAAATATATAGACTTTGGTTATTAAGTCATAGAGCCGAGTATTTTTTCCCCTTACAACTCCGCATACACAAATATGTTTTAATGCATTTATCTAATTACTCTTAGATGATTTTCTCAAATATATATGTATGTATGTATATATTCTTCACTCCTCACCACCCTGGAACAACTTCGCGAATGATCAAGGTCATAATAGATTGAGCAATAATGAAATAGTAAATATTGGGAGAGACAAATGTAGAGTACGTAAAAGATAAGTAAAAGCCGATAGGAAGAAGTCTCATTAGGTTTATTTATGAACATAAAGTTGTCTATAAATATATATACATATTTCTTGTTTAAACATTTTGTGTGCAGCATATCAAACATAATTTTTTATAACATTTTCTAGTACCAAACGCGAAGACCGACAATCTTCTCGACATTTCCAATATGGTGCAAATACGGATACAGGAGGTTATGAGATGGGCGCATGAGCAACAGCTGTGTACTATAATCAATCCGCTATTTTGTGGTGTTTTGGTAGCCGTATTTTCGTACATGTTGGTATATTTGGACAGCGACATTCCGGGCATAAATCCACCGTCACCATTTTCACCATCAAAACAAATAATGTGAGTAGAAAATAATGCTAAGAATTTATATTATATTTTATATCATCCACAGCTATCGCCGCCAACGTCGCAGTGCCTTGCACTTAGGTTATATAATCGCACTGGCAGCCGGTTTATTGGTAACTATTTTCATGTACTACGATTTCGGTAGTTTAGAGATATGAAGAGTATTATTAAATGTAATTTATTATAGAAAGGAATTGAAGAATTTGAATACATGTAGTACAAATTAAATTAAGTTTGAATTTAAAAACAAATTAGTATCCTTTAACATATGTATGTATATGTATCACTCATACAAAATATATTATATACACATATAAATACAGAATATATTAGAAAAAACGTCGACCCGATTTGTTTGACTTTTGCATATTTATCATATTATCCTTTTTATAGCAAAACAAAAGAGGAAACATTTTGCATTCTCGTAAAATGTTGAATCCATTTTTTGTAATCTTCCTCACATAGTTTTTGCAATTTGAACGTGTGCAAGCGATTTCCTCCCATAAATCGCCCAACGGTACGAACGTAGCTACCTAAAAATGCTATTGTTATTAATTTATTAAAATAAGAATACGTAAATACCAGTTTCAAATACGTTTAAGGCAAAATCATAGTAAATACTTTGCAAAACTGGACCGCCGTTAGGGTTTCTCAGTAGTAAAATATTTTCGCCACGTTGCTTTCCTTTGGTTACTTTCCTTAATTGACCTAAATTAGTAAGTCTTTAAAATAAATTTTTTTACAATAAAAATTTCAATATCAAACCGTAAATGTCCCATAGTGCATCCAGTGTTGGATGTAGCTTATGCATTTTCAGGCAAAAGTCAACTTGTCCAATTAATGCTATTTTATTTCTGCCATTTTTGAGTAATAATGGATTTCTGCTAGGATCTTTTGCAGTGGAGATTGTGCACCGATCTTCCATGAAGTAGTCATGGGAATCTTTAACTGTAACGTTGATGGTTCTATTCATATTTTCTTTCACTTGTACTATAGGAGCAACCTTTTTTGGTTGTAGTGGTGGGAGAAGAAAGTACTCCGGTTTTTCGTAATTTCTCGGTATACCAACAACTGTATTATTATTTTCATTCTCAATTTTTGGCCGTTTAATCAAATTATCATAATTCAATTTGGTCTGTTTTAGAATTTTGCTACTGGTGTAGTTTTTATTGAACAACCGTTCTGCTGTATCAAAACTTCCGTTTAGAGCGGCCACAAATTGTTGTCGCGAATTAGGTATTTTCGCACCCAATGTAGCAAAGTTTGTTCGTTTATCTAAATAAATTGTTTAAAGTGATTTCGTGCAAAGTTTAATTTTAATAATTACAAAAATTTACTTGAGGTAAACATTTTCGCTGAAAATTATTACTCTGACGTTTTTCCTTAGGGTCAAATAAATGGTGTAATTTTTACTGTTTTATTTTAGGTTGTACGGCTTTAATAACAGCATTTATACATTTTACAGTAATTGCCACTTTCGGTAAAAATACCCGTTTCGCAAAAATGAGACATGATATTGCTTAAACTATAGAAATTCTCAATTTTTATACACTAATACTAAGAAGTAAAACATACATACAACACAAATATACAATTATAAGCACCAAACTTATTCTCCATTCCTAAATCTTTAATGATATTAAGATATTTTAAATGCATACTAAAAATAAATTGTCTACAAACATACCTACGTAAAATAGTTTCTCATACAACTGTGTATAGAATTATACATTTTTATGGCATTCAAAGTAAGTTCTTAAAATATTAGCTAAAATAATATTAAATCGATGCATAAAACATTCTTATTTGTTCACGTTTAGAGTGTATATATTTTACAAATTTCCTACATCATTAAATCGCTTCAGTTTCTCTGGGAAATTATCTCGGAATAGTACAGGATCTGCTCGAAACTCTACGCTTCGCAGAGGCATTCGACCGTATATGCTCGCAAATCTATCTATACAAGCCGATCTCTCACGCATATGATTAAGATCAGCCGACAGCATTTCCGTATTAGTACATTCAGGACATTTGAACTTTTTCCTTGGTGTAACCTTTATTGGCGGTTTATTTGTAATGTTTGCAACGAGAAAGTTCATGGCGATATCTTCGCAGTTCATATGTTGATCCACCCAGTCTTTGATATATCCAGGCATTGCGTACGTATACATGTGGCTCCAGAATTTATGATGAAATGCGGCTCCCGTAAGAACCATCGATATTTGATTAGTCCATTCAGACTCATAACGCCAATGCATTGATACGTTATCCCACACATGTATGCGACTAGGAAATCCAACTATTCGGTCTGGGAACTCTCTCCAAACTTCATACCTGGAAATGCCGAAAATGAATATATTAAAAGTAGATATTTGCGGAAGAAATCATATGTTTGTTCGTTATGGTTACCCAAAATCCAATTCATCTGTTGTGAGCATATTAATATCATCATCTATAGTTAGAATAGCCTCTGTTTCAATCTCATTATATGGATAAAAACGATTTGAAAGTTTATTTGCACGCGTCTGAATAACTTTCAGTGGTTTTGAAATTGTAGGGAATGAAGACACTAGAATTAGAAAAAGATTATAACAATTCGACTAAGGCATTAAGAGTATCTTACAATGCGGTGGCATTTTATTTTGGTTATTCCAAATTACGAGTATGCTTTGCAGTGATGGTACCAATGCTAACTTCTGTATTAATGTAAAAAGACTTTCGACACGATCGTATGTTAGTATCACCGCTGTAAATCCCTGTGCCTTGGGTGAAATTATAGGTAAAAATAGTGGATTAAATGTGCTGCGATAATTATCGTCTGGCTTATTCCAATCCATTACGCTCCGTGCCTTATGAGGAAATATTCTATTCTCCAAAATCTCCAACGCAGTAAGCGTTATGGCATTCAAATCTTTAAAATATCGATGGTACACCCAACGTCCTTGGCGTTGTAATTCGAAAATTTTGGTGTGAGATACTGTACTCAATTTTTTAACAAGGGCATGCATTTCTACCTCGCGAATTTTTAAAGAAAATAATGACCAGTCAAGTACATCCTCAAAGGGCAAAACAGAGTTATCTACAGCGATCACAGGTATGCAATTATAGGCCAATATTTCCATTAAATCTGATTCATCTGAATTAACACTATGGGAATATAAGCAGAATGTGCCTTTTTCGAACACTCGAGGATAGTCAAAACTTTTGCCACGACTGCTATTGCAATGTATTGTATTTTTTACAGAAATTTCTTTTGAGCTTGTTAAACATTTGTCGAGCATTAGAACTTCATTAGGATTATCGACAAATAAAGTTTGAATATGGTTGTGATATTTCGGGTAAATGTTTGGTAGAACTACTATCAACAAATTTCTTCGAGGTAAGTGTGTAGATTTAGCTGATAAATCGGCAACATTTTTTTGCATTGGACTATAAATTGGTAAAGATAAATCAAATCCATTTCGATAGGCCCACGTATCAAACCCTCCTCCAAGCAGTATGGCACGATCTGTTTTTAGAACATATCCGTCAGTTCGTGGTATCATATTAAATATGATATGATTCTCGCCATTGTCCCAATAATTTTGCAAAGCAAGTGCTTTTTCCACAGCACTTGGTTTAACGAGGTTGCCATTCAAAACATCAATGCTTGGAAGAAACAAACATGCCTCGTTCGGATTTGGCGTATAATATCGACTTCGCACTACTGCCTCAAGTATTTGGTAATATTCACGCGTAAGAATCGATACTGTTTTTCCGCTGTCTTCGTCTACATATTCCTGCAGAGGATAGACATAAATGGTAAGGCGGTCATGGCCTTTTTGTCCACATTTATATAAATTGACGCAATCCCATAATCTGCAGTTGTCATCCCGTTTTCTAGTCTCCTCATTGCTGGTTGACAATAAGATCTCTCGTACATGATCAAGATCCAGTGGCACTTTATTATTGTTTCGGCCAGCTTCATTCTGTATATTGACAAGATTATACACGATGGAAACACCACATATGACCAAAATTATAATAATTATATATGAAACCGAAGTTTGAAAACGTTCACTACGATGACTGATCGCTGCTAGCAACTTCTTCATTCCTGAATATTATTTTGTGGATTTGAGAAGGATACTAATGTTCCCCACAATATCCACTATCAAATGACTTCCTTTAACATAATAATCAATGATGCCACCTGTGACGCTTCTTATCAAAACAAATTGTTTACTTCTCACTCAATGTAAGTATGGGTGCGCGTTTTTTAAGATTATTTCGTTTCGTTTGCCTATAACCAAAAGCAAATTGTCACTTGACATAAAAAACTTACAAAGGTCGAGAAAAACAAAAAATTTCGTGCCAGCAAAATGGGAACAAATATATATACATTTTTAGATTTGGTAAGATACATTTTTTTTGCTTTTTTCAAACGAACACACTTGATATTTTTAAACATTTTTACAAACTGGCATCATATAGTGGTTTCAATACGGCTGATTTTTGACATTTCACAGAAGTAATTTTTTCCTATAGTTCTTTTTGATGGAATTCGAGTTGGTTGTCCACGCGTTATTTTGTATTTTTTGTCAACAAAAAAGGTTTATATCTTGAAAAATTTTAAGGGTAACTACTCTTCAATATAAAAAGTTTTCAAGAACGTTAGCAGCATGAGTACTATACTTGAAAAGATTGCGGCTATCGAATCCGAGGTAAAACTTTTAAAACAATTGAAAGAAATGTTGAAATAAAAACTAACCTTTACATCATATGCTACATATTTTATTACCGTGTACACTTGGATAAATAATAGATGGCCCGCACCCAGAAAAACAAAGCAACATCTGCTCATTTGGGTCTCTTAAAAGCCAAGTTAGCTAAGCTGCGGCGCGAGTTGATTTCGCCGAAAGGAGGTGGCGGCGGAGCCGGTGGTGAAGGTAACTGTTGTGTACTCTTACATATGTCCATCTACCAATGGAAAATAAATAAATAGACTTAAATGTATTATAAAAATTTTTCCATAGGTTTCGAAGTTGCAAAAACTGGTGATGCTCGTGTTGGTTTCGTAGGGTTTCCTTCAGTTGGAAAATCTACACTGCTTTCCAACTTGGCAGGTGTTTACAGCGAAGTTGCAGCTTATGAATTCACAACTTTAACAACTGTTCCTGGTTGTATTAAATACAAGGGGGCAAAAATTCAAGTAACTACACAAAATTTTATTTGCAAGTTTAATGACTAAACCATACATTTTAATTAAATCGCAATAGCTTTTGGATCTACCTGGTATTATAGAAGGTGCTAAAGACGGCAAAGGTCGAGGTCGCCAAGTTATTGCTGTAGCACGAACGTGTAACTTAATTTTTATGGTGCTTGACTGTCTGAAGCCCTTAGGACACAAAAAATTGCTTGAACATGAATTGGAAGGGTTCGGAATTCGCCTAAACAAAAAACCTCCAAATATTTATTTCAAACGTAAAGATAAGGGTGGTGTTAATCTCAATAGCATGGTACCACAATCTGAATTGGACGCCGATTTGGTTAAAACTATTCTATCTGAATATAAAATTCATAATGCTGATATAACACTGAGATATGATGCTACCAGTGATGATCTGATTGACGTGATCGAAGGAAACCGAATCTACATCCCTTGTATTTATTTGTTAAATAAAATTGATCAAATCTCCATCGAAGAATTAGATGTAATTTATAAGATTCCGCATTGTGTACCAATTTCCGCCCACCATCACTGGAATTTCGACGATTTGCTAGAGATGATGTGGGAATACTTGAAACTGGTTCGAATGTAAGCATAGGATACAATCAATATAGATTTTGATAATCACCTGTAACAATATATATGAATTTACTTCTCTGATAGTTACACCAAACCTAAAGGTCAACTTCCGGATTACACTTCGCCTATTGTCTTGCACAATGAGCGCACAAGTATCCAAGATTTCTGTAACAAACTGCATCGCTCAATTGCTAAAGAATTTAAATAGTAAGTAACAGCTGAATTAGTAAGAGTGCTTTAATTGAAAGTTTTACTTTTCAGTGCATTGGTATGGGGTTCTTCTGTCAAGCATCAGCCTCAGAAAGTGGGTATTGATCATATTCTCAACGATGAAGATGTTGTGCAAATTGTGAAGAAAGTTTAAAACCACAAAGGCTTATTATGACATGCATTATCATAGAATTCTGTCGAACTTTTACTATTAAATAAAGTTGGTAATTTCTGCTTAATACAAATCTGTGAAAAAAATCTAGAATGCAAATTATTTTTCAAATATTTTATATTCAATCCAGTTTTCTGATTTCGTATGTTTGCATGCATATTTATGTAAATGTCTGTATGTGTTTTCAGAGGCATGTATTATTGATATACATAAATACTTAAATACTACCTAAATTATTTTCTTTATATTCTCTTGCTTTATTTTATTTAATATAAATCAAACAATTTATTCTTCTTAGTATGGGTTCTTTGTGTAATTGTAATTAATAATGAGGGATAACAATAGACCTGGACAATGAAATGAAACTTGGCTTTAACAGAAATCAACATCATAAGACGGCCAAGATGCCCAGGTGTAAAAAAATTAAGCCCACGAGCGTTAGACTCGTCAAACGAACTTCCAGCGTCTGTGCTTGTGCCTTCTCTACACAGACACACACGCTCAAACACTAAAGAAGTGTCTAATGTTGGAAAATAAAAATTCACCTACTAGTAAAGATTAAATAGGTTGGTTTTATCATTTAAAAATGTACAGATTCCGTTACAAAGTGTAACGCATAAGTATATATGTTGTATGTACGTGTGATACGTTTCCCTGCATAGTACGTATGTGAGCTCCAAGACCTTTTGCCAGTTTAGGAGGGATGTTTATATGGACGTCTGGCTGCTTTAACCACGACATTGTTTTGATTTTTATGAGACTGTTTTTCCTGTACGCAATGGACCACGTGTTCGCTTATTAGGCGGTTCAGTTATACTACTATTCGATTCCGATTTGCTCTCCTCATACGTGACAGTGTTATTCTGAGAAAAAGAAAAACACTATTAATATTATGAGTTTTACTATGGGCTGTCTTCAACTCACCTGCGCATTAGTGGGGGAATTTTCATTGCTGGCTAAAGGTTCGTTAGAGCGTTTCTCGCCGACAAGACGCAGTGTCACACTCGTACTGCTAGCTGCGGGATTAGTTATTTTTTTACTTATTGGACCTGAAGTTGTTGAAGATAATTTCGACGCTGTAGTTATTGGACCAGATGAAAGTGTATACATATCCAGGGGTATGTAAACCTTTGTATTGTCGCCCGGCATATCTAGAGGCTTGTAATACATCTCTGGTAATTGAATTTCCACAGAAAAGGAATTCGACGGTGCACTGCCATCACCGATTTTCGAGTTGATTATGAAAAGGGCTAGATCGCAAGCCGCCCACATTTTCTTATGTTTTTAAAATTAATAAGAAATTACAATGTTAACAACGGATTGCATATTCATGTCAATTGAAATACTTACAAAATTATATGAGTTATCTTGTGCATTCGGGGTGGTATCCTGATGGTTTTTCATCATCTGTATAAGATTCGTGTAGAAGCTAAGAGAGAATGCCTCTCGCTTCATCATAAGCGGTTCGAGAATGAACCGCAAGCATTTTTCCACTTGTTTTAGCTGAGCACGATCTTCGTGGTCGGTGAAGGCTGGATCATGTGCGAGAACAGGTATCGCAAAGGCTAACATGAAGTCAGGTAAAATGTATGCGGTCTGCGCATCATTTTTACATTCCGTAGCTACAATTAAATTTTATAAGTTTTCAATGAGCTCATATACAAATTACAATGATTTAGTAATAAATATTAACTGAAAATTACAGTAACGAAAAAGAGAGATGTTGTAATTTTCATTTTTCTCATTAGTATTTTGATACATACACAATGTCGCTATAGTTTTAAGATATTCACGTCTCTTATTCACATCGATTTCCACATAGTTGCGAATGGTATCACATTGCCTACAAAAATTTATTTAAATAATACTGTTCAACTTCATATTAGTTTTATACCTTTTGTCAGTTTCGTGTCCAGCCAGAGCATAGTAGCCCATAAAATCCAATGGTAAGCATTTATTCGGCAACCCTTTTCCCAACCCTTTATGCAGTTTCCGAGCGAACATGTCACGTACCTCAGGCACTGGGTCGCACTATAAATAATCATTGAAAGTTAATAAAATATTATGAGTATATATGAATATATGGAAGAAATCTTATATTTACCATAACTTGCGATAAATTGAAATACTGTTCCGCGTTGTATTGATCGCCAACTCCTTTTTGTTCGCAAATTTTTAGCATGGCACACGCTGCACTTAGTCTTAACCAAGATTTCTCAGCGGGACACAAGCGATTTTGTTCTAACAAATCGCCACGCTGATTTATGAACGCGACTAACATTCGAAATGTCTTCTGTGCTGCATGTTCATCTGAACGTAAGCCAATTAACCAGCGTGCCATCGTTTTCAGCGCGTCCAGTTTGCAAAGTGTTTCAGTGGGCAACAATTCCTTATCACACCAATCTCCTTCCGGCAGTTCAACGTCTCGCGTTTCCAAAACTCCTTGAATCAGCAACTCTTTGACGACACGACGGGCAATCATATTTTTCACTGGTGTAAGGAAGGCTTGTGGCATGTGGTAGGCAATGTGACCTAACGTACTGATTTTCGTATGTTGGTAGGGGTCTTGTGGGGAGAGTGTAATACGGAGAGTTTCTATTATCTCATTAAAAATTGGATGCACTATAGGGGTTTTTGTTGGTGGGCTAATGGTATCGACGCACGCGCCGCTTGCCTGTTGAGTTTGCACATTGACGAATATACAACGCACAGCGTATTTGGCCTGCTTGACAGTACCAGTCAATGCAAAATCTTTGCAAATGGAAGCTAGAGTTTCTAATATATCTGGGTTAACGTCGCACAGCGGTTGATACCGTCCTAGATGGGCGAGAGCTTTCAGGATAAGAGGTGCGACATAATCCTCTTCGTGGCTGAGTAAGGCGATCATGTGTTTTAAGGTTTCATCGGTGAAAAAATGCGCGGAAAATATATAAGAAAGCATCTGTATGAAATAAAAATTAGATGAGCACATATGTCCACGTGTTTTTGTAAAGGCGAACAACTTACACATAAAAATTTAAGACCACGTTCACCGGCTTCCTCACTGGCGATACCCACCTCCTCTGCAATTTTACCCCGTTGCATGCATTGGTCAATAAGGCTGCGGATTAATGAATTATCTTAGTTTTGATTTTTTTTTCAAGTACGCAACACTTACCCAACTAAAATTCCGATGGATTCTTTATCCACCATAACCGATGCGATTCGCTCTATCAACATTTTAACGGTGTTGTAGTACACATTAACTGCCATTGGGTTTCCCAGTTTCTTTAGCAGCAAGGACATCGTGTCAGCACATTCTTTACAAGAAACATCGCGCTTCAAAATTATTTCCATGTAACGTAGTAAGGTTGCGTCTTTGCGCATATTAAGACTAAATTTAGCAATAAATTCCGTGGCCTTAAGGGGATCTGGCAGTAATCTGTAGTCGGAATGTTTTCATAATATATTATTATCTAACAGAAAATTAAATATAAGACCTTACTTGCAAATTATGGTCTGTTTAACGTTGAGTTGGTTTTGCGTTTTTAATGTAATTTCTTTGGTGTGATGCATTTTTATCCAATCGCTAACTGTTTTACGTGTTTTCATTTGATTTTTTTGGATTTCCATAAATGCTTTCATAGCGTTGTCATCAAGGGTACCCAAAAGTAGGTATAACTTTTTCATTCTTTCATCAGGAGGCAGTTTATACGGCACTAGGCAGGTGATAAGTAAACGTTCAACAAGCAGCCGATCCTCAATTCCAGGCATGTAATAGCCATGCAATATTTTATTTTTAACCCAACTTACAGATTCCTTTACTTCAGTCGAGAGGTCGTTGGGTTCACACATTACTCTTTTATAGATAAATGCCAAACCATTCATAGCTTCTTTGCGGATTTTAAATTTTTTATCCAACGTTCGTTCACGAACAATGTGCAGTAAGTCTTGAGATTCACAAACGATATTGAATTCTCTCTTAGCTGTAGCAACAATAGCCATTACAACTTCATAGCGAACTGTTTCATCAGAATCGTGTTGACGTGCCTGTAAACACTCGATTATGTCTTTGCGCAAATGTGGATGATTGAGTAAAAAATGCATTGATGATTGCACACATTTGACGCGTATCGTTGGCGCAATATCGCAAAAACGGCCTAAGAGCATACGCAAAAGAGCCGTGTGCTTTTTAGAGAGTTGAGAGTCCTTTTCAGAAAACATTCTTGCCAATAAGGAAACGGCTCCTAAAATGATATAAACTCTCATTATTTAATTTAATGTTTTAAAATAAAATCCCAAGGTGTTTTTTTGACCAAATACTTACTCATCCGCTCATTTTCATTTGTTGATTTCAATTTACATTCTAATTGTGGCAGCACAGAGCACATCAGATTCGAATTAATTTGATAGAGCTCATAGATGAGATCATAAATTTTTGTTGAAATTGATATATTTTTATCAATTTTACCCATTATAAGCACTTGGTTAAAAAACTGGAAGGAATAAATTAATTGAGAACCAGTTTATGTGAGCAGTAAGTAAATTCCTAAATTTTAAAAAAACACATACGATTTTTATAATTGGCTCCAATGCATAGCTTGTCTTCTGTATTAATTGTTCTGCTAAATGATATGCATGAGCATTACCAGATTTCTGTGGTTCTACAATGTTGATTAAAATTAAGTCTAATAAAGGTGTAGTCAAATTGTCAGCCTCCGTGATAAGTGGACTCATTATATCGATCATGAAATTTTTTACTTTGGCGCTGTGATCATCGCTGAAAATGCACATTAATTGAAATTTTGATAAAACGTTTTCTTTAAACGTCAAATAAGGATACTTACTTAATTATTTTAAACATCATTGCAAACAGTTGACAAAATATTTTTTGGCAATCCTCAATTTCAAAACACATGTTGAACGATTTTACAAATGCTAAATTTTCCAACAAATAGAAGTATCTTTTAAAAGAGGCATCTTTTGGATCTTTAAGACCGTTCAGTTGCTTAATGAAAAACATAAATATAGCTTTAATTTGGTCTTGATCTTTGTAGGGTGCTTCAGGCGCAAACACCCGTAAAATGTCAGCAATACAGCATGCAACTAAAAGTTGCACATCTCGAGATGGATGTTGTAAGAAGTAGTCATCCACAAGCAACAATGCCAGTTGTATATAATCAGGAACATGTTTTTCATCTTGCCCCATGGCTTGTAGAGCATGAGCCAGGGTCTGAAATTAAGGAGTAACAATTTTTGAATGTTTTACTAAATTCAACCACTTGACATGACATATTATTTACCTTAAGTCTACGAATAAGCTCGTCTGTTCCAAGGTCCTCAGTCAGCGGACGACATCCTGAGGGGTATTTAATTTCCGTCATGTTTAGTTATCAATTGGAGTCGTATTTTTATTTTTCTTTTCCGTCTTTTTTGTTAACAGATTTCTTACGAATTTTGAAATTATCTACATGAAAGAAATTTAGGTTAATTATTTTTACAAAATTTCTTTTTAATTTATGTAGGAAATGTAATGATGATTTGTACTAGAATGAAACGATAATAAAAACCTAAAAAATGTAAATATCGCAAAACATTGCGGTTGATATCAATGTTGCCAAATTTTTAAAGTTGAAGGTATCAAAATTTACACGTTCAATTTGTTATTCGGGTACGTATTTAATAAAGGTCTCTAAATAAAATACGCAACTTGTGGTAATCGACTTTTGTTTATTTTGTTATAAGCTCATTTAATTAGGAAAACATGTCCTAATCCGTCATTATGCCGCTCAAGGTTTTACCTTTTTATATCCAATGGCATCACCGACCAACATAGAAAACAAATTGTCTTGTATGAAATTTTTCCACTATGTGGACATTTAACTCAACATCATTTTTATAAATATAACCTTAATCATTAATCTAAATTGTAAGTAAATAATAGTTTAATTTTATGCACCGGTTCGCTACAACATAATTTCTGTTTTTGCGTTGTCTTATCACCGTGGTACTTCACATTAATGCGATTTGCCGCAGTGGCTGTCACTACTACTTATACACAACACAGAAAAAATATAATGCCTTACATTTTGTAATTCAATGAATATTTCACTTGGTAATAAGAGACATCGAATGACCAATTTATCTGTTTCTTTTCACGATATTAGCATATTTATGCATAAATTATTTGCATATTTACGCGCAAATACTTTACAATATTTTTACGCTATTATTCCCGTGTGTTCTTCTTCTTCCGCCGAAGGGAAAACCGAACGCCATCTTTTGAGGCGTCGCTGTTTCTAAAACTTCCGTAGTAGATGGCGCTAGTAAGAAATTTGCGGAGGTTTTGGCTGTAGATGGCTCGACTATCAATTCAGTTTTGAACGTCTTTAATATGCAAGCAAAACTTCCATACAATATCGGAATTATATTTTTTAAACATTTATAATACGAAGTAATTTTTTTATTATCAGTATTAGAAGAATAAGTAGATCTTTCTTTTTACTTCTTTGAGCACATATGTATTTGTAAGTGAAGTGTGTTAGTTTTGTATGATCATGCAACTCTGTAGGCATTTCTCTCTCTTGGCCATTTAAGCAAAGATAGTTGATGTTGTGGGTGGTATATGTTTTATACTTTAGGTCAACATTAATTACCGATATCTTGTTGCTTTGTCATTCATAAATTTACTATTTCTCGCAAAAAAAAAAAAAATATATTAAAAGCTTTGAGTCTTCCGTAATAATTTGGAGTTTTTTTTTATTAAGTTTTAAAACCATGGAACAAATTCTATATCAATGGATATTAATTGCTGCCGGTGCTCTCTGGCTAATGAGGTACGTATATACATGCGTACAAACATTATCATTATATTTAATGACAAGGATTTGTGTTATCAAGATTGTATATGCAAGGTGGAAAATATACTAAGAGTACAACAGCGTTGGGAAAAGTAGTCATCATAACGGGAGCTAACACAGGCATTGGGAAAGAAACTGCTCGAGAACTATCTAAACGAGGCGCTACAATTTATATGGCTTGTCGTGATATGGTAAAATGTGAAAAGGTACATAGATTAACCACTTTATTTAAATTACATTAATCGAAAAAAATGTTAAATGTTTTGAAAAGCCCAGTACAGAATATTGGGTTCCATCTTCCACTTCCACGTCACTTTATGTAGATCCTTGCTTTTTTAATTAATTTCCTTTAAAATGCATACATGTGTATGTATATTATACTCATTACATGAATAATTACACAAATCCTCTTTGCAGGCTCGTCAAGAACTAATAAAAGATACCTGTAACAAAAATATTCATAGCATGAAACTAGATTTGGCCTCCCTTAAATCTGTTAAAGAGTTTGCGGATAAGTAAGTGTTTCAAATTCAGGTATATATCAAAAATGCATAAAAACTTTATTATTTTTTTAAGCTTCAAGAAAATAGAATCGCGTCTAGACATCCTAATCAATAATGCTGGAATCATGGCCTGCCCTCGTATGGTTACCGAAGACGGGTTCGAAATGCAAATTGGCGTTAATCACTTAGGACATTTCTATTTAACAAACTTGCTGCTTGACCTCCTGAAGGTATGATTTTTGCGATTTACTAATTCCTAAAGAACTCCTATTATAATTTATTTGTTATTTCCGTAGAAATCGGGTCCTAGTCGGATTGTGATGCTCTCAAGTTTGTCACATAGATTTGGGCCATTTAAGAAACATGATTTCCTAAGTGAAAATTCATATAGCCCATCAAAAGTTTATTCGCATAGTAAAATTTCGAATATTCTTTTCGCACATGAATTAGCCAAGCGTTTACAGGGTTCAAAAGTGACAGTTAACTCATTGCATCCCGGCGTTGTTGACTCCGAATTGGTGCGATACTATAAAATATTTAATATCCCGATTTTGAGGTATCTATAATGAATTCTTTTGAATTATTATTATATACACATATATACACATTTACATTTATTTTGTAGCCCTATCGTTAGTGCTTTGAAGTGGATATTTTTCAAAACAACTCCAAATGGAGCTCAGACTACCATTTATGCTGCTCTTGATCCAGACTTGGAATTAGTAAGTGGTGCTTATTTTAGTGATTGTCGACCTACCAAAACTGCAGCAGTTGCTCGAAATGACGAGCTTGCCAAATGGCTGTGGGTTGAAAGCGGTCGCCTAATTAATCTGAAATTATCACAATAGCATTTGAAATAGAATAAAATGCGATGCATTTAACATATGCTAATGACACCACTAATGTGCCCACATTCCTGAAATATTTTTCACGTTTTGCAACTGTTTTTGCAAGTGGTATTCATTATGGAGAATTATTGAAAATATATATTTAAATAAATAAATTTTAAGAATTAATAACGTATTTATTACTCTCTCTCGAATTCATTCATAAATATAAATACACATACCCAAAAAAAGTTTATATTATTATCTTTTATTATGTTTGATAAAGCGTATTAATTTCTTTTCTTTGCGGTATGGTAAAATATCTTTAAAATTTGAATCTAAAGTTCTCATATATGTATTATTTTATAATAACAAATTTAAAAGTAAATGGCTTTAAAAGCTTTTACAAAAGCTGAAATGTGCAAATAGGTATATACTAAAAAATATACATTCATATATATTTATCTATTTATTATTTTAATTTACGTGATTATTATTTTCAATATACATTTAATTTTGTATGTATTAAAATCATGCTTAATTTTAAAATACAATTTTAATACAAAAAGCTCAGAAGAAATATCAACGTGCTGGCAAGAGTTAGATATTTAATAGATCCCACAACTGAAGCGCCTGAGTTTGTTGACTCAATTACTGCAATACGTCCCTCTAATTCTGGATATACGTAGTCACGATGTTTCAAATATTCAACCAGTGCCTCCTTGTCCTTCCATTTCATGAGCACAGGCACTGTACCATTCTCAACAAAGTCATGCTCATCACCACCATCTTTCAAAAATGCAGTTATTATAATATTATACGTTTTCGATTCGTCCAACGGTTCATAATCGGGTACTTCACATTCACCGCAGCGTACCTCCACCGAGGTTACACGATTTCCCTGCTCATTATGATAATCGTACGTAACGCGCAAGCCGGAAAACTGTAGAAAACCACCACTGGAGTCTTTGGTACGTTTAGTGGCGGACAACTCAAGAGAAGAACGCAATTTCTTGCCAGATGTACGAACAACATACAGATCGTTGCCGAACGGTAATACCGATAAGACGTCAGTTTCAGTAATTGATCCATCTGAGCGTTTATCGATGCCAGAACGTATACCTACATATTTGTGTAAAATATTTATGAAAGTGATTAGAAGAAAAAACCTACAAGTAATGTTTCAAATACGTACCACCGCCATTAACGATTGCAATTGGGGCGTCAGTCCAGAAAGCGCCACCCTGATCTTCAACTACCCGTGCGTAAATCATAGAATCGGCTATTAAATTTCCCAAATTGCATTCGACACTGCGGCAGATGGTTGATCGGCCCTCCAATTGCACCTTCGTGTGACCCACTATGGAGTTCTCCAAGTCGGTAATGTTTTTACGGTACACTTCCAGTAGTGCTAACACATCGCTCTCTCGTTCCACGGAGGCATTTAACAAAATAGGGGTGCCATCAAACTCGATAAGATTTCCGCCTTTGTCGAACTAATTCAGAGTAAAATCTTTCAAATAAAAGTTCAGTGACCTCTTTTTAAGATCTAGATACCTGCAAATGAAGCTTTCCCAAATATTTCGTGTACGCGTACGCTTGCACTACAGGCACTTCTTTGCCACTCTTTTGCTTTACTACTGTCGGGTAGGGACCCTCACTGCGCTCCACATCGGGCTCAGCGCCAGTATATAAAAATGAATGAGAGTGGCCTGAAATAACAAAATCATTAATTGGCATCGTTTGTGTAAATACTACTTTTCAAAATTTTTGTTTATTACCACCAATGACCACATCAACCTCAGGGCAACTGGCCGCTATTTCCTGATCCCGTTGGTAACCTGAATGACCCAATGCGATGATGATATTTATACCTTCAGCCTTCATTTTTGAAGCCTCTTCGCTATACAGTAAAAAGCAGACATATGTAAATTTCTACACATATGTACATATGGAAATATGTATAACGGTGCTACTACTCACTTAATGCACTCGATTTCATCTTTAAATTCAAGGGTATTGGGTGTTATGAGAAATTTGGTGTCTGGTGTCAAATAACCAATAACACCGACTTTTGTGCCGTTAACGGTGAGTACAGTTGAGTTCATCAAATGTTTGGCGGCACTCATTTCCGGTACTTTGCTCAAATCCAAATTACAAGTTAGAACCGGAAAGTTAACATTTTCCAGGAATGGCATCAAACCGTCAACTTTTTCGTCAAACTCATGATTGCCCAGTGACTAATTTCATGAAAAAAGAGTACAGAGTACTTTATATACAATTTTAAGGAAGAAGAATGTTCATTTTACAATCGCATCCGGTTGCAACTTGTTCAGGAACGCAGCGCTTATATTGTCCTTAAAGACGGCGAACCACGGTGTGCCTGTGTATGTATCACCAGCGTTCAAATATATCACCGATTGGCCACCATTTGCTGCTTCTTCGCGAAATTTGCGCACCCTTTAAGTTTAATGTAAGATAAATTCAAATACTAACGAAAAATGATCATACTCACTCGTGCGCTACTCGCGCGAAGCCACCATAACATTTATCGGAGTTAGCTTCCTCAGCCTGACATTTGCCGCCATTCACATTCGTCTGCTCGAAACGCGCGTGCATATCATTGTTGTGCAACACCAGGAACTCGGTGGCAACAAATGCTTTTCCATCGATAGGATTAGCAAGTGACAATTGGAAAGGCACAACGCATAGCACCACAAAGGATATCAGTACTTTGGTCATATCTTTGGTTTAAGTCTGCAAAGAATATTTTGATATATGTATGTACATACACGTATATACATATACTATAACTGAATTTTCGAAAAACTGTTAAGTTAGTATTGGAAACTACTTTTACATATGTACATATATACTTATATAAAAAAGTGGGAGTACAAGGACCACAGTAGACATCTTTTACATAAATCACAATGGATTTGAAGTTAAATATTTTAAGATCATGTAGACATATTTCACCCTCTCCTTTTGCTGATCATAGCGCCGTCCATAATACATGTTTAAGAATTATTTTGGGATCTGTTGTATTTCCTGTCCCAAAATTGTGGAAGATTTTTTCTTCAGAAATCAAAACAGCACAATATATTTTTCAAATATTCACACCAAGTTAAGTCCCATAATGTACATACAAAGCTTGCTACTTTCTGGTTAGTACAAAATAATATTCTGTCTATTACAGTATCTGGTCCGTATATAAGTTTATAGTAATCAATGACTGTAGGTTCTTCCATTTGTTGGAAAACCATTAAGACGCAAAACCACAAAATGGAGGAGGAGCTCGACCGAAAATCGCTTCAGCTGTTACAAAGGGCCAATTATATATATAATCAATGACTTAAATAAATAAATTGAAAAGTTCATCAATCAGATATTAAATGCAAATAATTTTTTTACGGTCTCAAAATAAAATAAAACTTGAAGGATTAGGACTCTGTGAATTGTAAATCCCATTTGTATATATGTCAGCGGAGGATACAGAAATGATTTTTTACAACAGTTCTTACATACGATCCTTACGCCTAGAAGTGGTTAAAATCCAATGAATATTGTGAAATCTTTCAAGCCACATTATTTGACAGCAATTCTTCACAATTTCATAAGTATCTCTTCAAAAATCTAATTATCGCTTGAACTCTTGGGGGTATGTACCCCATTTCCCCAGCTGGAGCCGTCCTTGGGAGTAATTTAAAATAAGTTCCATTATGCCATTAATTTGTTTTCTAAATTAACTTCAGCATTTTGTTTTATTCTGAAATTTTTCAGTTTCACAGTTTTACGCTTGTATTTACATGCACATGTAGGTATTGTTTATAGGTAAATACGAATATATATTATATATATGCATAAGGATGTATTTAAGTAGATAAATAGCACTCAAAAGATAAATTAAAATAAAACGGTAAATTTATTAAATTGATAAAAAATATTTAGATTGGTTATTCTCTGTGCCACGACGATACTTTTATGTGTATATATAAACACGGAAGCGTTATTAATGTAATGTTTTAATAATGTAAATGTCAAATATTCACATATGAATGTCTCTCAGTTATCATATTATTGCTCACTGTAAACCGTATCACTTTAAAGATGGCGCACTTAATAACTTTATATTATATAAGGTTTATTGTGTAGTAACGAAAACTTCAAATGTTAAATAAAATAAAAACACTTAAAAAAACACAGTTTTGGTAAAATATTTAGCTACTTGCTACCTTTTCTGCTGCCAGCGAACAAGTGAAACGTTCTTGAGAAGGACTCCGAGACGATTGAAATATATTTGCGCAAAATTCAAATGGCTAGGAGCGCCATGCATAATTCCAACTGCTAATTAAATACATTTATCTACATACATAAATGAGACTAGCCCACACACATGTAATACCTACACATACTCGTACACGCCAACGACTATTTGGGCAATAAAAGTGACAAGTTCGAGTGCTATAATGTCGATAAGATACTTTGTGAGTATGTACATATTTAGTATGTATAAATGGCAAATATATGTGCATAAAAACTTGTTAACAAGTACTTAATTACCGAATTTTTATAAAATTAATGAAATTCTAAGGCTTATCTCGACGAGAATCCGACAAAGACAGAACAATAATTATTCACAAATATACATACATACATATGTATCTACATACACTCACGAACATGTACGTAAGATGATAGGAGCATCTGTCAATCAGATTATTCTCCTAGCAGAAATCAAAAAACAAATATAGTTATGTGGTGAACTACTCATTTCAAAATATAGAACAAACAATAAAAAAAAAATACATACAAGATACTTTCGTCTCATCTTAAACCGAAGAAAAAGCCTTTGAACTGATAATGATTTTAATCTTTTCCTAGTATGACTTAGTGTATTGTCATTAGCGTCGGTTCTTATCATTTTTCAATATTTTAAAAGATTAAAACTCAAAATATTATTTGTGATTCCAGTTAATCGCGGATCCAACAGGGGTAAATCGCATTTCTCCCCAAGAGTTTTACGCCTTATAGATAATCGATAGAACTTTACACCAACCAAATCTCAAAAATGGACTATACAGCAAATTCGATTTGCTTGGAAATTAGTACGTTGGTAGGATTAACATATACTATACTCTCTCTCTCTCTCTCTCTCTCTCCCTCTCTCTCTCTGTCTCTCTCCCTCTCTCTCTCTCTCTCTCTTTGAAGGCGATCACATATCAACAGATCGACGAAAATGAATATGATTTGGACTTAGTCAATATACTGCAGCTGAGTTTGACCTAAGCGTAGATCAAAGCAATGGCATTCGACTAATTTAGAGGAAGGCTTTGTGCAGCGACTAGTTACTAGCAGATATCGTAAACGTAGATCGAAGCATTTATACTTCCATAAGTTTAAGTCATGTTCTTATTTTATTCCTATGGGACCTGAGGCTCATCAACAGTAACGCGAGGTAACGCGGATATATATACATAAATACATAAGCCAACATATAAACATATTAAGCTGCTGGTAAGTTATTGGACGATTCTTGTGTACACTCCTTCAACTATGTGTCTGAACAAATGTATATACGAAAATATTCATTATCCCACTCGTTTTGAAATGGGCACTCCTTGCTGACCTCTTAACATTCCTATTCCAGAAATGGCTTGTATGTATGTATATATGTATATGTGTGTACATACATATGTATATAAATAAACTCCTATATGTGTTTACTTTCCTTTGAATAACTATTGCTACACATGCAAGCTTTTAAAAGCGAAATTATTGCAAAGCGAATACTGAAATATTGTGTTTTTTTTTAATACGCGCAGCTGAAAAATTTGATTTAATTTGAAAGCAAACATCTGGTGGGATAAGAAATAGCAAAATAAAACATATTTAAAGTGGGGAAAATGAGTAACAATTGTCGCAACAACAGCAAAAACAACATTAGCCACAGTGCATGCTGGATGTTGTAGAAGTGATTGCCAGAAAAGTGCTAGTTCAAGGTTACGGGCGGAAAGTGAAAACACGCTAGTAAAACCGTTAGTGAGATGTAATTGTATTTATTGCTAGTCTACATGCATATACATATGTACATACATATGTATATATGTGTGTTTGTACGTAGGTATATATAATATTTTGTATTTGCTAATTCAGCATTTCCGCTTCTGGAAAAACACAAAAATATTTACATATTTATGTATGTGTGTACTTAAGTGCCTCTGAAATTATTTGCGTGCAAATTATTTATACAATATGTATGCTCGTATAATGAATCCAAGACGTTTGAAAGTTCTAACCCAAATTGTACAAAAAATATTTTGCTCAGCAGTGGCGTTTGGCGACTGAAGTGTGCAGCGGCTATGCTTCGCGCCTTATTTTTCATATTTTGCTAATTCACGACTTCTTTTTAGGGAGCGTTTTGTTTCGGTCATTTGAAAATGCCTAACGCACAGTCGAGCTTTCAAGAATTTAATTAGCGAATTATGACTAATCGCCATGTAATGTAACAAAGAAGTACCATTATTATTAAAATTAGCACACAAAAATAGGGAACGTTATGTCACAAGAAAAAAAATAAAAAATATTAAAATAATGCCATACAGAGGTTTAGTCCCACGAAGACCGAGACTGCTCATACACAAAAATGATGCATGTAAATGTGCATACGAGTCATATCCAGAAACCAAAAAACAAAAAGAAAAAAATACCTGATACTTTTGTATAGGTATAATGTAAGTTATTTTTCGACATAGTCCCCATTAATCTCTGTGTAGATGGTGGTGGTATCAAGTTTTTGATGCCTTGCTTGAAGTAACTTACCGCCAAACCCTTCGTCCACTTTTCCACCTCCTCCCTTTCCTCTTCGTCGTCTAAAGTAGTAATCTGAGGTGCTATATCAGAGGAATTCGCGTGGTGGCTTAGTTCATTTCATTTAATCGAGGTGAGTAGTTCCTCGTGGTGTTGGTAGTGTGTGGTCTGGCATTTTCTTGCAGTATGCATTTCGGCATGACTCTTATCTTGCTTTAAAATCGCCGGAGCGATTTGTGGTCGGGCTCCCCTTCAACTTGTGGTGTATTTCTTCAAAATGTAGGTAAGGTTATTCTGAACCGCCTCTGAGTGGCTGATGGAGTTTTACGAAAAGCATTTTAGTTCATATTGGTAAAACATTCGGAGCGATTGACATTCTCTAAAATCACGCTTTGCCTCCACTATTCAATTTTTCTTTTTGGTCAAAGATTCTATTTTTGCAATAAGCAAGCTACACTTCTCACTTTCGGTAAGTGAAATGCAATTGCATATAAAATGAATTATTGCTACCTATGTACATATACTCGCATTCAGAAAGTCGCTGCCGAGTTACCGGATACCTAAAAAAATCAGTCCACGATCTAACGGCTCCTTAAAAATGTTATATAGATAGGGATTGCGGCTATTTAGATTACGAGAAAAAATGAGGCAATAGGCAGATAAGAAGCTTCTGAAATTAAAATTCTCGAGTTTCACCAGTCTTGTTTTCTGTGAAACAGGGCGGGTGTTACTGCGCCCATATATAACACAAAACATTTCTTTTGTATCTGTACATACATATACTCCAAAAGTCATTGAAAACTCACACATACGGATCTTTCTAAAAACCAACATGCGAAAATTAATAATTAATAATTTACCGCTAATGAGATCATACCGACTACAAAATTCTGAAAATGTATGTAGGCACGTACTTATTAGGCTATGTGTTTGATATCAGAAAAGCTCTCAAATTGAAGTAGGCACTCTACACAGTAGTCAATAATTAGTTTCAAGAGATTATAATGTTACAAATACAATAGAAAGGAAAATCTCTTAAGCACTTGTTAATTTTAATATGAAAACATTTGTAAATACAGTTAGTATATGGTATCCTTATTGAATATTTCAGGAACCTTTTTATAAGTTTTGTTATCACACCAGCTAGGCAACATTATAAAGGTGGAATATACTTGGATACATACATTGTATATACTTTTATTTTTAGGTTTTAACTTTCCATTTTTGGCGTAATAAGATATTGAAAAAAAGTGAACGGAGTTTTTATTTTAGCGAGAGTTTTCGGTGGTTCAACGAATTTGTAGTGTACGAAAAATATTTCAAACGCAAGTAAAAATGTAAAAAGATTTTGAGAAACAAAGAAAGAAACTCGTTTCAAGAAACCAGTAAGAAACTTGAATTTTCGGATTAAAAAATATATACATATGTACATAAATATTAGGCAAAAAAGTCGAAAAAATGTTGACATTAAATTTCTTCTGTATTTATTATACATAAAAACTGTACATTGATGTATATTTACGTGCATGTGGATAGCTTTATCGCTAATGATACTTGTTATGGCTTATAAGAGTACATAAAAAAAAAAACATACGTATGTACGTGTATACATCTTTGTCGCATGTATTTCTGATGTATTTCATTAGATTATGTCGAAATATAAGCGTTATGCACAATACATAAAAATCAAGGCAGTTCTTGTGATAATAAACTGCATCTCCCGCACAAACTCATAATCACAATGTTTGTATGTAAATATCTAACTACAGTGATTCACAGAAGTATTCAGCAAATGAAGATAATAGTTCGGTTCGGTGAACTGTATTTCACTGAAAGGAAAGGAAGGAAAAAGGAGAAGAATGAAGGAGAATCGACGCTGCATTCTTCTTACGACATTTGTTTCCTTCGCTATTAGGGAGAAGGAGTGAGAATAATCTCAATTTTTAAATTTACGAAAAGTAATTCCTTGCAGACCGCTCTGTTAAAAACTGGATGCTGCATAATTTGTCTCAATAGTGTAGGCATGCAGTGTGCTAAGTAAAGAAAATAATAATAAAAAAAAAACGAAAAAGACATTTGAAAAGCAAACGATCATTGTATCCGTATTTCTTAGTGACCACTTACGAAAGTGTATGGAAACAAAATAAAAACAATAACGCAATATACATAAATAATTTTCTAAATTTGTCACTTTATTTGCACAGATGCACTGGCGGCAAAACTAACGATGGCGGGGTCAGCGTTGCAGTGCTCTTGATTTATATCACAGACCAATTGCGTTGATTGATGGATTGAAGCACAGAAGCTCGACACTTTTAAGCATACATATGTACATACATATTAATATATTGAATGTAGATGCCAAACATCGGCATATGTTCGGATGAATGTACATCTGTATGTATGTATGTATGGTCTATTTATTTACGTATGTGGGTGATTAACACGTAATCTTTGCTATCACTCACTTGAGGTATGTATATTTTTGTAGGTATGTATGCTGATTGCTATTACTTTAGAAACAGTTGACATATGGATGTATGTAAAAGCAGAAAAGCACGCTCGCCCGAGAACTCCGATCACATAAAGCCGTGCTTAACTCGTAAATGCAATGTCACACGATCAAAACAGCAACCCGGCAACTGGATATCATACACATATGTATGTATGTATGTATCTATTAAGCGTATACGTGAACGCGGGCGAATAACATATACGACGACAGCGAACGCAACCAATCAGACCAGCGCCAACGACTCCACTAGATGTTTTGAAACAAATTTGTGTCTTTTGTGCCACACGGACGGAGTAGAAACATGCACAAATAATACTTGCATACATACATAATACATACAAATGTAATGCATATGTGAATAACCAACAAATACAATTGCAGAAAAACTAATTCAAAGAGGCCAATACTTTATTATAGCGTGTTCCTACTGGTGATATTATAATGCTTGATATATTCATATACTCGTACATACATACACAGGTATGCGTTAAGAAAAGGTTGTAATATACAAATGAAAAACAAAAAAATCAATGAATGAAAAATATAACATACACTTAGTACATGCATAAATATTTAGTTACAATTCCAATTCCAAATATTTGTTTCGTCTGAAAACACAACGTAGCTTTGCTGCCACCTCATCCCCCAACGCCCAATGGCGCCACTATCGTAAGGAAAATTCACTATCGAACCATTACAAACGATTGATGTCAAAATGCTCAGATTTTTTGTTGTTGTCAGTGACTCAATTCTTTTTTTTTTTAAGAGATCTGGGTCATTGTGTGACCCTTTTCCTTCAATCCTTAGAAACTGGTAAAACTATTTAGAAGATGAAATCTAACTAAATCTAATCTAGAAAAATATCAATATTTTTAAATACCATCTTTTGAAGTGCCCTCGTTGGGGTAAACATTGTTTCAGTTTGTTTCGATAGCAAGTGGGTAAAAGTGCAAAATTCGTTGAAGGCAAAATTTATAGCTTCTATTTATTTGAACAAGTCAGTATAAAACTGCAAACTAGTTGCATTCTAGTAACCGACTAGTATATTTTCCTGCTGGGAAATGATAAGTAAATTCACACGTGCATGTATAGGATTTGTTTCATGTGCATATGTATATATGCATATAATATGCCTAAACGATTGCTAAAGTTCATATTGCACAACAAAGTTACTGCTACCGACTGAATTCGCGATTTACTTTATTAACTATGAGAGATAAGATTAAGCGCGAGAAATAATAAAAGTCATGCTTTTATTTAAATTTATTGGGATAAAATTTCCTTATAACGACCGTTTTCGTTTTAAATTATCTTAAACATCTTTTATTAGTATTTTTTTTGGTTGCCTGAAAAAGCACGTGTCGCTGCATGATTTATTTCTTGTATGTACTCGTATACCTACATACATATAATATCTATAGGTATACATATGTATGTATGTGTTAAAATATTCGCTATGTATAGTAATAGTTGTAGTTGTATGTTTGTAGTATGTTCTAATAGCGCTGTAATCAACGAGGCAATGATTGTAATATTTATTATTATTTATTTATGCCTTAACGTATATTTAGTTTAAGCGAGAATTTAACGCTATAGAAACATTACTTGCCGAGTCTATTTTTCGGCAAATTTGAAAAATATTGTCTTCACCATTTGAAAAAGAACAAACTAATAAATACCTCAGTAAATAGTCTCCCTTTTCACAGAGATTCGGTAAGGCCAATG